>OY728163.1:2136254776-2136854776 GCA_963277665.1 Viscum album | reverse complement strand
CTTGTATCTAAGATAACATGACCCATGAATTGAATCAGATCTATCCAATAGTATAATTTTTAGAGCATTGAATATATCTGATGCTCTCTCAGTGTACTCAAAATGATCTCGATATGGGTAGCATGGTCGTGTCGACTGTGAGAGTACACCAAGATATCATCCATGAAGATAACCACGAATGAATCCAAGTATGGATGGAACACTCTGTTCATATGTGCCATGAAAACTACCAGTGCGTTCGTGATACATAATGGCATAACCATATACCTATATAGATGATATCTACATCAGAAGGCTATAAGTGGAATATCTGATGGTTCAATGTGCAACTGATGGTAACTAGACCACATGTCAATCATCGAGAACACATGATCACTTCAAAGCAGATCAATGAGATCATCAATCCTAGGAAATGGATATTGGATCCTGACTATCAACTGGTTCAACTTTCGATAATCAACAAAAAGCCTGAGGGTACCGTCCGCATTCTACGTAAACAGGACAAGAGAACCCTAAGGAGATGTATCGGGTCGGATGAAACCACTTTCATACAACTCCACCAACTACTTCATGAGCTCCTTCAACTCATGTTTATCCATACTATTAAGAGTAATGGATACTATTTCCACCCCTCTAACATGCTCAATAGAAAAGTACACATCACGCTACGAAATAAACACTAAAAATACCTATGGAACGACATCTATAAAATGATCCACAACTAGAAGAAATTATAACTGTGAAGTCCCAGATTCATCCAGAAGTAGACTAGCAATCTAGGTAGAAACTCCCCCAAGCCAATGATTCTCAGGTCCTACTATTCTTGCCTGGACATCCCTCTCACCCCTATGAAGAAACGATCTACCCTGTAGTGACATGATACTCACCGATCGGTGATAACAGTCGACAACTGTAAGTAATGGAAGTAACCATTCCATCATAACAATGACATCATATCATGTAATCTCTAGGAAATAGAGGTCCCATAAGAAGTGACACCCACCAACCTATATAGAGCACTTTGAACATTGTCGTACACTACAAGTTCTAGTCCCCAACAAAGTGTCTAACATTAAGATATCTGTAGAGGAAAAGATGTAGAGTCCAAGGTTCCCCAAAATAGAAATAGATATAATGCTATGGAAATCCACTATATTGAAAAAAGAATAATCTAAAATCAAGGATACTAATATTGTACCTCGAACTACAGTGGATCTGGGATCCTGCTTTTGCTGGTTCTGCTCCACTGCAAATGTCTGGCCTATATCATGGCCCTTTGACCCTTCATGACCAAATTGAGTAGATCCACCCTGATGTCCTTGAAATCCCAGTGACTAACCACTATGGCCACGACCTCAACCTTGTCCTGAATGGCCAGAAGAACCCTAGTTCCATGACTAGAGAGAAATGGGTAGCGCTGCTTTTGAACATGGAGTCATAGAAGAACCCTTGTCACCAGCTGTTGGTGAGAATATGTGACAAAAGCACTAAATGTGGCCCATCTTTATGCAATATTGGAACTCCACTGGGTCTCATGGGAAATGTGACCTCGTATGCCATCTCTTCACTCACTGGTAGCACACCACCTGACTACCAGAAGATGCATTCCGCCTACTCTAACCTTCTCATGCAGTCTCCCTGAGGAAATTCTTGTATTAGTAGGAGGAATACTAAATTTGGATACCGAACCTCCTTGGATCACAATTCTGTACTGCCATAGATTATTCTATTTGATCAGTGCCTAGTTGATGATAGATGATATCAAAGTCAACATGAAACTATTCACCAAAGATCGGATGTCATGCCTCAGACCATCCTCAAACATTCATGCGAGAAACAACTCATCACCTCTGAGAATATATGTGAAACACTGCATATCGTTGAAGTAGAAGGAATACTCCATAACAGTAAGAGTACCCAGATCTATACACATGAACACTCAGGCTAGATCAGCCCTCAAGGTATCCAGATAGAACTAATCGTATAAGATGCGTTGAAACTCATCCCATATCATATTCTACTCGCGTCCCTCCTGCGATATGACATCCCACCAACAATAGATGGAGTCTTCAAGAGTGTAGGTAGCTAGATTCACCCTATTATCTGGAGGTATCTTTAGATTCTCTAAAATTATCTGTGTGGCTTCTATCCATGACTCTACTTCCTGAGGTCCTCCATCCCCTGTGATTGTGGGAAGATACTACAACTGAATGACCTGTGTCAATTATTCTATCAATTGGGGCAGGAGTCAACGCTCCCTGAATGTTCTGAATCATTATTTTAAAAACCCTATATTAACATTTCATTACAACCTATGTCGGGTATAACAGCTGGTGCCATGACTGGAATGATAGGAGGATCTTCAGGAAGTCCCTGATCTGCCATGTCTCGTTCCTGATCACCATCTGGAAACTGGAATACAACTGGAGGATGTCTCGGTGGCATGAATCTGTAATGTCAGGAGCACACATTTGATCATGATTGTGAAGGACTGAAAAAGAGAAGTGTAAGAAGGGAACATGAGGTAGAAAAAACTCAAGTTTTACAAAAAAACACTACATGACGTTTATAATTCCTATACGGCGTGTTCCCATATGTTATTTAAATGGGAATGTAATCCTTCCAAAACTATTCGTGTAACTACCCAAACACTCGTCATGTTTTCTTAACACACGGTGTGCAGTTGAATCATCTTACCCTTCCCGTTTCCTTCAACATGGTTAAGCTAAACAGCTCTCCTAAGAAAATACTACACAGTGTGTTCACGGTAGACACAACCTGCACTAGACAAGCTTAACCTGGCCCATGTTGTTTGTGACACGGCCTAACACACGGTTTACACTACACATTGTGTTCCAGGTGGACATGGTGTGTATGGTGAAGGATAAAACCGACCACTGTTGTTAGTGACACGACCAGGAACATGGGTAAGGAAACACGGCATGTTCAATACAAACACTACATATATAGCTTAAGGTTTATCTGTCTGTGTTGTTAGTTACACGGGTGGAAATAAGGTCAACACTACACGTCATGTTCGACTGGTAAATGGCATGTTCCCACCAGACATTCCCCTTCCCGTGTCTCTTCCCACCTGGCCAATGACATAGTTAGAGACTACATGGAGTTTATATAAAGTACATAGCCGATACTTAAGATAAATAGTTCCATCATTAACATAGAACACAAGGAATGTAATTAATATTAAATTGTGGGTATTTTGGGTTTTTCTAGATAAAATGCCTAAAAAAAACTCCATATCCTTTAAAAACACAGAAACAAACATTGAAAGTGCCAGATTACGATCTGTGAGGACCCATACTCAACGCGAATCAATTCTTGGCATCATATATATGTTATAACAAGGAAAACAAGGAAAGGCTCCACCAAATTCGGTTCCATGATGGCCCATAAGACCTCGAGAACAAATGTTTGGTGTTCATTAGAACAAGACCATAAACAATCAATACCATATCAATCAAAATATATTTTCATCAGGGAATATATCACAAAAGAATGAATATTTTACACAATATATATCACAACACCATGAAATCGCAAATTTATTCTAGAAGGCATGGCAATAATTCAAGACATGTGATTTCTAGAATGTAGCTATATGATTCATGAGATGGTACACCCTAATCTCATCAGGTTGAGATAGATATAGAACCTCAGTAACATTAATGGTAAAAACAAAAAACATGTGAATATCCCAACGGTGAAAATAAAATCAATTGTAAAGTTGCAAAACCAGAAAAGCTACATTAAGTGAGGTAGAATGGATTTTACCTATACACAGGGTAGCTACTCCCTAGCACAACATATTTCCAAGTACCTATTCCTTCTTATTGATGGATAAATGATCCAAACAGTAACTATAGAGAAAATAATTCCATTGATACCACTTTATAAGATCGCAGTTCAGGATGCCATACCGAGGCGCCCTGTACCCGGTTGGTCACATGGCCTTAGGAACATTTACCCAAATGCCAGAGGCTGCCGACTAGCACTAAGGGCCTTGGGTGTGATTGTGGGGAAACTATGACCTCATTTGAAGAGTAACACAACTAAAAGGAAACAAATACTCAATAGTAGAATCATTAAATATTCCAATAACATTAAAAAATGGAAGACTGGAATAACAAAAAGATAAATCTCATATATAAATGATGCATGTTACTTGTGTCTAGGAAAGAATCCAAACAAATCACAATGATGTAATACAAATAGCACTAAGATAATGTACATAAGAAACAAATAAACAGCTCCTCAACATCACAAGACTAATCTTGTTCCCATGCTCTCCATCTCCACTACAAGTCAAGTACCTGAACTAGAAGGGCCCTTTCCATTGTCTATACCTGTTTCTATATAATCTGTATGGGCCCAAAAGCATGGCCCAAATAGGTTGTGAGATAAAATCCGAGCATGAATCCACCCAATGATTTGTGCCTAACAGTCAGTGAATAAATGGAAAGTACAAGTACATAAGTAGTAAACATGAAAGTACTCTACAGAAAAAAATTCCACATATCAAAAAAAAAATTCATGCACGGTAACCCTCTAAGAAGATCACACTGCCTATCCCAAATGGATCAGTTATAATATTATATAAATACTCTCTAAGGAAGAACTCACAATCAATTCCTCTTGTAGTCAAATGTAAAATCTAGACCCTCTGAGGAAGCTCAGACTGTCAATTCCCCTTATAGTCTAAGGTAAGTCAAGGACTCTTTGAGGAAGCTTACACGATCAATTCCCTTTATAGCCCCATGGTCAAAGACTCTCTAAGGAAGCTCACTCAGTGTGTTCCCCTTATATACCCAAGTGTATCATAGACAATATGAGGAATCACACTTGGTCAATTCCCCTTATAGTCTAAAGTGCTCAAAGACTCTTTGAGGAGTTTCACTCGGTCAATTCCCCTTAATGTCTACTCCACCATGTTCTCACAACCCAATGTAGGTCAACATGCATAGAAAGGTAGAGAAAACCAAGGTAAAACTCATGAAATAATTGTCTTATAATTTTATAGAATATCAAGCAAATCAAAATACAAACACTCCACCCTACAACACTTGGCTTTGAAAACAGGCATGATGGATAAACTAGCTAAGAAGTCCAACAGTCGTAAACATAACATGCATGGGAAACAGATAAAATTCATAGCAATAAACCCTATTCATAACCAATTAACATCTACACAAGCTACTGGTCATAGAAGGCAATCAACATTGGAAAAATGATAAACACACAATACCCCGTTCAAGGGTATTGGTCGAAATTGCACTTAATACTCAATGATATTCAACGGAAAGGCACAAACCACCTACCTCAACGTTGGGAGATCGATATACCCTGGATCCGGCCCTTGAATCGTCTTATAACATAGTAGATAAACAATAATGTCTAAAACATTCATCCCACGATATCTCACGAGAGAGGAGAAAATACAAAATGGTGCTCTCGGAGAAATGAGAACTCACTGATGCGATTAAAACACAATTGACAGTGTTCAATTCAGAGGACGAACGCTCGCACAGGTGTTTGTCAACGATCTGCGACCGTACGGAGCTCACAGTTGAATGGGGCCCTAGAAGAAGAGTGCTCTAGAGATTAGACGTGACCCCGATGCGTTTAATTAAAAAATCACATGGAATGTACTTTTGAAGTATATGGTGTGTACTCACCATTTATGTACCCTGCTTTAGGAAGCCTCCGGGTCACCCCACATAGTTGTGTCTAGGGATGCTACATGGCCAGCACCCAGCTACTTGTGGTAACCATGTACACGACGTGTACTTCGAAAATTCCCAGATATTCTTCTATTCTTCAAAAATGACCAGAAAAGGAAAACATTCATGAAAATATGGTTCGGGTTCTTACAATTGTTAATATCATTTCTATGAATAGTGTCAATTTACCTCCTCATCCTTATTTAAAATAAATGAAAAGTGTTAATTCCTATGATTTCTTCTTTTCAATGAAATTGGGAATCACATATCCTTCTTATGAAAGAAGGATTTTACAACATTGTACTCTTAACTACGAGTATTTAGTTGGCCAACTCTACTTCTGTGTGGGATTAACTAGTATAGAAAATACGATGGATTCATAAAAGTTAGTATATTTCTTCCATTAAAAACATGCATGTGATATCATGCATAAAGAATACTTACAAATAAAAATTTTGTTTTTTTATAAATAAATTAACATGAAATATATTATCCTAAACACTTTATAAAACTCATTGGAAATATCACGTGCATGAATAATTTCCTCCCTCTATCTGTGAGATTACTCTTAAACCAACAACCCATTATTATGAATATAATGAAACAACCTAGAAAAGGGAAGGAAGTGTTATTGGGATACCTACATTTTCAAATTATCTATATATGACAAGATCATTCAGATATACATTGAATAATAATTGATAATAGTTTTTTTATTATCTCTCCCATCGGGGAAGCACTCTCTTAATTTTCACCTGTGGATTTTAAATCGGATACTATTCAAGATGATCATATTGATGAAACACCTTTGTGATAAATTTAATGTTTTTATTAGGTATTGAATAATCATTTCAATATTTTATCATCCAATTTTTTCATTTATTTATCCTATTGAGAATAAAATTAACCTTCAATTCCCTAAAATGTAAAAACATAATTTTCACCCAAGAAGTATGTGAATTTTGTTGAAAAATTTTGAGTCTATAAATATTTATAAAATGCATGATAATTTATTCTTATACTAGAGAATATTTTACATGTATCTTTATTGTGTCTATTATTCATCATGTTTGTATCCTCTCTAAATTTCACATTCTAATATTTCATTGAAATTATAAACTCTTTAATTCCATACACATTTACTTATTGTGGGGTTTTTATCATCACATATGCCAGTAGAGATATTGCTTCCCCTAATGGTTGTTTTTAATATTTATAATATCCTTCTAATAAGATATAATAGTAAATATATTTATTGAACTATATTCTGTATGTTTTCACCTTCCAAAAAAATTTAGTGATAGACTAGTGTTTTCCATTGTTGACTACACCCCCCTAAAATTCATATTCCTATTCATGTTGATAAATATTTGTTCTATTTTGTCTTTTCCATATATATTACTTTATCTTCATTTTTTATATTCTCTAGCAATGCTCAATTGATCAGATAAAATGATTAATCATTATTTATGAAAATATTTTATCATGAAGGATTGATATAGATTCATAAATTATGTTATGTTATTTTTCTTATGTAAAGTATCAAAATAATATAGTGTAATGTAATCAAGCAATCAAATCTTCTGTTTCCCCTCGTTGATTGATTCTCTTCCTGATATGAATTTTCAACCTTAAATTTTCTTGTACTATTTTTAGTGGTCCATGTTATGAACTATATTTCTATATAAGAATAATTTAATTTTGGTTGATATGAAATTCATGTAATCTATCTTATCAATATTCTTCAAAGTGTCTTAATTTATTGTTTTCTTGACCTCATTCTTCTATTAATTCACTAATTAAGATTCTTCATTTTTTGTTATTTCCTTAATTATTTTTGTGATATTTTATTCTCATTATTATAAGAACGGTGAATGGTTGTATATACCATCACTCATCATAAATATAACTATGCTTTTTATAGTTATCAAAGAAATATTTAAGTCATTTGAATCTATTTTTACTATAGATATTCATTTACTTCAGTTAAATCTACATTGGTTTAGGATATTTATTCATTTGTTTTCTTATGCAACTCTTAAATAGAGGACTTAATTAATACTCATATATTATAACGTTTTTTTAAAAAATCAATATAATTTTTTAAAGATTTTATTATTTCCAATACTATCCAACAATTCACCTTTAGTTTATTTTTATAAATGTATTTATTGATTTATTACTATATTGTTTCTTGGAATTTTATTCCTTCTTTGTAGCATCATTTTGTGAGTCATTTTTATTGATAATTCAATTATCTAGCTTTCATGTTTTGGATCATTTATCAATTATTTTACCAACCCATTTATTCAAAAAGATCACCCCTGATAATACATTAGAAGATGAAATTGTATTAGTAGAAATAAGATTAACTAGATTTTCAGTAACCTTCTTCCATTGGAATGTATAAAATTAATAAAGATATTATTTTACATTATTTTTACAAAAAAAATATTAGTTATTTATAGAAATGAGTCTTCTCAGTAGTATAAATAGAAATATCCAATTTTTATAACAGACTATATTCATATTTTTAGTTTGTATGGTTATTTACTCAATAATATGGGAAGATCCCACATGAATCTCTTTAGCATTTATCAATTCAAGATGTTGTTAAAGACATTTCAAAAAAAAGAAAAAATAATCATTTCAAACAGATATTAGCTTACATACGCATAGATTTTTCATTTTATAAATCTTATAATAAAATTTTTTCTACCTAAATTAAAAGAGTATAAAAATTTGTTTATTCTTCAATCCATTAAATCCAATTGGGATCCCATGAACAAGATAGTAGCATTATGTGACTATTCAAGATAAATGTTATTCTAAATATATTCTTGAGAATCATGGCCTTTTATTCCACACAAATATCAATCTATTTTATGTTACATTTTATTTCATAAATATAATAATATCTTAATGTTATTGAAACATTGAAATATTATTCAAGTGAAATAATTAATTCGTTAAAAACATGTTTAGTAAATATTTTCAAATTATTTTTACATTTATTTTATTCTTAAATTAGTGAAATATTTTTATCGAAAAGATTAATAGGTTCTTTTTCACATCAATGGGGTATTTTAGAACATTTTTTCATTTAAAATTATTACTATTGAAATCATCATATTTTTTGATTTCCTCATTATGTTGTTCTTTGTACACAAAATGTTCATTGAAAAAAACAATTAATATATAAAATAATTTTTTTTGGAACATCATTCATATATATTTCAAAAATAGAGTAGAATTAATCAAAAAAATTTATAGAATCTTCTTCCTCATAATCTCCATAACATGAGATTGTTTTTTTTTTCAAAAGGATCATTATCAACTTATTTGATAAAATATCATTGAAATAACACTTCATTAATTGTGCATATTTACAATCTACATTACAATTATTTTTTACGTTGTCAGGGATGTGATCTTCATGTATTATTTAAACGGAGTTTTAAATAAATTCCCACTTGAGTTAATTCCTTACCAAACTTAAATATAAACTTTAGATAATCCTTTAAAAATAAGATGGTGAATTTTATTATCCAATCAAAGGAAGACCCTATCTCTGATAAGACTTATATACTACACATGTATCATACAAAGATTCTAAGGGCGGAATCAGTGTACCCAACATTATACAAAATTTATAATTTCTTTTTTATTATCCATTTTTTAATCTCAAAAAACATCCTTGGATTTGGTAAAATGACCTATTATGAAATCACAAAAATCACATACAAATAAAACATAGAAAATTAAAGAAACAACAACACAAACATATTTTTATAATGTTTTGTGTCAATTTATTAGCCAATATGTTTCCATGATCACCCTTTTGGTGTTTCATGGATGTTCATATCACTATAATTATGCAGTGATTACAAAAACATAGAATTGGGGTACAATGTTCATGGAGGAAATAATCTATATTCATGAGTAAGTGGTGTTATATATTCCAGTACCATTAGTCTTTAATGGGATTTTTTATACTGGATCCACTAGTTCTTTAAATATATTCAATAATCAATCAGAAGATGGTTTCTCTACTGCACTAGATGTTTTTTCATCTAGTAGATTTACATGTTACTCAAATAAGGAATTCAAGTAACAATTTAATATCAATATTCTATGTGTGTCAATAGAATAATATTTAGTAACATGAATATAAAATGTCCCCTCAAAGTCATTCTCTTTTTAGAATGATCAAATAATGAATTTTTCAACATAATTCAAGTTATCTTATTTATTGATATTCTAATACTCTTGTGGATACTCATTTTGTTAATGAATTTATATACCTCTATTAAACATGTGAAATGGGTGACCACATATTTATTTAGTATCTATAAAAGATGGTACATTCCTAATCTAAATACATTTTTATCATAGATATAAATTATTCCAATAATTTTTTCTACCTTCAGTCTTATGTTATCTGCACATAGTTCTCGAAATGAATATCACATGTTTCTTGCTAAATTATCATGAATGGAATACTCAGTTTATAAAACCATTGCACATAATAATTATAATTTTATTACTTTATATCTAAACTCAACATGTATTTACTTTATTGGGTAATTTTACTTCTGTTGTGTTTTACTTATGTATGCATGTGTTCATGTTTTCATGATTTCTTTTTTATTATTTAAATATTTTTCATGTATTAATGTAAGAACAAATGGGTAGTATGAAGCAATTATCATCATCCTCCTTTTAATGTTCCCAATGGTTTCATGTAGTGTATCCTGCATCAAGAACAATGTTCTCCTAAAATACATAATGTATCATATATAATACTCCTCTTTCTCGTGATGTGATCACACAATATCCCACTCTGTTCACATAGGTGTGTTTCATGACCGAAGCACTATATGCTGGGTTTTTCCAAGTTCCATCATGTAAGAAGTTGTTTTATCTTATGATGCGTTCAAATTAAAGATGTTTTTAATTAGTTTATTCCCCCTTACTACTAATGATAAAATAATAATTGATTAAATGAGAAACTACTTCCATTCCACTAGAAAAGTGGTTTCTTTGTGAGGTTTCATTCACAAGAAACAGGTTTTCCACAGGTATTTCTTCTGGATAAAATATTTGTTCTATGGTTTCTCCTTCTATTTTTTATTAAAAAATAATGGTTCGTAGGACACTCATTTATGTGGTTGGATAATGTGAGAACGCATCATATTCGTATCAAGAGATCATGAAGATGCAATGTTTTTTATACAAGAGACACTATCCTGATTTCTCGAAGTTGCAGCACATAACTCCATCAACTATGAGAATTTTTTTGGAAAATCATATCCATATATCCTTTGATAAGAATAATATATCTTATAAAAATAGTTATCCATAAATTATGTTAAACTCTTGATGATTAAGATATACAATGAATGTAAAAAATCACATTTTTTTCAATCCTCGTGAAATTGCTAGAGTGGCCCCAAAATTAATGTGATCACCTCATAAGATCACTTAATTGGTCATTAGAATCTCTGATGGACTTATAATCTAAAAAAGTATATTTTATTATTTTTGAAAAATATCAGACGATAATATGCTTGATGATACATTAATCTTAATGTGATAACATAACACATTGTATTATTGATTGTATAGAAGAAATAATTAAACATTCAATGTTATTATAATGGAACATTGATTTTCTCAATCCTATCACATTATCATGTGATCATCTTGAAAAAATCAGGTAATTTTGACTAGTTTATATGACATATTCTTGCGATGTATTTATTATTCGATGAATAACATTCATGATAGAAATAAATTTCATGCGTGATAATCCATCATGGAATTATTTCATAATATTCTTTTAAAAATAAAAATGAAGACTATGGGTTTGATTAATGATGGGGAAACCTTTTTTTCAATGAACTAGATCTCCATAGACAGTAGTAGTAGAAGGTGGCAAACATGGATGTATGAAAATCATATATTAAGTATATTAGATGAAAAGTGATGTGTACGTAACATTTTAAACAAGGGAATAGAAACATATTATCGATTTTCCATCTTTAGTAAATTATTTGGTATTGGATACTATTAATTAAAATAAACTTGTCACAACCCTCCCGAGATAGCTAATGGGGATCAACAACCCATCGCACCTTATACCCTTATGACACTGTCCATGACCCACCAACGGAGCACACCATCACCCAATGAGACCTATACGTGGGTCCATCCTTTCTTTCGATCATTTTCTTTTATCGTCCTTATACAAGGGAACTACTATACCTCCACCTCTGTATATGTCCTCCTTTGGCCATCACCAACCCCCAAAGAGGTTGACCCTATGATCTCATATGTGTGGTTTAATTTTATCGATTTGGGGATTAATTGGATGTAAATATATAATATTAAATTCTAGAAGAACTATTTTTACAATAACGTATCTCTTGGGAAATATATCGTAAAGTATCTAAGTAAAACTCAATCCTCTTCAATTACCTCATGTATAAAATATGGATTTATATTTATTAATGGAATTAAATTAGAACATCATCTTCATATCATAAAAAACAAATATTAAAATATATAATTTCTTATTATAGAAAAACCATGAAATATTCTTCTTTATCTTATAATAATAAATAATTCACCACTGAAATAAGTATTCAGATCTTATTATCACCTCAACAATCATTATAGTTTATATTTAATATTCATTGAGAATGAAATATAATGAAATCATGTTAATTCATAACAATTTTACAAGAATCACCATTTAATATATTTAGTATTGTTTTTTGAATGTGGTCTAAAGAATCCAAAAAAATCTATAAGAATCAATGTGAACATTATTGAATATTATCTCAAAATAATTTCCTTATATTTATTCCATGATTAATCACAAATCATATAATTCTTAATCATACATTTAATTTTTATACATTATTTTATACTAATGGAAAATAAAACCACACTAATCAAACAACTAGGTTGTTATTTCAACATTCATGGTTCTGGGAGTCACCATCATTGATGTTATTTATCATAATAAAATGGTTGAACAAAATATTATAATCATAGGTTCAAATAAATTTAATGGAAATGTATTTAAATATAATGAAATAAAATATTAGTATGTATTTATATTTTGTTTCCAATGATATACTAACAAATTAAGACTCAATAAATAAGTATACTATTTCTACCTAACATAACCTCGTGCGTGAAGTGGAATTCCAGTGTTCCATTAAGAAGTGTAAAAAAAATTTGAAGTAAAATTTGTAGAAGATGACTAGAATCAATTATTTAATTTCATTATGTTAAAATTATACCAGGAATATATTTTTGATCATAAAGTATAAGGATCATGCCTTTGATTTTTGTGAATGTTTTTTGATGGAGAATGATATTTATACATTTATGTTACTATAATAAACTATAATATTCAATAATGTTACTAAATAGCTGATTAGTTATTGTCTATAGTTTTGATTATTTGGTAATATATTTTTCTTAATGATATTAAAAAAAATTATAGAATATAGTTATATATGGAATCAACCTATGAGGACTTTTCCTCATTGAAATTATATCAAAAAATTATTTTTTTATAAATTACAATGATTATGAGGATGTTATTTAATAATACCTATGAATTAAAATACTATCAAATTGATTATAAAATATCATAAATATTTTCTTCAAGGTAATTTAATATAGAATACTTTTTGTAATAGAGAATAAGTGGAAGTGAATTAGGAACACATTAAATAATGTTAATAAATGATAATGGTCTTCTAGTAAATATTAAATAGCAATACAATTGATAGATCAATGGAATGAGTACGTAATAGAAACTAATAAATTAGAAATGTTCAATTTTAAAATCATCCACTATAAAATTGAAATAATATTGAATATTTATTATGATGAACCATGAATGAATTTGAGAATGATTGGAAAAAACAATATTTCATTATATATAATAGAAAATATAGAAACTTTTATTCACACTATAAAGATAATTTTTCCTAGAAAATAGATTTATAAGATATTGTAAAATTGATATGGGATATATCTACTATGGTATATAAAAATTATACAAGGGATGTGATACATTGTGGAAGGGTATAAACATATAATTTAGTATCTAGTTAGGATGCGGTAATGGGGAATGGTAGTGAATTCTCTCTCTCCATATACTACACTATGATTATTTAGAGGTAAACCATTGAAAATTAATTACCATATGTGGATTATTTTCTTATTGATTAAATGATAAATTAATTCCATATACTAAAATTAAATAAAATATTCAACTATTATGGAAGCCACATAAAATTTTGTTAGGGGAATATTAAATTTTACAAATAAGAAAAAAAATGTGTTCTTGTATGTTTTGTTTGACAGAGGTAAATTGTCTTTAATTATGTTTCATTTTTTATCAACAAATATATTGATATAGTTTATCATTATTTAGTGATAATCATGTTAATAAAAAATGTTAGTGATTAAGGAAATAATTTAAATGAATAAAAATGAGGGATATCATGTTTGAGAGATATTGAAAAAGTCAGACAATGTAATTAGTTTCACAATGTAAAAAATTTAATAGGATTATTTTTCTAAAATAAATGTCTATATAATTATCAAAAAATTGTATTGATTTGAAATTATATAATTAGATATTTGGAGATGATTATACTAGAGTAAGAAAAACTAAAAAATCGACAATTATAGAATATTATGTCATGATTTTTACTTATATTACACTATTTATCACCATACTATTATTTAGTTTTGGTTTGAAATCCATGAGTTCAAAATAATATTTCAGACAAAATGTAATTAATATTACGTAGTAATACTATAACATGTTAAAATGTAGAGTCTTTTTGTTAAATTCAAAGAAACCTTTAATTTTTTTATCTCAATTGGTTATAGTTTAGATAATGAAAACACAATGGAATATTTTTTTCTATAGTGTAATATTTCTAAAGACGTTAATATTAACAATACTGAAATCTAGGAAATACTTTAATAATTTTAGGTTCTAAATTTTTTTTATTAAATAGAAAATATATAGTAATTTTTCACCAAAATTCATTGAAATATATTTTTAATATATTTGTTAAACAATGTATGATATTTATAGAAGTGACTCAATCCATGGATTGGAAAAGAAAATATAAAATATGTTTTTCGATGTTTTTTGATAATTATTTGTTCTATATAAGAATATAAATTAAAATCTATGGTTGATTTTTTATATTGTATAAAAATAAAGGCCAGTAAAATAATTTAAAATGATTATCAGTATGCTACTCTTATTTGAATTTAATAATAGTTTCAATCAAATTTGGAATCTGAATAAGAATATTTGAAATCAAATATATAATATATATTGACAAAAATATTATATGAATTACAAAATAAAATTTTGATTAAATTAATAAAATAATTACATATATATAAAAACATTTAAAAGTAAGGATATGTGATTTTAATTAGTTTTGGGTCATACATTGTAAAAATTAATTCCCAATATTTTCTTAGTAATTTTTCTAGTTACAGGTGTTTCCAGTTGATGTCAAAAATGTATCTATTTAGGGATTCCCATTGAAGCATTCATTTGATTTTCCCATAATAATTCATTTATTTAGTTCATTTACTCAATAAATATAGGATTATTTAATGTGAAAATAAATAATTAACAATAGATGAGTAGAAGTTATCAAAATAAATGTTCACACATATAATTTTTTGATTCCAACCACACATTTCTGAATCCACCAGTCATGTCATAAATTAGGTACATTATAATTGGTCATTAAGTAGTCTAATTTTTTATTAGTATGTATTATATTATTGTATTATATTATATGTGGATGAAGATATTATTTATTTGGAATATTATTACCAAAATATTTAAAAAATAAATATATTAAAATGGTATTTTAATATTTGATAAGAAACTATAATCTCTAGCTGTAGATAGTTTTTTCAATTCTTAACAATAGTATCCCCACATTATCAATATTTTTTATTCCAACTAAAGTCAACCATTATATTTTTAATAACAAATTATGTGTTATATCCCGGGAACATTCTATATTTAATTACCAATTTTTGTAGGGAAGCCATATTTCCACTTTCTAAAATGTGGGTTTTCAACAAATGTATTTCAAATTAATAAAAATTACTTTGAAATGTAAATGTATATTAAATTATTCACATATTATATTAAAAAATTAATTTTCTATGTGATAGTAAATTATTTTATTACACTAATGATAAAATAATTTTTTTTAATTTTTATAGATTTCACCACCATGTACTTCATTATCTCTAAATGAATTATTTCCATGAAAATTATTAAGTTTAATCACCTAATAAATGACCTTATAAAATATTGTTTCTTAATTACGTGATAAAGGATTTATATAAAGTGGTGCACATATGTATTGTTTAGTGACGGGTGGGGTGCTATATCTAAAATTAATTCATTAGTAATGCTCATATATCCTAATCTCAAAAGTTTGTATAAGTGTATTTATCTAAATCCAAATGTTATATAAAAGGATTTTTCATATGACAAAGGTTACAAGAAAGGATTTATCTAAATCAATAAGGCACACAAGAGAATTTATCCCATGATATAGGTTATATGATATGATTTATCTCATACCAAAGGGGTACCGGGTTGGTTGTATCCAAAGAAATTGGTTATAGAAGAGGATTATCCAAATCTCAATAAGTAAAATAGAGATGAAGCCAAGAATACAAGGAAATGACTATTTTTTTGTAGTTTTGAAATATGATTTATATTCTTATGCTTATTTCACAATTTTATTTCATAATCACATAACTATGAGTATTTTCCTTGAATTTTGTTTAATGTCAACGGTTTCCAAACCATTTTTCTCTGGTATGAATTTTTTCTCTTTATATTACAGGTCCTTACATCATGACTAATATTCAATACATACTATTTTATTATCTATTAAAAATATTTTTCCCATCATCATGTTTCCTTATTTGATTATGATATATCACTTTAAGAAATGTTAATATGTTTTTTATTATTGACTGTTTAGGTTTTACCCTCTCATAAGCTTTATTTTTCCAAGGTTATGAATAATACTATAATTTATGGGGAGTCTACAAGGGTTTATAGTGTAGTTTGATTTTTTGGAAATGTTCACAGGTTTTGTAAATTATGTTTCAGATGTATATGGCCCTCAAATAAAAAAAATCAAAATGTTGTCAATGTATTGTGAGATTATTTTGAGGTGTAATACTAATGCATAATTATTTCATGAATACCATGTTTCAAATAACATTATTTTAATGTTAATTTGTAAAACTATATTTTTTTAGCACAAAAATAGGGAGTTTGGGCATGATGATCCTCAATTTCTATTGATTTTTGGATTTTTAATTTTTAAGGGATTAATTTAGTAATTTTTTTATTTGTATAAAAGATCATTATTAAATAACCAATATATTACTCTATGTGAAAATTATTAATTAATGATAACATCATGATGATTTGATAATATAAAGATTTTGTGGTTCATCAAGAAATTAAATCTCTATCATGATATAGGAATGATAATTCTTGTGTTGAATTGTTTCAAATAAGAGAAAACCCCTTGAAAATTGTAGTCCAAGTATCAACTCATTCTTTACTTTAGTGCCTGATGTTTGGGCATAAGATTTCATACCTAGATAAAAACCCCCGATAGATATGTATTAGTTAAAAAATTGTCATTATAAATGAATATATTTTAATTTTGTAACAATTTCATCTAGATAAGATAATAAGAAATCAACCATAAAAAACACATGTTAAATTGATGGATGATTGGATGATCCAATCATATCACAATTTAGCATAAAGAATCATATAATTAAACTATTTTTTTATATAATACATCAAATAATTTAGTTTAAATATTATTATGATGATTTAAAAAAAATTAATATTAATTAAAATATATTTTTTAGTATATGATTTGAAATTGGGTCATGAAAAGGATGTTGGTATTGGTATGTCCCTAATATCTCCTAAAGAATAATATTTTGGATAACAAATTTCATAGTTTAACCTACAATTGTAATGTGGATATGTCATTAGAATATATATCATGATTTTCAAAAATTTCTCATAGTGTTAACAATTATTGAGAAATAACTTAAATTGGGAAAACTAAATTTATCTAAAGGGGAGAATGTTTCTTCACACGATTTGCTAATATATATATATATATATCTTAATTTTTTTTTTCTAAATTTACACATTTTTTGATATTTTTTTACACAACAACTATTGAAAAAATTCGTGTCATATTTATTATTAAGAAAATATGAGAATAATAATACATATATTGAATAAAATTATTATAATCAATTAGATATTCATTAAAAATATGAATAAGTTCTCTTAATGTATTAATAAGTGTAATTTTTATCAAAAAGGATCATTTTATTGTACCTTTTATTTTCATTTAATGAATAAATTCATAAATTTTAGAATTTATTTTCTCATAACATTAAAAAATTAATTATTATTATAAAATTTAGATTATGTTTATTTCATTACTTTTTCTTAAATAATAAATTTTTAGGTGATACGAGAATGTACATGTTTTAAAAATACCATATTTTTTTAGATATATCAAGATGTAAGTATAAAATTTAATCATATGCAGAAATTTTAATTGATAACATATATATTTTTGAGTTAAAAATATTAAATTCAAAAAACAGTATAGAATTTAATAAAACCATTTTTACATTTTCTGAACATAAGTAATCATTACAATAAACAAAATTATTTTTGATATTTTCTGTTAAATAAATATAAATTCTGAAAATTTTATTTTTTATTTATGAAATATACATGAAATAAATTTGAATTACAATAAAAAATATTATATCATGGAAATTAGGAATATTTATTAATATTTCATTATCATTAATTTTAATCATAAATTTATAGTCTTCATTAATAATGGGTTTTTACGGGTTAAATCCACTATTGGAGAAATTAATTTTTCTAAAAATTAAAATATTTTTTGGTAAAATGTATTGTATATTTATAATAAAAAGCTTAAAGAATATAATAAGACCAATTTATTTTTTTAATATAAATTTTATTAATTAGGTAAAAATTACTTACGTCCGTAAAAAATTATAAAAATAAAACATTAAACGATTCACGGAATTAATAAATTATTTAAACATGTATAAGGTTGATTGGTTGAGGTATGGCAGTCCTTATCATATCCACCACTTTATTATTTTATATTTACGAATCTTATTGATATGTGAAAAATGTTCTCCCATTATATTAAGTTAAAATATTTATAAAATTTCATTCTCACCACTTAAAAAGGATACAATCACCATTCCTTCATGACCACTACAAAATTTATGTTACGTTAAGATAATCAAACATATTTATTTCCAACATAATAATATTTTACTTTATCTTATAAGGCCACTAAAATATCTCAACAACATTATCTCAATGGATTCCTCAAAGGAAAAGCTCAAATCCACAATTTTTATACCAATTTTTACATAACATCATTTATTATTCATATATATATATATATATAATAATAATATTTTATTTTTCCTATATAATGAAATAATTTTATTTTTTATTTAAAATTTATTACCCTCTCGGAATAAATTTTAACCTCCATGTTTTATTACCTTATAATAAAACCTAAACATCATTTGTGTGCTTATAGACTACCACGTACATAAATTAACATAATTAATTTTACGTTTATACTCATGAATATATAATAAAATCCCTTCAAATTTGTTTCAAAATAAAAAAATATTCAATTAAAATAATTATTTTTATACAATGGTTATATTATAAAAAATTAAAACTATTAATTAAATATAGAATTTTATGTTTTCGATGGTTATAACCACCTACATGAACAGTAGTCAAAAATAATATTATTGATGAATAAGAGAACATATATACTAACTTAATATGATAAAAATATATAAATAATGGTGGTTTTATGGTAATATTAATATTAAATTCATTAATTAAGATAATAGTATTGGTTCATTAAAAATCACTAAATCACTATCATCGTCGATTCAATTATATGTATCATAACTAAAAACCCATTATAATGAAATCATTACATAATAAATAATTTTAAATAATCAATTTACATTCCTATATTTTTGTGATTATATTTTGGAAAAATATGATGAAAAATCCACTCTTATGAAACTAGTTTAAGTTGATCATGATTTCTCAAACCTAATATCAAAAATAGAAAATAAATAACGAATATAAATATAGTGAATAATTATAAATAATAATAAATTAGTGTTATATACATGAATATGTTACCAAAATATGTCATTAAGATATTTATTTTTTTGTTGGAGATTCAGGTTATTTATTGGAAGTTAGGAATTTTGTTAAGGGGTTCTTTATTTTATTTTCAAATAAATGAGACATGCTTGATATTCCACAACATCATCTCATTTATATGGTGTGATCCTTTCAAAACAAATTTACATAAATATATTCATTAAAATCATGTGGTTTTAATTTTCATATCATTTTTATTCTTTAAATAGAAATTGAAATAAAAATAATAATAAGTTTGTGAGGGTTTTGTTAACTCAAATCACATTGTTGTGTTAGACTTACCCTTTGTGATCATTATTATTCCACTATTAGTTCCCCAAATGATTTTATTTTATTTTATGTTAATTTGTCCTCATATATATATGTAAAATGAAACATTTTTATAAAATCATTATTCTAAATGAATTTTATATCCATAAAAATGATATCATTGGAAAACATAAATAGCATACCCTTTAATATTGGGATACCCACTTCTTGCATATATTCAATTCCTACTATTGTTTTAATTTTTATCTGAAAACCATATTTATTCAATATATCATGTAAGCGTACAATTTCCCATTACAATATTTTAATTGGAATATTTACCAAGTCTTCATTATTTTGGGAAATAAAAAACGGTATTTAAATATAATACAAATGTTTTCCACCCATTAAAAATATAATGTTTTATCATATCATATTTTTTAAAAAAATTATCATGTCTAGTCAATGATATATTATTTTGTTTCAAAAATTTTAATATATTCCTATTTTTTCACAACTCCTTTTCATAAATGACATTCCATTGTGAATATAACTCCCTTTTTATAACAAGGGTACAATCATTTTCAAATTAAGTTTTTATTATTTCACTAAAAGGTTTTTAATTTGTCTATAAAGATTTTATATTATGGTAAATTAAATTTAAAGAATAAAAATATAAATATTGTTATGAAATACTATATTATTTTTTTAGTTTTGGCTATATACCATTCATAATTTTAAAAGAAAATTATCTTATACCATCAATAAATGCAGGGTTTTTTTTTCATATCATGGTCTCTTAATAATCGTATTAATGATTTTTTTCATGTGAAAAAATAGATATCTGTTAACGATGATTTTTGGGGATTTGAATATCTCTCAAATTAATTTTTGAAACTTCACATCTCAATATCTAAAATTGTTACATTAGGGGATTTATCCTCTGAAAAATGGAAAACATAAGGATATTTCCAAATATTAAGGGTGTATGGGAGGATTTATCAAAATAAAAATGTGACATGATATGTTTGATCAAAATAATATTGGTACATAGTAAAATTATAGAAATATAATGACGTTACATGGTTTATAGGCTAAAACAATTATGTAATTAGTGTATTTGTGGTTAGAATAAATAGATGATTTATATAACTAAATGTGGGCCACAATGTTATGTAATAATCATGCACATTTGATTATTATCCTTCATGGATTTTTAATTTTTTCATGATTACACATATATTTTATATAGTATATATGGTTTTATTAGATATTAAACGTACTTTAAAATTTATTTACAAATAATTATTATTGTTCAATGATATTTTAATTTAATGATTATCAAATTATCAAGATTACCCATATGATTATAATCTATAAATTGAAGAAATATTGACATATTTCCTCTTACTAATCATTTAATCTCACCTCTTTCATATTTTCCCATTTTATAAGGTTATGGAGAAAATTATAAATTATGAAAACTATATAAATGTTTCTATAGTGGTTTGATTATGGTGAAGTGTTCCATATTTTTGTAATATATTTTTCCAATTATGTTACTCCTCAAAAAAACTAAAACAAAAGGTTACATGATTTGTGTGATAATATTTTAATTTTTAATACGAATGTGAATTTTTTTAAATGTTATCAAAAAATTTGTCAAATGGTGTTCATGTTAATTTTTAAAAGTATGTGTTTTTAAAAATTAACATAGAAATTCTAGTAATTGGTACCACATATTTTTATCTAATCCTCTCTTTTATAAAACATAATCATAAATTTATAGAGATAATGATATTAATAGTTCCTGGGATAAGCTAAAAAAATATATAAAAGTATTATTATAACAAATTAAGTGGTGATTCAAATGACATTTGGGTAATTTAAAGACATTCACTTACATTGCGGAGATATAATAAATGATTATCTCGTAGGACTGAATTATTTTGTGAGCACAAAAAGTATTTTTTCCGAAGCTCAATCAAACTCTACAAATATCAGTTAGATAATTCATATTTCTCAAAATGAAAATAATTATAGATATACATATCTAATTAATGGGAATTAAATTTATTTTACTTATATAATTTACTTATGTGATTCTGATCTAATAATTGATGAAATATTGTTATAATTTATTTTTCTATGAATTTGAGCTCAATATTTTCTTATTTTTCCATTCTATAATTTATCATTCATATTCTCATTTATCATATAATGTATGTTATGATAATTCATGTATAAAATGAGGATATAAAATGTCAAATTGGAAAGCTGTAGTTTTTATAAAGGATGTCAAAATTTAGAATGAATTAATAACTATGTATAAGAATATGAGTGTTGAACTGGAGGATAAAATCAATGAAAATTAAATATAACCTGAAATTGCATAAAAAATAGTGATGGAGGAATAATTTTTCTTCTGAATTGGATTATGTTTGATTTTTTAAAATCCATTTGTGATGTTGGTGAATATAAATAGGTAATTTATCTGAAATTTAAAACCACAATAAATCATGGGGATCATATTCACTATCATAATATCCATTCATTTGATCCATGAGGTCATGATTTTATAATAGATATGGTTGAATTTTATTCACAGTTAAATGAGATAATATTTATAACACTAAAAGAAAAATATTTAAATATATTTCATTCCGAAATAAAAATTTCAATTTCAAATATGCTACATCTGATGGATTGAATGTTATTATAAAATTATATATATAAATAAGATTGGTAACATTATTATATTTTTTATTATAATTCTAAAATAAAATTATTAACAATTTAAAATCAATAAATTAATTGAATATAGTTCATAGTATAAGTTATAATTCTGGAATAATAATTTCATTTTATATCCATTGTTGGTGTAGTAGTGATTTGTATAACATGTTAAGGGAATCACAGAAAAATTAAACATTGGATAATAATTATAAAAGACATATATATTTTAGATTTCCTATGATATAACCCACATAATGGAAAATGATTAGAATCTAGTAAAAACATCATAAGTGATAGTGCAATTTAAATTTATATTACATTATAAAATATGTGAATTTCAGAAAAAATAAGAATAATATTTTTTTACCACATATTATCTTATTATCATAACTAAATGTAAATATAAAATCTATTATGTTTCAAAATAATATTAATGTGAAGGATTTATCTTTTATTCTTGATGTTATAGTAAAGGATCATCAAAACATATGTTCATGAAAATTAACGAGTATCTACTCACTTATCATTCACTATAGTGTAATTATATTTATGTGTTTTTTGTTTTGAAAAGATGGTTCAGTTATATATTAAATAATGGAAATATAAAATAAATATACATTTTTTTAATTAGTTATTATTGAATAAATGATGATATAAAATATATTTTTTATTGACATTATGAATAAAAATTTATATAGTTTCTCTATAAATTGTAACGATGGAAGTATAGTTATCAGTTGGGTGGGTGAATTACAACGAATGTTATTTAAATTTACAAATTTTTTTATTAAACGATAATTTTTTACATGAAATATAAGTAATGGTTGTGTGGATTCTATAACTCAATTTATTTATGTTTTAATGAATATTGTAATTTACACTGTAAGAGGTTTAGTCATATTGGATAAAAATGAATATTTTGTCTTGCATAAAGGATTTTTATTTTTTATAGTAACCCCTTATATCATTTTACTCAATTATTGATGCATTATAAATATCATTGGAATTTAAGAAATTTAGTGTGGAGTGGAATCACTATTTAAATAAACACTCAAATGTATCCCAAGTATTTATTTATTATGTTGATGATATTATAATTTTAGAAATGATAAGTATAATTTCAAATATTTTTCAAATTAGGTGGAGAGAGTATTTTTTAATTAAATGTTCAGGATGATGAGGAATATATTTTGACTACATGTTAGTAATGGAAAATATTATGCTTTTTCTTTCATAGGAGGAATATTGTTGAATGTTTTTAAAGACACATATTATGGATGCATAAATGGTTGGTTAACATCTAATGTAAATAATAATAAACAAAATCTATGTATTTTTAATGAAATAAAATAAATCAAAATTATTTCAAACAAATATGTATATTTTCAATATTAGACTACATTGATACTATACATCATGTACTTATCTATAATTTTATGTGATATTAATGTACCTAAAAGTTATATAAAATAAATATAGTGGAGAAAATTCTTTCTTTTTAAATGTATCTATTGATATTTTAATGTAAAAATATATTAAATAAATGTTCTGAATTTTTAGATGATTTATTATTGGAAATATTTGATGTGTTGCGGATATAAAGTACACCATGGGTTATTTATACTCTTAAGATAATGGTTTTCTTCGTGAATAATAAAAATCAAGACATCACTAATATTATGGATGTATAATAGATGATTTATTTTAATATATTGGAAGAGTTGATGTAAATGATGTCATAGGTAAAATTTAAAAAAATTTAAGTGACATTCCAATAAATGTAAATCATAATATTATAGATCTATTAACGAATTAATGAATTTAGAAGGACAATATTTTTAAATGAATATTTATATCATGTACCATATTAGGAATTCAAAAACAGATAAAGATATCTCAGTGATATAATTATTGTCCATAAATTATAATGTTAAAACTAATTTCATAAATAATTTCCCAAGTGAAATATTCCAAAAATCTAGGATAATGATAAAACTCCACCTAACGTTTTATAATATCAAGTTAGGAATTCATTCTATATTACTCATGTTCCATGGATCACTATTTTCAAAGAGGGAAATATTTAATATATCCAATGTAATACAGTTTTTCCTTAGTAGTGATAATATATTTAATCGGATTAGATTAATGTGGATACTATGTAATTATTGTACAAATGTGTGTATGTGTCTAGATGAGAGTTCAATATGATTGGTTGTGATGTAAACTATATTAATGTATTAATTTATTATTTTAATAGGAAATATATGAAAAATTAATAGATTGAAGTTCTTAGTATACATTATTAGAATCACTATAAATAAAATATTATGGTATGAGAAATTATTAATAATGATTTTTTTAATAATTTGAATTATTAATATTGGATGCAGTTTTTTTAATCGGTACCTTGGATATAAATGGATTTGATAATAATATTTCCTAATCTAAAATATTTGGAATTTATATCAAATCTATAATTTTTCACGAATTCATCTTTTGAAACCAATTTTCATGAATATTAATGAATATATATTGTGTATTTGGTTAATTTGGGGAAGTGTTTATTATAGGGTGTAAAATCAAATTTTTAGTAATTAATATCAATATGTTACATATGATTTATCATGAGCCATTGAAGTATTATAATTATATATTTTGAATTATATTTTCAAGGTTATTATTTTTTATATATTTACCTGTAGTTATGGTTTAACAGTTAAAATTTGTAAGGAGATGATATGTAATTTTAGAGGAAGTATGTGTATAAATTACATGTAACATTTCATTTTCATATTCCAATATTACAAAAATAGTTGTTGGTGAACCACAGAATAAATTATAGAGAGAAATGGTTGTGTTTCTAAAACTAGATGGTTCAATCTATTATGAGAGGGATATGAAATATTAATTAATTTTTTTGTGAGGTAATAACAATTAAATTATTTTTTATGTATAAAGATTATCATGTAACATGTGTTCTATTATATCTCTCAAGAAATAAATCAAAAATCTTCCTATATTTGAAAAATTAAATAGAAATGGTAAATATGGGATAGATGATATTTCATATTTTTAATACGCTTAGTGATTTTCTCCAACACTTATATCGAATTGGTGTTTTTTTAAAAATTCCACAAGATGGAAATAATGGTTGGTGGATACAAAAAATTTCAATAATGGGATATGATATATTTATATTATTATAATTTTTTCAAATAAATGATTATTTATATTTTAGTTCGGGGAAATCATTTATTTTAATTGACACATTAATTATTTAGTAAATAATATTTCAATTTAATGGGAATGTTTTTTATATCACTAAATTTTATTTTTCAATATTGGATTTATGGAAAACTAAATTTGCCAAATGAAGGATTTAATGATTAATTTGTAATTAAAATTTGTTTAAATAAATTAATTTATATACAGGAGTGTTTATAGAGATATTTTCCAAGGTTTATAATATTAAAATTTAGATGTTATGAAACTCATACACGGTACCAATTTATATTTTTTGAAAATAAAATGATAATTTATTCCAATATTTATTCTGAGTTATAAGTATATATATTTAGAATTTTATTAAATGGATTTGGATAATGTTTTTTGGCCGGTTCTATATGGTTATTCTACGTACTCATCCATAAGTGTGTTTTGGCTTTGTGGGGGTCATTATGTTTGGGTATTGATATGTGATGCATCTTTTCTGATGATTTACTATGTGAGTAATAGGGTATCCCAATAAGTGATAATTTTTCCAAATATTTTTACTTTAGGTTTGTGGATATTTTTTCACAATATAAACATTATTAACTATATAATATATATATATAACGTATTCATGATAATAATTATTTACCATAATAGGATTTATGCTTAAGAATTATGGTACCATTATATTAACTTTTACTCATATTTGATTAATATATTATTCAATATAATAATGAAATTCATGGTTTTCATTTAATATTAATGTTACCATATTCCGATTTAAATAAGATAATTTTTTTACTTTCCCATGTTTTTATAATGATTTTGAAATAATTTTATTGGGTTTTTTCTTTTATTGATTTCTCATGACTTAGGTTACATTTGGTAATTATATACATTGTAATTGGTTTATACTCATCCACTATATAATTACTTAATTTGACATGTATGTGATCATTGATTCGATACTAGAAATAAGAATTCAACCTTAATATATAGTGATTATTCTTGGATATAACATACAGATATGGCTAAAGAATTTTTCTGTCATGATATCTTCATTTACAATATTATCCTTGTGGTGCCATTATATATTTCAATTATTACTAAATTTGGAATCTCAAAATTTTTCAATAAAATTAATATAATATAAAATTTTAAATTTTAAATTTTTATATTGAAATGAATTGTGATCTCTGCCTTTTTAGTCAAGAATAAATCTATAAGGGTATATTTTTATCCATCGACGCTAGCTTCTAACCAATAGTCATCGAGGGGAAACACTAACGCATTGTTGAAATCAATTTTACGTCTTTACAATTGGTTATATAGGTTTGGTTTTTACAATACTATATAATTTAATGGATATTTCATGAGAATAAAGGTATGAATGAAGAATAGTTTGATTAAAACATGGAATATGACCACAAAAATTTGATTCAACCCATTTTATAAAATTTTAAGGTTACTGGGATGTTTGTGTAGAAAAAAGGTTAGTGAGAACATTGTTTTTACTATTTCCAATTAATTTATTATGGTTAATTAATTTTGTAATGTGTTTATAAAACATTATTAACATAATCTTGCTCCATCTCATGAAAATAGTTTTTGATTTTATTTTGGAAAGTTATTCCATATAACCCAATAAATGTTTATTTTCAGGGGTTATATAAAAATATTAAAGAATAAAACATATTTGATTGTTTTATTAATTATTGATGGAATCGTCATATATATTAAATAATATATGTAAATTATTGTTTATTTTAATTGTTATTTATTTATTGAATATTATTTTGTGATTTCATATTAATGATTAAATGAGTGTTTTATACTAAATGAGAAATATATTATGTAGGAAAATAATCTTGGATTCTCTACATTTTAGTCGTACTCTAAAATGTATTTATGAAAAGAATATATTTCATATTTACTCCATACTATTGGTATTAATTTTATATTATTGATTCAAATTCATTATCCATCAACGAATATAGGTGATAAAATACCTTTTCATTCTGATGGATTGTTGGAGAATATGATATGTGTTGCAGAAATTTTCAATAAATTGAGTATTGGGATATAGTTCATTTATTTGTGATTAAAAACCCATAGAATATTATTTACTTTTGTAGAAGAAGATTTTTTTTTCAACCAAAAAACTTGGTTCTATACTTGTAAGGGAAAATATTAGAAATAATTTATTAATTTTAAATGGAATGAAATATGTTTATTTAAATAATGATAGACCATAAAAGTTGTATGCATGAATATTTTCAGGTAATATTGTGTCTCAGGAATCAAATATTGGGGATCGATAATATATTATTCCTTGTATTAATCAGATTTGTTTAATGAATATTAATTCTTCATTTAATACAAGATCATATCATCCATATATGTCATGAAGTGTAATTTACCAATTTTGATTTCTAGTTGAAATAATTCATTATACAAAAGGATTGTGTATTATATAGTGGATAAGACAAACTATTATTTAAAATTCTCAATTATTACAATATTTATAAGTATCATTGAATTTTATTTTTATTGAGATGGAGAAATATTTTATTATTTTAAATCAAATAATGAAATTATATTCATCAGGAGTTATATTTATCAAGAAGATTGGTACAATATTTATCATTATAATAACAATAACAGAAATTATATAATGATAATGAAGGATTATATATATATAGTATTTATGATATATACTTTTTTACATAAAGAGTGATAGGTGGTTTTTTAATGATGATCATCAAAAAAAATGATATTAAATGATATTAACAAAAAAATGTAAATATTTTTTAAAATACAATTGAATAATTTTGAGTTATCTTTTGAATTTTCTGTTACTTATGCACATATTGGGGTAATATATTTAATAATTGAATCATATATATATATTTTTATGAAACTAATGTTATATATATATTAAATATTTTTTTAAATGAACATAATGGTTGATGATGAATGAAATATTTAAAATATTTTTCTTATTATTTCAAAAATATATTATTTAAGAAAATCCTATAACTATTTCATGTGTATTCTTAATGTGAGATTTATAAGTAATGTTTTTTGAAATAAATCACTAGTCACAAAACATTGAAGCTTATATGTTCATGTGTAAAGTATAAATTTAAATTGAAATTCATAGTTAGTCTTGCATGAAACTAGAATTGGATGTTCAATAAATCCAATGAAGAATTAATGTGAATTATCACATTATTATCAGTTCCTATCTTATCTGAGGAAGAAGATTATTTCTAACTATATTACTTTTCTTCATTGGAAATTTTTTTGTGTATCCTTTGGAATTATCATACGATATGGACTACTAATTATATTAATTAAATATTAATCAATGTAACAATCTGGGGAATTATTTCACACTAGCCATAGTAGTTCACATGTGGATTCATAAGAGAATAATATATATCTTATCATAGTCTAATCATAGTTTTTGACAACACATGTGTATTGAGTTTCCTAAAAGTATTTATTTTAATAATTTATATAACCATTTTTAATGGTAATGTTATTGTTTAATTCATTAGTATAAAGACTGACATTCATTATATTAATGAATATAATGAGTAGTGGTGGATATAGATTTCATTAAAAAATATTCTTCAAGAGTATAATGAAATGAATTATATTTTTGTTCTTTTATTTTAAATGTGGCCATTACAATATGCAATAAATTGTAAGAGTCATCAAAAAAATGTCTGAAATGTAGAAAAATGAGAGAAAGAATTTATAATGGGGAGCCCTCTAATGCATGAATATAACATATATCCCAACTCTTTTTTATAAAGTTGATGTTAATTTTTATTTATATACTTAAAAAGAAATGAATAGGTTTTCATATTTTAGTTTGAAGTTGTTGTGCCCATGTGAAGTAATTGCATTTGTTGTCAATAACTTGTCATGGTGTGCCATCTGATGAAGTACATCTTGAAGATTGATGATTACAGAAGCATTAAATCTGACGATTGTTGAGCTGATCATTAAGTTCCAAGAACTTGTATCAACTGGATACAAAGTCACAACACTTTTAGAAGACCATGCATTGTCTTCACAATGCATGAGGAGATGAAGAGAGCCATCCACAACTTCTAAGTGGATGAAGTGAGATGAAGAAGAACATGTACTAATCCTTAGTGCATGACAATGTGAATGTGATCCAACTTGACCTCTAATTGGATCATTGAAGAACATTGAAGAATTATTTGATTCAGGAGCTTCGGTTGATGGAGAACCTTCAAAGAATTCACTCCTAAGTAATGAATACATGTTGAAGATAATGGAGGAATTTCAAATGAAGAAGAAGAGAGGAAGAAGGAGAAATGAGAATGATGGCTTGGAAGAAGTGGCACTTGGCATGCTTTATATAGAGGAGAACTTTGTTTTTAACAAAGTCATTAGATTTTCCTTTGCCAAAAAATTGGCCAGCCAAGGCACCTTGGGGGTTCAACCCCAAGGCATGGGCACTAGGGCACCACGCCCGAGGGAACCCGTGGGGCGAGCCAGGGCTGCAGGGCGCACCCAAGGACACCACATGGGCGCCTGGGGCACGCCCGGAGGAGCGCAGAGGCAGGGGCCGTGTGTAAGCCCCCGAGGGCACGCGGTGGTGAAACCCGTGCACCCGGAGTGCATAATGGGCGCTAGGAGCGCGCCCGCAGGAGCAGAGAGTGGGCGCAGAGCGCGCCCGTAGGGAGAACACGGTGTGGGGCGGCACCGTGGAGGGAGAATATTCAAATGAGGAGTAGCGGTGAGTGCCAGGGTGATAAACAGCAAGAAAACCGCGCCCCGTTTCGATGTGGGATGCGGAAAAATTCCCGGGAGCGAATCTGAGCCGCTCGATTGATCGCGCGCTTGATCTGCGCCGCACGATCCATCCGCGGCGCCGCGATCTAATCCAGGCCATTGAAGATCTGATCCGATGGCCCCGGCATTGTCTCCCACCTTCGGCCATGCAGAGCCTTCCCGCGAGCCGCCGCCTGAACCAGAGCCCTCCGAGCATACGATTTCGAGTTCCCGGCTGTCTCTTTCGAAGCCGAAGGCACCAATGAGTTCGTCTGGCCAAACCGAACTCATTCATGTATAAAAATATGCATGCATGCAAAAAATGGAGATCTTCGAAGAACGGCCGAGGCAAGCAAAGCTGCCGAGGCCTCGGGGTGTTCGTGTTCTGCATGGGTTGGATCGAAGGAAGGCCGTGCATGCGTTCTAAGTCGCATGCACGTGAAGTAAACCGAAAAATGGAAAACCCGCATTAAAACAGAGAAGAAGAACGAGATACACGGAAGATATTTAACGCGTTTGAAGTTTTCAAAGACCCCGCAGATTTCGGGCATTCAAAACGTATTTCCCCGCGGATCATCCATGCTCCTCCACTGCCTATATAAAGAGGAGTCCGAGGCCGAGTGAAGGTTGCTGTTCATTTCGTGAAGACCCGCGACGCTCTCTGCCTCGCGAAGTAATATCCTGCGCATCACTTGCGCGACAGGAGGCTTCATGTTTTGTTCCGCGCATCACTTGTGCGAAGAAGCCCCGTGCAATCTTTTTTCACGGCTGAAGTCCTCGGTGCCATCCTTGGCCCGAAGGTGTTCCTTGCGCGCTGCTCTTTTGCGCGACAAGAAGAAGAGGTTGGGCTGTACCAACTTGCAAGCCCCCTCTGTGCACCGCGGCCCCCTGCGCGGTAAGCACTTGCGCAGCAGTGGCCACCCGAGGCCTTGCGCGCCTTGAACTGCTTGCACCCGTGGCTTGCGCGGCCCTTGTGGCTTGAGCCTTGCGCGGCAGTGTTGAGGAGGAGGCCGCACCTTGCATCCCTTCATTTGATTGGTGTTCGGGTGTGTGCAATTGGAGGCCGAGACTACACATTGTGTGTGTTTAAGAATTGGAGAAGGCCGCAACCAAGTGTGTGTGCAAGACAAGTGAACATGAAGCCGAGGCCTTTGTGTTTGTGTGCCAAGTGAAGAGGAGTATACGGGTAGAGTGTGTGCACAAAGAGGAGAAGGCCGAGGACCTTTGTGCTTTGGGTGCAAAAGGAAGACCACACTTTGTGTGTTTATAAATTGAAGAAGAAGGACAAGTCAAGTGGGTGCACTAAAAGAATGAGTAGTGTATGTGTGCACATGTGAAGAAGATCAACTTTGAGGAGTACACACTTATGTGTGTGAATACAAAAGAACTGATCATTCTAAGTGATTGGGTTTTTGTGAGCAAGACCAACGAGATCTTTTGAAGACTGTTGAAGCTACTTGAAGTTTTGAACAACACCTTTGAAGAAGTGAAGTGAATCCATGATGAAGATGATGCTGTGGAGTTGGGGGGTTTAACCAACTTGTAATTGGGGGGGGGGGTAACCAATTACTGTGTAATCATCTTTTGGCATAGTGAAGAATCCGTGTTGGGGGGTGTAACCAACACGGCAAGGAGTAGGTCTTTGTACCGAACCTTGTAAATCTCTGTGTTCTGTGCTCTCATTATTACTGCACCACTAAAAGAGTAGATCTAGGCTTTAACCAGCTGCATAGGTTTAATTGATAATCCAAAGGGAACAATTCATAAAAAGAAAAACTTATCACTGATTCACCCCTCCCCTCTCTGTGATCACAACCGATCCAGGCATTTCAAGTGGTATCAAAGGGAGGTTACCTCTGTAAGGATCTACTTCTGAGAAGATGGACAATCTGAATTCTGTTAATAGTAGGGGTGTTCCTACATTCGATGGAAAGAATTACCACAGCTGGAAGAATCGGATGTTACCCTACCTTCTATCTCTCGGCCTTGAAGTTAGAAATGCAGCCTTATTTGGATTCCCTCCTCTTGCTAATGAAGCTGCTATGACACTCGATGAGAAAAGAAATATGGAAGTTGATGGTAAAGCTCAAAATGCCATTCTTATGTCACTCTCAGAAAAGGTATACACAAAAGTCATGGGACTCAAGAATGCTAAAGAAATTTGGGACAAATTGGAAAGTAGTTATGAAGGCAACATGAAAGTCAAGGAAACCAAATTACAGATTTGGAGAAGCAAGTTTGAAGATGTCAAGATGGGAGAAGAAGAAAATATTGATGATTATTTCACAAGAGTCAATGAAATTGTCAGTAACATTCGGGGATTTGGAGAAAAGTTGGAGGACTCCACTATTGTTAAAAAGCTAATGAGAAATTTTCCTGACAGGTTTGACCCCAAAGTCTCAGCATTAGAAGACAGAGATGATCTCTCTCTTGATGAACTACACAACATTCTCATTGCATATGAAATGAGGAAGATCCCAGTATTCAAGAAGAAGATCAAGGATGAGATGGCTTTTGAGGCCATGAGACAACTCAAGATAAAAGATGACGAAGTCCTAGAATCAAGTGATACTGACAATGAAGAAAAGGATGAAGATCTCAACACGATTATTTCTCTTTTTTCTAAATGGTTCGGAAAAACTAAATTCAGGGGAAAAGGGAAATCACCATCAAGATGTTTCAATTGCAATAACATCGGACACTTTGCTGTAAACTGCCCCAAGAAGAGATATAGTGCTCCAGAAGTTGAAGATGAGAAGTCACAAAAGAAGAAATGGAGTAGATACCCAAGAGAAGGAAAAAAATCAGGTGTAAGAAAGAAAAGGTTCGTTCCAGGTGAAAGAAGAAGCTATGTAAGCAAAGAGGAAGAATCATACTCTACTTCAGCCAGTCAATCAGAAGAAGAAACGACTTTTATGGCTCATGTGGAAAAAGGGTTTGATACCTGCAGCAGTGAAGATGATGAAAGGGAACGAACAAAGCTTGAATACATATTGAAAGATGAATTAGAGGCTTTCCTTGAGCAAAACATTAAACTCAAGAAAGAGAAGAAATTGTTACAAAAGGAAACTAAAAGAATGACTGAGGAGTTGGAAGAATGTATGAAGAAAGAGACAATGTACATTGAAGAAATCAAGAGACATAAACTGAAGGTAGCTGAGCTGGACAAGATAGAAAAATATGTTGAGGAGAAACTTCACCTCAAAGAAGAAGAGCAATCAGTGACACATTCCAAGTGGATTGAAGCACAGAATAGCTTGACAAAGATGAGAGAAGACTTCAACAAGGCTGTTGAGGTCATGGCAGAATCATCTTATGCAGGTGCTCAGAGGCAGGTCAATTTACCACTAAGTAAATCTCTAAATACATCTGTTATTACTAACAATGAAGGTTCAAAGATAAAATTGAGACAAACATGGCATGAACCAACCTGTGTAAAATCATCTTCAATGGAAGAAAGGAAATCCTCAGGAAGGACTACTCAAATCTTGGACAGAAAATTACAACATGACTCTTATCAACAAAGAAGGTCAAGGTTCAGAGGCTACTGCTGGTGCTGTGGTGTGTTTGGACATAAGGCCTATGCATGCTGGTATAACATGTCTCGTCCAAACATGAGGCATGTGTCAAGGGGGAGACATCCTGAAACCCAGAGTGTTTTGCAGAAAGCATCAAAACCACCAACTCAGAACACATTTGACTGCCTGAGTGAAGCTTGTGGAAGATGTGACCAACAAGGTCATAGAGCTGATAAATGTATGACAACTCTTCCTAAAAAAAAGTCAAAGAAATGAAAGGGAAAGGCATTCAAGAAACCAATGATGAAATCACATGCTTTGCTGAAGTGGCTCTAAAAGCCAGCAGTAAAACCAAGTCATGGATTCTTGATAGTGGATGCACATCCCACATGACTGGTGATACAAAAATTCTAAGCAACATTGAAAGTCATGAGGGAGGAACCGTGGTGTTTGGAAATGATCGTTCTCTGAAAATCAAGGGAGTTGGAAAGGCTATGATTGCAACAACAAATCATAAATCTGATGATGTGTTGTTTGTTGAAGGATTAAAGCACAACCTACTCAGTGTAAGTCAATTATGTGATGATGGACATGAGGTGTTGTTCCAGAAGGACTCATGCATCATCAAGAGCTCAAAGGATGGAAAAATCATCACTCAAGGAAGATGAACCACTGGAAATCTATTTCAAATTGGTGATCCCATCAATTCTTGTTTTCTTAGCTCTAAAGATGAAAACAACCTCTGGCATAGAAGACTTGGCCATCTTGGCCAAAGGAGTATGAGTAAACTTCTGAAGTACAATGTTGTACGAGATCTACCCAAATTAAAGAGAGAAAGAGATGAAGTCTGCGACACATGTCAGATGGGAAAACTGACCCATAGGTCACACAAAGGAGTTGATATCATGACTACTAGGCCTCTTGAACTCATCCATACAGACATATGTGGACCGATGAGACAGAAGTCTACAAGAGGAGATTTCTATTTTATAACCTTCATTGATGATTACACTCGGATGACCAATGTCATGTTCATGAAACACAAGTCAGAGGCAATCACGATGTTCAAGACTTTCAGAAGGCAGGCTGAGAAGGAACTAGAGCTCTGCATCAAGAAAGTCAGATCAGACAACGGAAAAGAATATACCGGTGATGTCTTTGAAAGCTATCTGGTCAAGCATGGAATCAAACATCAATATAGTACACCATATACTCCACAACAGAATGGAGTGGCTGAACGAAAGAATCGAAGCATTGTTGAAATGGGGAGGACTATGTTAGCTGAGCATGATATCTCTAAGTTTTTCTGGAGAGAAGCAGTATGCACTGCTATACACATACAGAACAGATGTCTCCTGAGACCAGAAACACAAACGACAGCCTATGAAATGTGGTTTAACAGAAAACCAACTGTTAAATATTTCAAAGTCTTTGGCAGTCCCTGCATCATCAAGATTAAAAACATCAATCTGGGAAAGTTTGACGAAAAAGCTGAAGAAGGAATCTTTATGGGTTACCTACCTAATGGAAAAGGCTACAGATGCTGGAATAAGAGGTTGAATAAAATGATTGACTGCAGTGATGTCATAATAATTGAAAACAACACCAAACCATACACTGTGGATGATGATGACTCAAAGAATAACACAGCCTTGGAACAGAAGAATGCAGAATTATCTGAGCCAACACCAACTGCTGGTGAGATCAACTCTGAATATACCAGTGATGAAGATGAAGGTAATGAAAATGGAAGAAGAAGATACAAAAAATTGAAGAAGCATGTTGACACAGAAAATGTCCTTGGAGACCTACAGTCCTCAGTAAGAACTAGAAGAAGATTGAGATTGGAAGATCAGACTGCACTGGTTTCTCAAGTTTAACCTCACACAGTGGCTGAAGCAGTTGTACATGAGGAATGGATACAAGCTATGCATGAGGAACTCAATCAAATTGAAAATAACTCCACCTGGGATCTGGTGCCAAGGCCCAAAAATAAAAATGTTATTGGGACAAAGTGGGTGTTTAGAAACAAACTCAATGAAAAGGGAGAAGTTTCTAGAAACAAGGCCAGACTTGTATGCAAAGGATATTCGCAAATGGAAGGAATCAACTTTGAGGAAACCTTTGCACCAGTTGCAAGACTGGAAACTATCAGAATGTTCTTAGCAGTTGCAGCACACAAGCAGTACAAGGTCGATCAGATGGATGTGAAATCAGCATTTATGAATGGAGATCTTGAAGAAGAGGTGTATATTGAACTACCAGAGGGATTTTTGCTAGACAAAGATGGCAGTATGGTGTGCAGATTGAGAAAAGCCTTGTATGGATTGAAGCAGGCCCCTAGAGCCTGGTACTCAAAATTGGATGGTTGTCTTAAAGACATGAAATTTGTCGAAGGAACAGTTGACAGTAACCTCTATGTCAGAGAAATGGCCAATGGTACCCTCATAGTCATTATCTATGTGGATGATATCATTTTTGCTGGTAACAAGGAAGGACTATGTGAAGAATTTGCTGAGCAGATGAAAAGAACTTTTGAAATGTCGATGCTTGGTCAAATGACATATTTTCTAGGATTTCAGGTGGAACAAAGACAAAACTCCATATTTCTTTCAAAAGAAAAGTACGCAAGGGACTTAGTGAAAAGGTTTGGAATGGAAAGTTCAAAGGAAGTCTCCACACCCATTTCTGTCAGAACCAAGCTATGCAAGGATGAAGAAGGCAACAATGTTGATCAGAAAGAGTTCAGAAGAATTATTGGCAGTCTACTTTATCTCACAGCTTCAAGGCCAGATATAGCATATGCAGTGTCTTTGTGTGCCAGATTCCAAAGTGACCCAAAAGAATCTCATTTAACTGCAGCCAAAAGAATCCTGAGATATGTTAAAGGAACCCTCAACTATGGACTCTTATACAAACACAGTGCAAACATACAGTTGTTGGGATTCACAGATGCTGATTGGGCTGGTGATTGCACTGATAGAAGATCCACATCTGGTGGAACCTTCTTTCTGGGAGAAGGATGTGTTAGCTGGTACAGCAAGAAACAAAATTCTGTAACATTGAGCACAGCTGAAGCAGAGTATGTGGCCGCTACACATGCATGTACTCAAATGATTTGGATGCAGGTTCAGCTATCAGATTTGAGGATTAAAGCTGAAAAAACATTGAGGATCTTATGTGATAATCAGAGTGCAATTGGGTTGTCTAAGAATCCTATCCAACACTCCAGATCCAAGCACAATGATATAAAATATCATTTCATCAAAGAAAGGGTTGCCAGTGGAGACATCAAGCTAGACTACATTCCTACTCAAGATCAGGTGGCAGACATTTTCACCAAAGCTATGCCTACGGAAAGATTTGTTGAATTGAGGCTGAAACTTCATGTTCAGCCTTCTACTCTCACTTGAGGAAAAAGAAGGTCCCTCCTTATTCCCTAAATTTTTTTTTGTATTCTTGTACATACATGCAGGGAATTGAAGGAGATGAGTGCATCCCCTGAGGGGGAGCATTGGTAGTTGAAGATGTGCAGGTTCCAGAAGCTCTATACTATGAGTATGGATTTCATTCATCCCTTTGCATTTGTTGGCCAATAAGGGGGGAAATCATCAGGCATAAGGCACACGACATTCTATCAGTGTGCTTCGGAGTATTTACAACCAAATACAAAGGGGGAGATTGTTGTGCCTAAGTGAAGTAATTGCATTTGTTGTCAATAACTTGTCATGGTGTGCCATCTGATGAAGTACATCTTGAAGATTGATGATTACAGAAGCATTAAATCTGACGATTGTTGAGCTGATCATTAAGTTCCAAGAACTTGTATCAACTGGATACAAAGTCACAACAGTTTTAGAAGACCATGCATTGTCTTCACAATGCACGAGGAGATGAAGAGAGCCATCCACAACTTCTAAGTGGATGAAGTGAGCTGAAGAAGAACATGTACTAATCCTTAGTGCATGACAATGTGAATGTGATCCAACTTGACCTCTAATTGGATCATTGAAGAACATTGAAGAATTATTTGATTCAGGAGCTTCGGTTGATGGAGAACCTTCAAAGAATTCACTCCTAAGTAATGAATACATGTTGAAGATAATGGAGGAATTTCAAATGAAGAAGAAGAGAGGAAGAAGGAGAAATGAGAATGATGGCTTGGAAGAAGTGGCACTTGGCATGCTTTATATGGAGGAGAACATTGTTTTTAACAAAGTCATTAGATTTTCCTTTGCCAAAAAATTGGCCAGCCAAGGCACCTTGGGGGTTCAACCCCAAGGCATGGGCACTAGGGCACCACGCCCGGGGGAACCCGTGGGGCGAGCCAGGGCGGCAGGGCGCACCCAAGGACACCACATGGGTGCCTGGGGCACGCCCGGAGGAGCGCAGAGGCAGGGGCCGTGTGTAAGCCCCCGAGGGCACGCGGTGGTGAAACCCGCGCACCCGGAGTGCATAGTGGGCGCTAGGAGCGCGCCCGCAGGAGCAGAGAGTGGGCGCAGAGCGCGCCCGCAGGGAGAACACGGTGCGGGGAGGCACCGTGGAGGGAGAAGATTCAACTGAGGAGTAGCGGTGAGTGCCAGGGTGATAAACAGCGAGAAAACCGCGCCCCGTTTCGATGTGGGACCGGGAAAAATTCCCGGGAGCGAATCTGAGCCGCTCGATTGATCGCGCGCTTGATCTGCGCCGCACGATCCATCCGCGGCGCCGCGATCTAATCCAGGCCATTGAAGATCTGATCCGACGGCCCCGGCATTGTCTCCCACCTTCGGCCATGCAGAGCCTTCCCGCGAGCTGTCGCCTGAACCAGAGCCCTCCGAGCATACGATTTCGAGTTCCCGACTGTCTCTTTCGAAGCCGAAGGCACCAATGAGTTCGTCTGGCCAAACCGAACACATTCATGTATAAAAATATGGATGCATGAAAAAAATGGAGATCTTCGAAGAACGGCCGAGGCAAGCAAAGCTGCCGAGGCCTCGGGGTGTTCGTGTTCTGCATGGCTTGGATCGAAGGAAGGCCGTGCATGCGTTCTAAGTCGCATGCACGTGAAGTAAACCGAAAAATTGAAAACCCGCATTAAAACAGAGAATAAGAACGAGATACGCGGAAGATATTTAACGCGTTTGAAGTTTTCAAAGACCCCGCAGATTTCGGGCATTCAAAACGTATTTCCCCGCGGATCATCCATGCTCCTCCACTGCCTATATAAAGAAGAGTCCGAGGCCGAGTGAAGGTTGTTGTTCATTTCGTGAAGACCCGCGACGCTCTCTGCCTCGCGAAGTAATATCCTGCGCATCACTTGCGCGACAGGAGGCTTCAAGTTTTGTTCCGCGCATCACTTGTGCGAAGAAGCCCCGTGCAATCTTTTTGCACGGCTGAAGTCCTCGGTGCCATCCTTGGCCCGAAGGTGTTCCTTGCGCGCTGCTCTTTTGCGCGACAAGAAGAAGAGGTTGGGCTGCACCAACTTGCAAGCCCCCTCTGTGCACCGCGGCCCCCTGCGCGGTAAGCACTTGCGCAGCAGTGGCCACCCGAGGCCTTGCGCGCCTTGAACTGCTTGCACCCGTGGCTTGCGCGGCCCTTGTGGCTTGAGCCTTGCCCGGCAGTGTTGAGGAGGAGGCCGCACCTTGCATCCCTTCATTTGATTGGTGTTCGGGTGTGTGCAATTGGAGGCCGAGACTACACATTGTGTGTGTTTAAGAATTGGAGAAGGCCGCAACCAAGTGTGTGTGCAAGACAAGTGAACAAGAAGCCGAGGCCTTTGTGTTTGTGAGCCAAGTGAAGAGGAGTATACGGGTAGAGTGTGTGCACAAAGAGGAGAAGGCCGAGGAACTTTGTGCTTTGGGTGCAAAAGGAAGACCACACTTTGTGTGTTTATAAATTTAAGAAGAAGGATAAGTCAAGTGGGTGCACTAAAAGAATGAGTAGTGTATGTGTACACATGTGAAGAAGATCAACTTTGAGGAGTACACACTTATGTGTGTGAATACAAAAGAACTGATCATTCTAAGTGATTGGGTTTTTGTGAGCAAGACCAACGAGATCTTTTGAAGACTGTTGAAGCTACTTGAAGTTTTGAACAACACCTTTGAAGAAGTGAAGTGAAGCCATGATGAAGATGATGCTGTGGAGTTGGGGGGTTTAACCAACTTGTAATTGGGGGGGTAACCAATTACTGTGTAATCATCTTTTGGCATAGTGAAGAATCCGTGTTGGGGGGTGTAACCAACACGGCAAGGAGTAGGTCGTTGTACCGAACCTTGTAAATCTATGTGTTCTGTGCTCTCATTATTACTGCACCACTAAAAGAGTAGATCTAGGCTTTAACCAGCTGTAGAGGTTGAATTGATAATCCAAAGGGAACAATTCATAAAAAGAAAAAGTTATCACTGATTCACCCCTCCCCTCTCAGTGATCACAACCGATCCAGGCATTTCAGAAGTGGTTTTGTGGACTTAAAAATAGGCTGGATAAACTTATTTCAATTTTTGGGTGACTGAGAATGTATATAGAAATTGGTGGGACATATTCCCAATATTTTTGTGAGAAAATAAAGGAAAAAAAATTAATGATGAATTATTTCATGTAACCCTTTATAAAATATATTCAAATAATTTTATACATTATTATATACGTTTTGATTTCCCCCCTTGACCACAATTCAATCTTTGTGCTATTTGGGATGTAGTGGATAAAATCAATATGTTGAAAACCCTTATACCCATTAGGGATATAAATTAATTTTAACACCTTGGATATACATTGTAATGGACCATAATTTTATTAATTGAATTTCTATTCTAAATATATAATCATGTCATATTTTGTAATATAATTTAAAATAAATAACATGAACCATTGGATTAAAATTACTAAATATTACGAAATTTATTTTAATATAACATTTAGTGTAAAATATATCCATAATATTTTAATGTATTAATATGTTAAAATAAATTTAGATATCAATAATATGAATAATTATATAAGCTTGATCCCCATAGATTATCAAACTGGTGAAAAGTATAATATAAATATATCTGAATACTAGTAATAAAATATATTCTTAAAAAATAATCAATTCTAATTGTTTGTTTTTGAGAATATAGAGGTCAATGAAGATGGATTGAAATATGAGGTATTTATTGAAATTTTGGAACCCATATAGAATTTTTAACTATGATTTTTGGAATATTAATCTGACCATTGAAATAGTAATCTAACCGTTAGGAATAATAACATTGCTATTAGAATTGCATCCTCATTAATGGAAATGAAAAATAATATTTAGGCCTTTTATAAAAGGAAGATATATAATATTTATTTAATGAAAAAACTAAATAATTTTTTAAAATATAAAATAGGTGTTCATATTTTGGTAAATGATAAATTATTTATTTGTGTTTTTATAAAAAACAAATAAAAAATTAATGAAATTTTTAAGATTATATTTTTAAAAAGTTCATATTATTTCTGATTATAATTAAAATAATATTTTATGATATCAGAACCACTTTTTCAAATGGTCATACATTTTATTAAAAAAATAAGTAATTACTATTTAAAATGAATGAGGTTTTTATTTTAAAATAAAATTTTCTATCATTAAAAACAAATTTTTAGAAAATGGATTTCATTTTTTAAAATCGATAGGTCAAATAATGGGAAAGGAGAAATTTTGATATTTTTCTAAATTATTATTTTTTTGAATAAATACATTTCTTAAAATAAATTATTTTAAAATATCTGCTAAATACATGAATTTTTTGACATTAAATATGTATAAACCAAATAGATAAATATAAAATTCAAAATTTACTATATATCATCACAAGATTTATCATTATTTTGAGTAATGTGAAAAAATAATAAATTGATAATTATAATATTCATAGATTCCCTTATCCATCACTTATATATAAATCCTCTCAGTACCCTTATCCTCACTACTTCAAAGAATTATATTTTTCCGAATTTTTATAAATTCAATTAAAAAATAATCTCTCGTATATCCTAATGATTTTGATTCCTTCTGATCACCATTCTAATGTGCCTTAAGTGGCATCCTAAATAGGGAAAACCAAAGGCAGAAGAAAACACTAAATTAAATTTCATTTAATTGGTTAATTATTCCAAAACCACTATATTTTCTCCACATATACAATCCTAGAAACAATAGTGACATAAATATACTGATATATTGTTATTGTTTAATCATGATATTATAGTTTAATTAATTTTTTTTTCTAAAATGAATGTTTTTTTAAATATGGTTTGTTCATAACCACTGGGTACAACAAGCATTATTTTTTTAGACAGCCATAATGGATGGTTATGAAAAAATTCTTATTGTCAAATATTTTAAAATAATGAATATTAAAAATTATTTCATGTTAAATAATTTAATATACATACAAAATGTAAAATAAATTAAAAATGGTTTATGATGGTTGATAAATCAACCTATATGAATTAATTGTATAACATTAATGTTTTTACTCAATGAATTAAAAAAATTATTGAATATAAAAGGATATTTTATCCCATTTGATTTTTTTTGTGGACATTATTTCCATTCCATTGCACATAGGGGGAAAAAGTCCCTTTTTAAAATTATAACATTAATTATCCTCATGTTATCTGACCTTGTAATCGTTAAATTAATTCCCTTTAAATAAAAAAATTAAAAATAAAATTTCATTGAAATTGATATAAATAAACAAAGTAATTGTATTATAAATAAAAAATAATTTTAAAATGACTTTGTTAACTAACTAATTAATTAAATTTTTAATCAACATTATTAAGAGAATGTGTATAATGATTCTGGAACATTATGTGAGGGATATCATATAACAACCCTATTTCCATTAGGCGGTGAACTTTCTCTGTCCAGATAAAGATTCACTCATTTTATGATATAAATTAATGAAATAAATTTTATTATATGATTCTATTACATGTGTACATTTCTTATTTTCCTTCATTTTATATGGTATACATTACATAAGTTAAATCATGAAATATCTTCTTTGAAATGAAACCTAAATATGGGGAACTACTCAATCCAATAATCATTTTATTTATTTATATTAGAAAATAATTATTACATTTCATGGTATCATTAATAATGGAAATATTTTAGGTATTAAAATTTAGGTATACTTTTTGTTTTTTGATAAAATATAATACTTAATACTTCTCCAAAGGTCTATAACTGATTCCCTAAAAAACTGTTTTGAATGTTCATTTCTATTACCAATTCAATAACACTTTTCATAAATTCTATTAATAATTTAACACTAAATTTTAATCCTTATTCTTTTATACTCAGATATGAGTGTCCAAAATTTTTAATCCCTTTTTATCATTGGAATATTTATTAAATATATATTGATTTTGATATGATGTAATATTATTAAACACTTTTATTTAAATGGGTAATTTTTTTATTTATTAATTTTGATATATTTCATTTTATTTCTCACATAATCTTGAATACATTATTTGGGTGAATATATATTTTACTAAAATGCATTGGGTAATGTTTTTATCTAATGATACATTCTTTATGGGATTATGTAACAAACCCTATTATTGATGTGACTATGTCTACCATGTTATTCTTTCATAGATGTTTCCTCTAAATTATTCATTTTTTCATGTTTCATTTTGATTTCACATTGATATTGAACCATGATCTTATGATTCAATTTTCTTTGTTTTTAGACACCATATTATTATTCATGAGACTTTTATTGCATGATATCACATTTTTTTCATATAGATTAATTATGATTCATTACATTTTTTATTCTATAAGTATGATTTATATCATGCCACATTCTTAAATATATTATCTCAGTTATTCTATGTAGTTTTAGGTAATGAATGGTATTTAGGATCTTATTATGTATATTTAAATATAGGTGAAGTGTATCAGTTTCTTTTGGATGTATTATGAACCTAATCATCCATATAAACTAGGCCTCATGATATCTCTATTATGATTACGGGATGATTATGTTAAAAATTATGTAATATTATTTGTAAAAGACATTTTATGTACAAGTAATATTAGTGAAAATCCGATTTGTATTTCGAAATTATGAATATAATACTTTAACATGATTTCTAGGGAAAATTTATATATTTGAGAATATGATGAATTTTATGTTAAGTACAAATAATTTGGTTTCCATGAAATTAAATCCCTATTATAATACATTAAGTGTATCTTTCCCTATTAAAAATTTACCTTCAGTGAATAACACATAAAACAAGATATTGCGTATTAAATTAATCTTCACATAGTTTACAAGATAGTGGCCACAAAGACCCAATATTATAAAAATTATATAACTTAAAAAAGATCATATTTTTTAATATTATTTGTTTCAATAAAATAGGTATTATATTTTTTAAAATGAAACATTGATTTTATCTTGCATTATATGAAACACCGAGTTTATCTTGAATTAGATGTATCATCGAGTATAAATGAAACATGAATAAAAATAAAAGTAACATTATTTAATGTGATAGTTATCTGCTAGTTATTGAAAGGGTATGCATTAATAGGATTGAATAAATTTTTAAATTAAAATTTTAAAATTATTTATAAAATTATTTATTTTCTAACAAATTAAATCTAAATGAAAATAAAAAATTTAAAATAAATGAATTTTCTTCCATGAAAAACTATTTTTATGAAAAAAAAACTTCTTTTACATAAATAAATTAATCAAATAACATTTTCTATATGAATTTGATGAAATTTATATATTATTTATTCAATAAAATCATTAACACTTGTCTAATTATTTTTCCAGAAAGGAGTGAAAAAGAAATTACAATTTCTCACTCAAAAAAATTATTTTTTAAAAAATTAGTTTTCGTTCTTATTTAAAACATATTTGTAAACTAATTTTTGAAAAATTTATAAATTTTATTTCATAAAATAATTTTAATTTTTTATATCTTCATGTTATAATTATAGAAGGTTTACTTTTTTGATTTTTTCTGAGAAGATGACTATTTATATTATTAATGAAATTTTCTTGTTTTTGTTATGAATTATCATTATTTATATATTTTATAAACATAACTAAAATTTATTATGGAATTAAAATGTAATTTAGTTTAATTATATATCTGTTAATCCATTTAATGAAATTTAAATCAACACTATATTCAATTTTAATTTTAAAATGTTTCATTGTTTTTAATATTTTATCTTCAAAAATATTCATTTTTTCACATCATTGGGAATAATATTAAATAATGAATATCTACTTTTGTGAATAGAATTTGGAAAAATTTATTTACATTTTTTAATATTATTAATACATATTATAAAATATTTTTATCTTTCCTTTTTAACAAGTTTAAAATAAAAAATAGTAAATACAATTTACCACGGTTTATGTAAAATTGGGATTGCTTGGGGGATAATCTACGTTGAAAAGTGTTATAAATAATGCCAAAATTTTCCCAAACCCACATTCGAGAAATATATCCCCCATATATATTGTAGGATTGATAATGGTGTATTTGATGCCTTTTTTCCATGCAAAAAATGTGGTTACATATTTTTTTATCATCAATTACTACGGAACCACGCACATCACTTATAAAAGGCCACAACTATCTTCTATTAATCACATATTGAAAAAAATTTCATATAGAGAATACGTATGTAAATAAATTTCATAATTCCCTATACTAATTCAATAATCATTTTTTTGGTTAGTAGTAATACTTATGAATCCTTTTGGTACAAATCAGAAGATGTTTTATAAAAAGATGTAACATCCCTTTCAGACCATTTTATTTTACTTCATCCAATACATCAATAAATTATTATTAAACCATGACAATATAATATATCATGCGTCTACATCATACTTATTTTTAATTTCATTAATTTCATATAATAAATATGCTTCCACTTTCATCAAATGGGTTTTAAAATCATTATTCATATGTATAAATCACTACAACTTCATGAACTGATATTATCCATTATTTACATTAAAAACAGTCAAGTATTGATATAATTATTGATCTAATGTTCATATATAATATTTATGTCATTATTGTATTTATATAATTATTATTTACCATATACGATGTCACCTACTATTTTGTGGGAGGATGATAACATCACTCTTGTGTACGGTGGAATTCTACCTTGTGACGCAATGTGATTTATTCACACTTTACATGGAAGGTAATAAAGATGGATTAAATAAATATATCATAAATATAATATATTAAAATTATTTTTTAATGTTAATATATTATTTACCTTTACTTCTTTTATTGTGTTATAAAAATAGAAGTTGTGTTCTGTTGTACGTATGACCTACCATCTTCATGATTTGTGTATTTTATTTTCTATATCTATCAATTTCTGACCACTATAAAAAAATAAATAACTCATATATATGATATTAATATCTTTTATATTATTATTTATATATTTTAACCATTATTAAATTAAATTGACCAAAAATATCAAATAAAAACTTCCATGAAAAAAATTATTATTTATTGAAATGTGACTTCATCATGGAATTCATAATAAATGTGTAATAAGTGGTCATATATAAATCATATATTGCACAATACTTATATTTATTTTTATAAAATAGATTTATAACAATTTTTTATTTATTATATGGGGTTATGAATATGTTTGAATGATGTTGAGACTTATAGAAAGGTACTTCCATATCCCTTTTTTTCTATGAGGTACATGCCATATTCACTAAATATTTATTTAATTTGCCATAGGTATATCCTGTGAATGTATTTTACGATTATTATTATAAATTTTTTTAGATTTAAAAATCCATTTTAGGATCTCTACATCATGTGGTTTACAGTTTAGTGGTTTTGTAAGGGAATTTTTTTATCTTAAATTTCCTTCATTGGTACTTAAGTTAGTTATGCATATATCTAAATTTATGTTGTTTATATAATAAACCTTAAAATTTTTATATGAGGATCCTACTACTTTTGTTAATATTATTTGTTTCATTAAAATTTATTCATAGATGGGTTTGTGATTTAACATTCCCAAATTGGTATGACTTTTATATTGTAATCAAATAATTTATCAGATTTTTTTTGATTGTGCTTGTAATGATAAAGAAATATGATATCTATCTCAAGAAACTCATTAAATTTATTATACTATTTTTATTTTATGATAATACATGGTTTCCCTACATTTTTCACTATTTATGTATTTAATATTTCAAATGATTTTTAAATTCAAATAACCTTTATTTCTCTGTTCAGTCAAAAAATGATATTCTTATAAAAACATGTTTTATAAAATGTTTTTTAGAAATGTTTTTCACATTCATGAAATTATACGTTAAATATATTTTTCCTAGTTTTATCATTTTATAAATTTCGGAATGTAATATTCTAGTCATTTTCTAAATATTACTTATTTGGATTTATGTAAAAATGTGAATGGAAACATTATTTTAATGTGTACAACAAGTGTAAAATTTTCCAATGACAAGATCATAATTTTCTTTCATGAATCCTTTATAAAATTTCATGTTTATTTTCAACGAAATATATATTAAAAAAATTATGTTTTATATTTTTTAAATATTGATTGTATTTTTTTTCCTGAAATATTTTAGATGATATTAAATACCCCTTTATACTATTCCATGTTTATTTTTAAATTAATGTATTATGATAATAATTTATTTTAAAAGTGAAAATGATTTATTCTTTCTAAAATGTTCCAATGGATAATTTAAAACAAATTTCATTCTAGGGTGACATCCAGTGATATCAATTTTTTCTTACTGGGGATAAGAATAAATTATTCCATCCTTAATTTTTCTCAAGAAGGTTCATTTGAATATTCAATAAATGTTAATGAATCCAATATATTTGTATGTTTTATGAATTGTTTAATTGATGAAATATTTATTAAAACAATTTTATTTACATGTGCTATAATATTATGAGATGATAATTTTATTATTATTTTGTGGCACCCATATTTATGGATTTTATTATATGATGGATGGTACTTAAATCTCACACTAATAAATTGGGAAATAATTTATTTCTCATTAGATTACCATGGGGGAAAATAATATGGGATTTATCCACTATGGGAAAAAGGTGTGTCTTGATCCACTATACAAAATAAGTGTGTTTTGATTAACTATGGTAAACGGGGGATTAGTAATGATATGTTATGTTTATGGTATTAGTATTTAATAATGAAATATTAAATATATTTGAATATTTATGATGGTTAAATAATTTTATGAGATGATCTAATGGGTTATGATTGATTTGCGATGATTTAACACACTTTTGGACTATGTTTTATGAGATTATAGTGCTTTATTCAATCACTCATATTTGTGTTCTATGATATAAAGGGTTTGAATTTCTTGTGTTATACTCAAGATAACATACATTTATGCTTTTATTATGATTTTATATTATCATATATTGATACCTCAAATTTCTATATTTACTGAGTATCTGAACACACGCATATGTTTCAATCCACAAGTTATGAAGAAAGGTTTAGGTATATTATTCCTAAAATTATTTCTTTGTGAGAATATATCTATGGGAGAATCTGAAAATAATTCACAATATTTTAAAATTGTATTTATTATCTCCAATGAAACTAATCAATTACGTCCCTCGAGCATGTTTTTATGAAAAGTTTTTAATATTCTTCTAAAATGATGTGATATTTATTCATGAAAAGTATTGATCAATATTATTGGTATGAAAGGAATTGACTAGCTAAAATTCAGATATTTGGATTATAAAAACCATATCAACACACCTAGGGACATTCCTATGTATATTTCTCTTTATATGACTATGGATATCTCTAATGATAAGTCTAAGGATAATTCTATATATAGGAGAGTATCAAAGAAAATTGTTGAAGGAAATGGAAAGGGGTTTCCAGAAAACTATATCCATTTCTGGATACTATATGTGGATGTGTCTCTAATATAGTTGTACCTAGTGTAACTTCCTGAACAAGATTCCTGTAAATCAATGCTCTACACGAGTTTTTTATATGGCCCCAATCATTCCTCCTATTAATCCATAGGCTATAGACTCCTAGTTAGTGCCTACGGTGTCATAATGAGGACACTATGATCTCATACCATAGGATGATATTGAAATAAATTACTTATTTTGATATAAAAAATTAAATAAACAGAGCATGTAAGTAGTAAATGAACTAATTTGAACATAAATTATAATTAATGAAAATGATATAAAAGTATCAACATATATGTCAAAAATAAAACACTGGTCACCCATTGGACTGACTAAAAAATATAAGAGTATAAAAGAAAATAAAATAAAACTATAAGGATCTAATACAAACTCTTGGATAGACCACATACATGGTCTATAGACTCTATAGAACTGAACCATCTTGAAAAGAGGAACTCACCTGAGAAACTCTAATCGATCATGATAAACTAGGGCTTATCCCTTTCCACTCTGAAATAATAGCTGAACCTCAAATTCATTCATATGGTTGTCACAAAACCCAAGGTTCGTGAGTTGTAATGACAAATAATATCAAAAGGCTACCCCTATGATGAAAATATAAACATGCTTCCATAAGTGTTTGCAAATGTGAAATGCTAAACCTATCCATTACACAACTAAAAAGATAATAATGTCCCATAAACATGAAACCATATTGAAACCTTAGGTTTATGATCCCAGTGAATAAGGAAATTCCAACCAAGGTTGTCTATATTTAATAAATGGTTATATTTATGATCCCATACTTATACATATATACATAAATATAAATATTTATGAGTAAACTAAAAAAAATAAAAAAAAATAAAATAGTAGTCAATATCTGGGACCATAATACCAATATCGTGGACATCCTATGTCAAGTGGAATTGAACTAGGATTCCTTCCACTCAAGCAATGTTTCATTAAACTAATAATTCTAACTATAATATCAATCAAAAAAATCTATATTTATCAAAATATGAATGTGTATCTATGAAATATATGTCATTATAGGGGTATATTCATCCTAACCCTTGATTTACATGTACACTCCTCCAATATTTGTAATGAATCATACCTATTAAAAACATATATAAGTCTTGTAAATGATCCAGGTTATACATGGCATGTTTCTCATGCTATGTAAATCTTTTTAAATATATAAGTCATATGTCTCAGTTAGTATGCAGTCACAACATTTAGAACTCAAATGAACTGTAAGGGTCTAACCATTACCTGACTGGTAAGGAGAAATCAGCTATGAGATTCTTATGCCCAACCATGTACATCTTTAATAAGTGATATCATAATATTATTTTACCTACAAAGAGAGTTATCATTTAGGGTAACTAACGATGGGAAAATCAAGGTCCAATTATATGTTCATGTAACCGATCTGGGAGAGAATAATAATCCCTATAACCTTGGAGAATGTGATCATATATGTGTATAATCATACTAATAATAATGTATCACCTTCTTAATATTAAAAAAAAATTATAGTGGAATCATCCTCATCACTCAAGTTATCATATTGATCCATGAGTATCATTATAATGGATTATATAATCGTATATCATTGTTGTAGGATCAATAGAAGGAATTGAAGTAGCACCTATGAAAATAAAAATAATATAATAATCATATATACAGTCATAGAATATAGATATGAGGTATTACCAATGGGTAAATAAAAATAAAATGAAAAAGAAATTGGCATATAAATTGGATCACATGAAGAACATCCGGGAATCCCAATGAGAATGAAAGATTTCTTATGTTAGTCATAACAACCACCAATCATGAATCACCTCTGGAAAACATTTATGAATCCGTAGTAATCAAGTGAAAGTGTATAAAAAGAGTGAGGGTTTTTGAACACCTAAACCCAATACAACTATTACATCCCATGGGTGTACATTTTCATCACGTGTTCATCGATGACAAATAATACCATCTATACCCAACATGGAATGAAACATAAGATCATTTGTAGTGAAAATAATTAAAGAATACAACATGATATCATCAAGGTCTATGTACAAGGGAAGGCATCCTACTAGGGATCCTTGAACAATAAGCAATTGTGGAATTTAACAAGGGGTCCTTAGTACGGTATATAAGAAGGTGTATCTTACACTGGACCCTCAAAACATTATATGGATGAAAAATACATCCTACCTGAGATCCTCTAAATGATTTATTAGTATAGTGATCCAATATTATATTACCTAGTCCACCATGTAAGAAAAACAATCCCATAGGGTTCCATGGAATAAGAATATGATAGAGGAATCCTAAACTTTAGCCTCCAAGAAAACAAGTCTCATGACATCTAAAGCAATAAGGGAACTTTTAGAAAGGGATACTTCATCAAGGGAAAAATATTTAATGGCACTTGTTAAGAGAGATAGCTCGTTTCCCATCTCTTTTTAAGGGAAATAAATTAGGATAATCCAAACACCCAACCTATCATTTTCATTTCAATTATCCCTCTTAGGAGAAAACTAGATTCTATTACTAGTAGTAGAAAATCTATATTAAGATAAAATCATTGAATGACTCCCAAGACTCCTCACACCACCTCAAGGGTTTAACCATTGAAATTTATGCTGAAAGACTCTCCAAATGGACTGCACATGGGATCCAATTCTGAGCCCTAGGAAAGAATATTTGAAAAACCATTAATGTTTAATACGATGAGATTCCATAAATTTTTTACCCTATTATATTACATATACCCTCAAGGTCTCGCCGGGCCATATACTCCTAGCAGACATGGAATGTAAACACCCAATTACATGGTGTGTTGGTCATGTACAATGAATGTGACCTACGTGGGGTACTACCCATATACTTTAAATGTCATAGCCATGTATATGGTCAAACCATGTACTTATACATGTCATGAACCAAAAACAATGTCCAGTCATGTACATGACATGCTATGTGGACCTTATATAGGTATCCTGGGTGGGAAATTATCTATACAAACAAGTCTCAATAAAAAATGTTTAAATTCTATTCATGGTGTACACATAAAAAACCATCTTTCTTAAAATGGAAGAATATATTGTGTGTGTTCCTTGAACCACATTCATTGTATACGGGTTTTTCAAAATGGAAAAAATATCTATTTCCTTGAAATCCCTATTTTCAGCCCAAAAGTAGGATATAGACCCTCAAGAGGTCCTCAAAATTCATATAAGGAGATTTAATCTTGAAAATAGAAAAATATGTTTGAATTTTCTTTTAGACATGTAAAAAACATACCATTCAGTGTAATCTGCTAAAACATTGCTAGTTTCTACAATCCATGGTTTTCGTACATTGATCTAGCATATCTAAAGCTTTGTAGTGGTTCCACAAGCTCTTCATCTCTCTTAGTCATTGTCAGATTGCATTTTTATCTATTATTTGGTGGATTAATCCTCTATGGGATTACAAAAAAATCCAATGTCATGGAATTAAATAAATGAAAAGGAGAACAAAAAATGAACGAAAATTAATATATAAAAGAGATCAGAGCTAGCCCTAGTAAAAAACCACCTTTTTATCCCCTTCATCAGAAAATTTCTCAGTTTTGGACGCCAGAGTGGAGGTAGAATCTAATTTTTGACCTCTAATCAAAATAAATTGTAGAAAAAACCATTATAAAAATAATTTAATATTTAATTTATTAGATATTAAAATTTATTATTCGACAAAAATTTAAACAACTCATATTTTCAGCAAAATATGATCCAAGGGTAAGCACCCTAATAAGAGACCAACTTAGTGTGAAAAATTTATATGAGATCACCTTATAGTGGAAAAGGAAATTGACCCCTTATAAGCATCTCATGTCATGAATTCAAATTTATGATCAATATTTATAGTCTAAAAAACATGGGACATTACACATAGGGTTAGTAACTCAAAAAATTTGTATTGTGTAGGAATGGACCATAAACTAGTGCCTGATAATGCTACATTAGTTGTACTTTGTTTGACCCTCTATTGTAATACACATTGTAAATTAAATTTTTTTTTATGAACCATCACGACTTGTTTAAATAATTACGATAAATTTCCTAGTTCACAACTAAGGTGTCATATATTAAAAGGAATGTGACATGATTTAGACATCCCATTAATTTTTTATCATGAATATGTGGGTTTCCACTAGTATTGGTGTAAATAATTATATGAATTTTTCTTCATGTCATTTACTAGAACATGAAAAAAATGTCTCAATGATCAATGGGATGGATAGTAAAATCACTGTTTTCCTTAGAAACAAAACATTATTGGAGATGGAATGAAAAATAATGTTTCTATTATCACAAAACTATATCAATCTATATTTTCATATTTATATTTCAATTGAGAAAATGAGGGAACAAAATTCAGTGGATTACATAATGAGGGAACACCTATCTTCTAGTAGTGGTTGTACTGATCCATTATTTATTGAGAAATAGATCAGTAACGTTGAAAAGATATTTTCCAATCTTTAGTTTTTAATGCATGAAAATTTCTTTTTGTATATTTATCATTTATATGGTAATTCATATTAGTGGTAAAATCTAATTAATAAACGATGGTAACTATAAATAATTGAATCTATAGAATGGAAAGAGATTAAGGGGATATTTCTCAGTATGTACATCCAATGGATTATTTGAAAAAATATAAAGAAGGAATTCCTTTTATTGGATTCAAATAATGATGAATATATTTATTCCTATGATTCAAATTTTAAAATACTTTAATAAAACACTCATCGTCTAATTAATGGCCCTAAAAGTAATATTAATCAATTCAATGGTGAACTAAAAAAATTCTTTAAATGGACATGTGTATAAATGAATTTAGTCACAATGAATAATTCAGTTGATGTAAAATGAAGGTAGAAATATAAATTGGATATTGACACCATTTTTATCGGTTTGATAAGAAAATGAATATTTATTCTGATGAATAATCAAATAGGGGAATGAAATTCCATCTATTTCTGTGCTAGAAATATAGGATGAAATATCAAGGGAATTGATTGAATAGAACTCAAAGGTTTATTAAATGTGGAATGGTGGGTTATAAATCTTGTTAAAATGGAAATGAGATTAATTAAAATGTAGATGAAATGGAGGCGAATTGGGAACTAAATAATGTACCACCCACACTTAAGTGTTTCAAGTGTAAGGAGGATGGGAATTATGGAAACAATTTATGAAATATAATGGTAAATGATTATGATAATCCACAATAACTTCAAAAACAAAAGGGTAAATGAAAATCATCTGAAATACTAATGGATGTTGTGAGTCATGATTAGTAGGGAACACTTAACCTCACTCTCCTTAGTTTGTAATTTCATGTTTTTATTTTTTGAATGAGACATGTTAAAATCATATTGTTCATACATTAGTGAAAATTAATGTGATTATCTCCCTCTACAAATATTCTGAAATAACGAAATCACATATGATATTCAACCACTATGAGGATGCACCCAATATTCCTGTGAATCTTTATTTGTATAAGATATAATCTTATATAGGGAATAATGGGTGATTTAAATTTTGGAAGATTATATGTATCCTTGTATGATCAACTTAAGAGTAATGGATACCATCATGGTTTATGATTTTATGTTTCATAAGAACATAAAATTCCTTGATTTACATTTTTAGGTATTACATGCTGCTATTTAATCATGATTAAATATAATTTAAGAGAAAATTATGGAAATATATACATTTTGGTTTTGTTTATGCTTCTTTTATACTGTAATTTAAGGAGGAATTACATTACTGTTTGTTAAAATCTGATTAAAGGCACTGTTAACCTTTGGAGTTTATATTTTATTTTATGTTGATGTATTTGTTGGTATTAGTCGATCACCTTTCGATGACAGAATATACATTACGGAATTATTAAGTATTCATATATTATCATATAAAAATGTATATTATGATGATCTAAATTTTACTACGATGATCTCATGAAGTCTTCACTATGCTCTTCATATATAGTTGTGTTTCAGAATAATGTATCCTACTAAAAATGAGAGATATTTTGAGAGAAAAACTCAATACACATAGTATATTAGAAAATATATTTCTATAGATTTGAAAATATTTTGTGGTCAACACCTTCCCCTATTCATTTTTTATTTTTAAATTGTTTTCACTTGACCATTCAAATAGCTCTTTAGGGGGCCCCGTATAGACAGATGTGTAGAATTCCAATGGACTATAATCATATTATAGAAAGAAATATATTGGGACCTATGAAATAAAAGTAGATGGAATTTAATGATGGAACAATTAAGATACATGTATGGATAGTATAATGCTTATAGAAATGTTATGATAATAATCATTGATGTGATCTAGAATTCGATGTTTACATTACGTCCTTTCAATAAATTACTATATGTAATAATTAATGTCACACCAATCCATTGGTATATTGTTCCCATTGTAATACTTTATTTTATTAGGAAAATATCATGTCATTTTGTTCTTTCACATATCCTCTCCCAGTATAACAATGTGTTTCAAAAACCTGTCTTTAGGATGTACATACATTATCCTCCATAAGTAGGGAACTCAGAAGTCATACCATTAGAGCATGATCAATATTATAAGAAATAATCATTTGATAATCTAATACACATAGATACAGTTATATGAAATAATAACAAAAAACTGGTAAATGTTTTGTGATAAAACCATCATCATGAACATGTAATGTCTGAACCTGAAGATGTAATGAAGAAAATGTATCCTAATATATTGGAATCAATGAAAATTTTTTATAGAGAGAAAATAATTTTAAGAAGGTATAATTTAACACATTTATATTTTCAAAATAATTTTTTTATAAATTTAGACAGTTTTAAATTTTTAGTAACATAAAACACCAATTTTAGATTACATAATATGCTAAATTAAGTTTATCTTGCATTATATGAAGCACTATGTTTAGGTTGCATTATACATAACACAGATTTTAAATGAAACATATCATTCATTTATAATAATATTATTTAATATAAAATTTATCACCCAATAATTGGAAAGAAATATGTGTGTATGATTTACTAAATTATGAAAATACCTTTTTTAAAAATTTATAAAAATTAATTCAATGGTGAACAAATAATTATAAATGTTAAAAAAATACTTTAAAAGGATGGAAATGTTCTTTCTAAATGCTATATTTATGCAAAACAAATTTTTTTAACTGAATAATGAAACAAACTAGTTTTGATGAATGATTTTAATGAAATTTATATATTATATATTATGTAATATTTTTAAAATTCATATTATGTGTCTTCTAGAAATGATATAATATTAAATATAAATTTTCTTGTAAGAACGATATTTTTGTAAAAGATAGTTTTTTAAAAAAAATTATAGTTATTTTAAATAGAAATTTTGACTGTTATAGTCAATTTATTTGAAAAGAATAAATTTTATTTTTGATATAATAATGGGAAAATTATCTTATGGTGAGTTTTTGAATAATTTTAGAGATGAATTGATTTTGATTAAAAGTGAAAAGTAATATTTTTTATTAATAATTTTAATTTATTTTAATGTTTTCATAAACATAATTACTATTTGAAAAATGTTTAAGATGTATAAATATTTAATTTATATCTATAATAATCCAATTATGGACATTGTAATACTTTTGATGTGTAATTTTGATATAAAACATTATTTGGTTTTGAACATTTTCTATTTTAAAACTAGATTTCAAATTTAATTTATAGGATTATTTTGTAATTTAAATATTCCACTTCATTTAATGAAATTTGGAAAAAATGATTCATTATTTGGAAGAAAATCCAATTATATTTAATAATATGTTATATTAAATTCTTAACAATAAATAATTGAAAAAAATGATAAAAATATTTACCATATTTATGGTAAAAACGATTTTATAAGAGGGTTAATGAAAACAATAAAAATGGATAAAAATTATTTAAAACATGTGAACCATCCAATTTGATAAAATTTATAAAATTTCTCTTATAATATCTAAAATTTTCTTTTTAGGTCCATTTTCATGTATAAAACATGGATATTACTGTACCTTTCTAAATATTACAAGTCTGCCACTCACCTAACTTATAAAAGGCTTCCCCATCTATTCATCAGATCACATTTCCAAAATAGTTAGTATTTTCAAATACCTATCCAAATAACATACTTAATTATCTAATATCATATTATAAACCTTTTTTCAGTAAAATCCAAACTAATAATCTTTTGGTTAAAAACAAAAATAAGTTTTCAAAGAAGAAGATGTGACATCCCTAAACAAGAATTCTAATTTATTTAATCATTAAAAATATTTGAATTATTAATTTAAAATGATGAAATAATATCCTAATAATATTAAATATGCATAGAACTTATCATGTTAATGTATAAACCAAAATATTTACCCTCTTCAATCAAATATGTTGTGGATCCATCATTCTTGTGTTTGATAGACTATCATCTAACAAATATATTTTATTCTTTTTTCCATTACCAACAATCACAATTAGATATAATGAGGGATTAATTGTTTATATATTATATTTATGATATTATAATTATCCTATAACTATTATATCATACATAACTTTTTATGTTCCATTATATTGATATTCGATAACCTCACTCATGTGTATGACTTAATGCCCCTTCACGAATCGATATGATTTGTTAAAAATTAATTTAGAAAGTAATAAAGATGAGTTTAATAAAAATATTATATAAAGATGATTCTTTAATTTTAATATCTTATTTATCTTTTAATCATTTATTATTTAAGTAAATTGGAAACAACATTCAGGCATATGTACGACTTACTGTCTACATGAAGGGTGTATTTCATTTTATATATCAAATTTGTTTGGATCACTCTAAATAAATATTTAATGAATAAATATTACATTTATATAATGGATATAATTCTAGATATTATGTAACCATGATAAATTTAATAGGTCAAAAAATCAAAATATACCCGAAAAACTAAGCTGATATTGCCTCTAATGTGACTAACATGAAATTGTTAATAAAACTCTAATAAATGGTCATAATTAAATAATAAATGGTATGATAAATAAATTTATGGTTACTTAATATATTTATAGTAATTTTATTTTTATTTCATAAGAGATTCTAATATGTATTAATGAAATAAAGACTTATTGTCATGGATTTTAACCTCAGTTTTAATTTTCTATGAGACATATTCCATATTCACCCCATGTTTCATTTAGGTAATTAAAATAAAAAAATTATTTTATTTTATTATTATTATCCATAATTTTATTTAAATTTAGATATCTATATTATTATCTCTATTTCACAGGGTTTACAAATCCAAAGTTACCAAATTGGTCAATTATTTGTTGCCTCAAATTGACTTCTTTGGGGAATAATTTATTTCATACACCTATAATATTCAATAAATTGTATATAATGACAATTTGATATGATGAGTCATGCGTATAATTATTTTCATCACATAAAAATGTTCATTTAATGTTTTTTCAATGGTATTTTGATTTAATGTTTCATATGTGGTAAGAGTTTCATGTTACATTCTCATCCTCTACGAGGATTGTTTATTATTAGGATTATAATGATAAAAGCATACTATATTTTTATATATCTACAAATGAAATTAATAATTTTATTATACTCAATTTATTTCATGATGATTAATTCCATTATTTTCTTATCTTTATTTACTCAAGAGTTCAAAATTATTAATTTATGAAAATTTATCTTTATTTCACATTTTGGTTGAAGAACATATTTATTTTAAAAACACGGTTTCAAAAATTGTTTTAAAACATTATATTTACATTAGTAATATTATTTATTTAAAAAATTTAATAATTCTTTACTTTTAGCATAATTATTTGAGTTGAATCCACTTTCATTTTCTAAAAAAATCATTTTTGGATTTTATCAAAATTTTGAAATAAATCTCTATTTTAACATGTAAAACATGAATGGAATTTCATAACTCCCTATAAATTATTTTATTTGAACATACCATTATAAATTTCAAATAATATTTTCAATTAATAGTATTATCAAAATGATTGACATTTTAAATATTACCTTTTAATGTTGAATAAGTAATTTCCTCATTAAACATTTTAAATGATTTTTAAGATCCATTTGTAAGTATAAAATGTTATTTTAGAAGATAAGGACTTTGAATATGGTTTATGTTTGAAGAAATTCTATTTTTGTAATGATATATTACTCATGAAATGTTTTAGGTGACCTTTAAAAATAATTTCCCAAATAATATGACATCATTTTATGATATATATGATTTACCTTGGATAAGGATGAACGATAAACTTATTATTCGTTCTTTGTTAGTTTTATGTCCGTGTTAAGGAAATTATTTTGAATCCAATTTATTTTTTATGTTTTATTATATGGATAATTGTGTAAAGGTTTATAAAACTCATTTCATTACATGACTTATGATATTATGACATGATGATTGTTTTTTGATATTATTTCCTATATAGGTATGATGATTTATTATGATATGGGTGGGTGATATATCTTTTTCTATTGAAATATGTGAATATTAATATATCGTGAGATAAAAATAGGAAACCTATTGATGGGATTGATTTACTATTCAAAACTAGTGTATCTTGATGCACTATTGAAATAGGTGAATCTGGATCCACAATGGGGCACAAGTGATGAGTCCTGACCAACTATGTATGTGGTCATGGATTTTATACTTGAAATTGGAAATGGTTATCCTTATTTATGATAGTGAAACACTATTATGTCATAGGATTATTATTCAGGATTTTTTATTAGGATTTTCAATCTTATGGTCAATTATTTTTGTCATGATAATGTTTTAGGATTTGAATCCCTTTTATAATCTATGAAAGGTTTGGCATGAACATTGAATGTTATTTTTATTATAACATACCAATATATTTATATTATTCCTTCATATGAACGTATATTCTCATTTTCTATGTTTAACCATAGTGAAAATATATTCTCAAAGTTTATTATGTTTTCTTCTTTAGGTAATGAAGAATTATTTTTGTATGGTATTCTTAAGAGGAGGAATATTTGAGTTGATTATTGTTGAAAATGATTATGTTCATTGAAAAAGTAAAATTATTGTATTTTTATTATCCAAAGACATTAAAATATTATTCCTCTTATGATAGTGCTTATAATATTATTTTAATATTAAACAAAAAATATATGATATTTATATATGAAATTCCCATGTTTATATATAATTTTTTTATACACGTAGTTTTAAATTATTGAGGGATATGATTTGTGAAATTGAAAAACCCATTATCAATGATTCTTATGGATGAGAATAGATTGATATTTTTGAAATTTTAATAAAAACCATTACCAAGGATAGGAGATAATGAAAACTAAAGAATCATATGTTAGTATTTTATGTAATTAAATAAGTAATACGTTTATATCCATAGTTCTAATTTTAAAATAGTTTTTAGTTTGAGATTTTCATTAATTTATTATTTTATTTATTTGTGGAAAATATTAGGTAACTTCGAACAGCCAACATGATATGTGTTATGGAAGTGGACCTCATTTGAAGACTATCTTCATAAGAGTGGTATATGATAAATTCATAATTGTAATGGACATTCTTACTCATGTAATGAATAATATATTGAATCACTTTGAAGTATTTCTTTATCCATAGAAAGAGATAAATTATTTCAAATCCTATATGATCAAAATTCCTCACAACTTTAGTAGATATTATGATCCCTTCATTGTGAAACAACAGATTAATTCAATTTATAAGTAATTCTTTATATTCCTATGATCATAATAGGAATATGTTATATTTTCAAATTCTCGCATGTGGGGGGATTATTAGTGGTTTACACAGATCTAAAACATGATTTACAAATAGTAAATTTATTCAATGTAATTATAGCGAATTATTATAATATTTTTCAATAAATATTACTCCTAAATACTCTATATTATAAAAGAGAGGGGTTACATATAATAATTAAGAAGGAAGATGTGTCTATCATGTGTGTGGGGAAAACATCACATGCTATTCCTGTAATTTTTTAAGTATTATAATGAAACAATAAATGTATGTGTTGAACATATTTGGTGGACTAATTCTGATTCTATGAAAATCAATGGTGATTTTATAAATTTAAAGTGATGAATAAATTTTATGTTATTACATTAATGTTGATATTTATATTGGTGAATCTGAATGATCTCATGGGTTGATAGGTAAAAATCATTAAATTAAGTGTTTATAAAGAGATTCAATGGTTAAATCTCACGAATAAAAGAAAAAAAATTTCCCATGTGTAAATAATGTGAGAAAAGTATCTCAAATAAGTCTCATGTGATTTATGATACGTTAAATGTGTGGAGAAAGGGACATCACACAATTCAATGGTAATGATATATGATGAACCCCGCTGAATTTATGGATAAAATGATTTTTCTAACAACACCCACCATACGGTGCATTTATTTAACACTATCGAAAAAGTTCATTATGCAACCCAATTTCCGATGAAATGAACTATTAGGAAAAATAAGTGATAACATCCTCTAAGGCCTAGATATAATTAGATAAAATATTCTATTATTACTATTTTGGTAAACCCTGAAAATGATTTAGTGATAGGTAAGAATGTAAATCATTCATGAATTCAAAATGTAAAATTTTATTGTTTTATAATACATTATTTTTATATCATTTAGTTTTATTATAACTATTTCAACACCAGCACAACACATGAATGTTTTTTTGTCTTTGAGAACATGAAAAGTTAAAATAATATCATCTAATTCATATAACCCATCCCCTTTAAATGTTTTTGAACTAAATCTTCCTAAAAAACACATAGTACCACCTTTATAATAGTTTCATGCGATATTATGAATGGTTTGGATATATATATATAAATGAAACATAAAATATCAGGACATGGAGATTAATATTTATATATCGAGTCTTCTGCCGACACATTTTAAGGGTAAATATGAGGATGAATATATATTGTAATATTATTATCAAATATAGATATTATTTCTATATGAGGAATAATATATTTATATAAATATTGAGAACATGTATAGAATAATTATACATTAAATTTATAATTATTTGGGATAATATTAATTAATTCCCAGAACACCCACATGGTCATCCCCAATAAAAATCTATTTAAATCTAAATTGAAAATATACCTATATTTATTCCCATATTCATGACTCTAAATATAATAAAAACTATTGATTTTGAAGATCCTAAAAACTAGTTATTAAATAAGGTATAAAATGGTCTTAAACACATGAGTGGTTTAACGCGTAGTGATCTGATCTTATTAAATAAGAATAATAATGGTTCAATATGCCAATACATTGATTATCATGTACAAAAAAAAAGTAGGAAAAATAATATGAATCCCCTTAAACTGATATATGACTTGTTCAATCTAGTATGTGTGGACCAATAATCCTCTATGGTTTAACATTTTTTAATATATTACAAATTAAAGGTTATCAATGAAGATATTACTTATGATTCTTTTCAAAAAATATAGAGAAACAATATGTTATTTGTGATTCCCTTCAGACTCACCAATTCTACAGTAAAATTTATGTTCATAATGAATTATGTATTTAGATATTACCTAATAAATTTTGATGGAGTATTTATAGAGGAAATTTTTATATACTTCAAATAAAATAAAAAGAGTGAGGAGTTTTTGAATACTTTTTTAAGTAAAATTTGAATGGAGAATCTATATGAAAAATAGCATAAATTTTAAATCTAGATGGAAGATGTATGATTATTGTTACATTTTATAACCAACAACGGGATATCCATATACACTTATAATATTAATGGAGTTGATTATTAGGAAATGGAAATTATATTTAATAGATATTTTTAGATTAATTAGACTATATTAGGGCTATAAAATAATTTATAAACATATTATGATTTCCAAATCATTGAAAAAAGATACTCTAAAAAGAGTAATGTTTTTAAGGACCAATGAATTTTATTAGAGCATCATGGAATTTATATATTTTTTAATCACTTTACATGTACATACAAAAAAAAAATAAGTACATAACTTTTCATATTATTCAATTCCCCTTCAATGAAGGGTTTATAATATTTACTAATACAAAATGATAATGTGATAGCCTATGCATCAGAATAGTTTAAATTTCATGAGAAGATCAATCTAAAAAATCATTTATATATGGTTGAGTAATATTCACATCGAAAATATGGAGATGTTTCAATTATATATATAAATATGAGACATATATATAACATAAGATACTCAAAAATATATTCAAATATAAAGAGGTTGTTATTCACTAATGAATATGTTTTGATATTGTAATGTAATTTAATTACTCACTGAATTTCAATTCTATAAATTAAAATAAAGTGGTACATTCTCTAAGTACAATGGATATTGTGGACTTATCAATTATGATATTTGATAAGGATAAAATTTTCTCAATCATACAATTGATATACATGGAAATTTTAATGAAGGGAACATCATCATTCATTTCTTAAATTATTTTTCCAATATCCCTTCAAGTTAATACAAATTATTCTTAAAGATATAATGTTGAGATTTAATAGAAGGTTGAAGATATATAAAAATTGAATTTGTTAGAGATAAATATTAATGAAGGATGAGTTTTATGTCTTATCTCATTACTATATAAGCAATTAAATAGGGATATAAAGATAGTTTTGTTAAAGGATGAACATATATTGACAACTGAATGATCTAAGGAGGCTTGAATATGTATAAATACTATTTATAGAACTATTGGTGGGATAAAATGCTGATGAAGATAAAAAAATATACATCAAAATTTCTGTTATATCGGCATGTTATGGAATTATGGGAATATTTCTTGTAGATGACTCAACTATTACTAATACACACATGAATATTTGAGAACATCAATATGTGTATTTTCATTGCTTTTACTAATAAAAATTTTACTAAATAATTCTCTATGGGTTGTGGTGGATCATCTAACCTAGGAATATTTCATCAATGAAATTCAAGATGAATTATCACTCAATAAACATAAAAAGGTTTACCTCATAGAAGTGGAAGGGTTTTATGCCGCCATATTGTTAATTTTATCCAATAGAGATATGATATTTATCTCATGGTTTTAGAAGAATATCCAAAATTTTCTGTACACCGAGATAAACATCATTTTGGATTACAAACCAAAATTGTGCTCCAATATGATCAGACTATCCAGACAAAGAACTTTTTCTTGAAATCATACTTGATGGGATTCATCAGAGGATGGGATCAACATATTAATTTGGTTATGTTATCATATAAAAGTATCATTCACTCAAGATCAAAATGGACTCTTATGAATAACATTATTGAGAGTGATGAATAAAAAATATATTTTGCGATAATATTGGTGGATGAAATCATCTGGGATATGAAATAGTCTATGAAATGTTATAAAAATTCATTAATATTATGAAATAAATCATGGATTATAAAATTATAAAGATGTTATATTTAAAAAATCATCAATGAGATGAGAATTTTGAGGGTAGAGATAATTTAGTCCTCAACATATCTATAAGTGATAGAGTCATAGGATTTTGGATGAAGGGAATGTTATGCCCCAAGTATATCAGCCCGTTTGACATTCCTGACAGTATCAAATATGTGGCCAATCGACTATCACTCCCAACCACCATTTATCATGTACGTGATGTACTCAGTATTTAACAAATGGGGAAGTTTATACAAGATCTCCAATATGAAATAGATGTCTAAGGTGGTATAGATGGAAAAACATCTCTCATATGGGGATTAGCTAATAAGGATCATGGACTATAAAGATAATGTTCAACACAATAAGAGAAACATGTCTTGTCAAAGTTCTATGTCAAAACAATAAGAACAATGATATGACATGGGATGTGGAGGATGACATGAAGTAGAAGTAGAATCACCAATTTTCACATTATTATGAAAAATCAAATTTCAAGGGTGATATTTTTTAAAAGATGAATAATGTAAGGATCCATTATTTAATCAATGCAATTACTCTTCTGAATATATAATTGTATCACAATTAGAAATATAATATTATATAATGTTGTGTCAATAAGGTTTCCTTTTGAATTTTCTATTCCTTCATGATTGGGGAGATTGTTGAGTCAATAAGGTTTCCTTATGATTTTACCATTCTTTCATGTTTTGAGTTGTCGGGTCAATAAGGTTTGGTTTTGATTTTTCTATTCCGTAATAATTGGGGAGATTGTTGAGTAAATAAGGTTTTATTATTACTTTACCATTCTTTCAAAACATTAATTAATGGTAAAGTCATAAAGAATCCTTATTGACTCAACATTCTACCCAATCATGAAGGAATGGAAAAGTCCTAATGAATCCTTATTGACTCAACATATAAATCCCATTAAACACATGATAAAAGAAATTATATTTTATTATATTTATTTAATGATTATCTTTAGATAATATAAATGGATGTTTGAATTTAAGGAAATAAATTGGAACATATAATAGGAAATATGTTCAAAATTATAGGAAACATGTGCTCTACTCAAACCCCTAGAATAATAGAACTGAAGAACATCACTTTAGAAATGAATCAGAATATTAATAATACAAAACAATTTTGAAAATTATGAAATAAAAAAAAATCATGATCAATTAGAGGTTAATAAAGAATAAATGAAATATGAGGTATTTATTGAACATGAGGAAGCTATATGACTATTATAAATCTAACCATCCAAATTGTAATTAGACCATTGGATGAGTAAACTAACAATTTTAATAGTAATATGACTGTTAGGAATAATAGTGTAACCATTATAATAGTACCCTCGCCAATGGATATGTAAATGAATATTTAGGTATATTATAAAAAAATTAGGGAATATTTATATCATGACATTTCTAAATAAATTTTATAAATGATAAAGTAGTTTTTTATATTTTTGGAAAAGAAAAAATTATTTATTTTTATTATTATAGGCGTAAAAAGATATAAAATAGGGTTATTGTCAGAGAATATGTTTTGAATATTAATTCTATGTAATATTGTAAATATAATACAATTTTATGAGAGCATAAGTAATATTTCTCAGGGCATGATAATTCAACATTATACAAATTTTCATATTTTTTAAATATGTGATGATATAATTTTAAATATAAATGTATCATGTTTAGTAAATAGATTTCAGAAAAATATTATATTTTTATAGTCTTCACATCAATAAATAGATAGGGATAATTTTTAATATTTTTATAAATTAGTTAAATTTTGTGTGAAAATTGAAATACATGTAAAATATGGTGTTTAATATTTTTTGCTAAATTCATTAATTTTTTATTCTTGTCTAATTCATTAAGAAGTATTATTAACTAAGATGCATAAATTACAGTATATGGTCATAATATTCATCTTTATTCATAGTCTTGATCCAAAATAATAAACTAACATTTGTAATATTCAAAAAATACTTGTCTCACCCCCTCATAAATAACACCCTTCCCCTAAAATATTATATTCATTGAATATTTAAAAAAATATAACAAAATTAACTTCTAAGTAATATCCATAGATTCATTTTTCTAAAGGTCTCATCCAATGACCATTCCAAATAACCTTAAAGAGTATCCAAAAAGGAGACAACCAAAGGGATTTATAATCATTAAACAAAATTAATTTTAATTTAATATGTCTTCAACAACCCCAATATGGTATTCACCCACAAAATAATAGAAACATAAGTATTCCTGATATATTTATAAGTTATTATAATATTTTAATCAAAACTGAATTGGAATAGTTGTCTTTAATATGCCTTTCTTCCCCATCTCCATGAAAAAATAAATCATTTCTATCAACTATCTTGAATGATGGACATTAAAATATTATCCTCTCTAAATAAAATGACAATAAATCTACTATATCGTACTTCATGTTTAATAATTAAAATATATACATACTATTAAATTAAATGAAACTATGTTATGGTGGTTCATAAAACCCCAAAAATGAACTAAATGTATATCATTAACATATTTATTTCATGAATCGTCCCAATGTCTGATAAAAAATTAATACATGATACCATTTAAATTTTAGTGGGGGAATGAATAAAATTTCATGTCACTTCTATATTTGTAGTGCCAATTGAAAATAATGTCAATAACATTCTACAAGTGATCATGTATTCTGACTATGAAATGAACGACCCCCAAAAAAACTATAATGGAGATAATAATAAATGATTTTGTTATAAATTACCATAATAAAATTGTAGTACTGAAACAATAGATGGAAGATTTTCAAATATATTAAACTTATGAATGTAATATGATTATATATAATAATATGTACATATTCAAAATAATTTTCGAACTGATATAATTGATCCCTCTAAACCACACTATACACTCTCCATTTAAATTTTATTCTCTAAATAATATTATATCAATCATTGGTTCTATGTAATTCTTTAAAATATAATATATATGTCTCTTTCACAAATATCTATAACATTATTTTTTTTCTGAGGTACACATGCCATATGTTTTTCCTCAAACATCTTATTTTAAATGAAACCCGATCAAGGGGAACAATTTTAACCTTTAATAATTTTACTTAAAATGTTATAAAATACTTATAAATATTAATGATCTCATTAAAAAATAAAATCCTTGATATAATAATTAATTTTTAACTTTTTTGTCAAATCAAATATCATACTTATTCATTCTCCAAAACAAGTTAACTAATTCCTTATAACTCTATTTTTAGAGTTCATTTCTATATCAAAATCCCTTATCTTTCACAAAGAGTTTTATCCAATGGGAGACCCTAATTAGTGAAACAAAATTATATACATTGTTATTATTTTCTAACATATTTAATTCTTTTTTCTAGTTGGAATAATTTTGGTATATCCTTTCATTATGGCCTGAGGAACGATTATACAAACCATTTCACTCTTTCGGTAATTCTTATGACTAGTTTGTATGTTTTGATCATTTTTTAAACTCACATAAGCATATACATTACATTATGAAAGAGTAAAAATATAGAAGAAAGTAATTGGATAATTCTTTTTTCTCATGATTCATCATGTATTGGATTAGGGATTAATCATAATATATGATGGGACACTATCAAGAATGTGGCTTTTTCGGGTCATTTATCCTTTCATTGTAATTATTTCATATTTATTGATGAAGTTGTAATTATATGATAATTATATTTTCCTTCGATATTTTTATTCATATTCCTTGAATTTTATGATATCATGTTATTCTATCTGACCCATATGTTATACTTCATTTCCATGTTTATTCCCCTACCAGGCTTTATATATCACCACATATTTTTATCTACTAAATGGGTTATACTATATAGTTTGTGTAACACAAAGTTATTTATTTTCAATTATAGATAATAATATTGATATATATTTTTAGTGTATATTTAATTATGACTATAGTATTACAAAGATACTATGAATCGTGATATTTGGGTTGTGTTTGTTGGATTTTTCATTAAAAGCATTATAATAATATGATTATATGAATTGTTTCACAATAGATGTATATAAATGTGATTATGAAACACCATTGAGTTACCAATTATATTATTTTTTATATATAGAGTTATTTCATCATAATTTTCATGAAGGGGACCCATAAGTCCTTGGAAACTCAATTATGGATGATTATTTCTTATCATTTGTAAAAATATGGACCATAGTGTGTATTATATTTTTTTGTGGAAATGATTTGTAAATGGGAAATTTATGTTGGATAAATTATAAAGAATCATTTTTCCCTTTATTAAATTTTCCTATTATAATGTCCACTAATACTTATTTATAGAACAATTAAATATTCAATGATAAAAATTTTATCCATCATGTTTAGTTTTGTAGGACAAGGTATAACAGGTAAATAATGGATGACATTGCTTTAATGAAACTATAAACCACACAAAAGTTATATCAAGATTATAATGATTAATTTTTCATGAATAAATTCGTATGGTCAAATAAAATGATAAATATTGGAGTTTAGAATTGTTGAAAATCTATTGAGGTGAGTATTTACTCTTTTTGGACTATGGAGGCTTCATAATATTGAAATTATAACACCATAAATTAAAATCAAATTAATATTATGGAAATTATTTTTAATTTGTATTATCACATTAAATCCCCTTAATATAAGATTTTTTTTTCATAATTTAATAATGTTATCTCAGTTTTGAAGGGATAAAAATATCCAAAAAATGTCATTGATTATAAATTAGTGGAGTAATATACTGATATGAATTCATTGAATAACAAGTTGAAATTTTAGATTGACAGAAAATATTTTAATATCAAAGTATAATCCATTAGTTTGAGTTCTATAGAGACCTAAATTTCATAGAATGTGATGTGAGTGTTGTAATTTTATATGTGTTAGTTTTATTTTCAACTCATAGGTATATTGAGTAACATTACTAGGGATATGTATATATTTTTAGCTTAATTGAATAAATAATGTTTTTTTACATTTTTAAATAATTTTGACAAATAAATTATTTTATTAGAGTAAATTATTGTGGCATGAAGTGTTATAATGTATTTATTTTTGAATTTTAGAGTGCCACTTTTTAGTTACATTTTTATAATATTTAATTAATTATGTCATTCAAAAAATTAATCCACGAGTATTAAACTACAGAAGTAATAATTTATAATTTATTTAAATTTTAATATTTCCTCATTAAATTACAAATAACTAACATGGATTTTATAGGGTTCTAGGTAAATAATTTTATTGATGTTTTATTATTTAATTTTTTTGCATTGTTCAAATGATATTTTCCATAGTCAATACTAATGATACGAGGAATTGACGATGGTCCACTAAGGGATGTATTTAATATGGTTAAAATTGAGGAGAGAGTGAGTCAACTAGTGGTTATGATGAAACGTAGAGGTATATCAATTACTATGGGAATGTTATTTATGAAAAATAAATAATAAAAATATTTTGGTAAATTATAGTGAGTTTGTGCAGTACCCACAGTTTCTAGTATGTACTCCTTAATTTGTTATTTTTTGCATATAAAGTGTATGTGTGATGTATTGGAGAGTCTTTTGAATATTAGATATATTTTTGGGGGAAAAGGGTTATGTGCATGGGTTGCACACAGTTTTTCTAAACCATGCGGAAATACTTGGAGAAACTGTGTGTTGTAGTAGTTTTGAAGATGTAGCATCAACATGGTAGGTGCATGGTTTGAGAGACAGTGTGAAAATATAATGAAAGTGTATCCTTAAGACAGTAGCTAATCCACTTTTAGCACATGGTTTTTCTAAATGTTCGGTCTAACCGGGTGGTCTAACTGTGCGCAGAGTCAAATATAAATCCTAAAAAATATTTTCCCACTTATTTGGCCTCTAACTCTATTTTTTTTCTCTCGGGTGTCCCTATTCAGGATTATTCTCCACTGATGTCAATATAACCTCTTTTATCTGATTTGGATTCAATCTAGAGCCCTCCCTTTGTGTTTTTACTCCCAATTCTTGGAGTAAGTTCCTTTTTTTCATTCATGTCACATTATTCAAAGATCTACCTAGAAAAACATCTCTTATGATATTAGTTTTTCATTTATAAACTCTTAAGGTATATATATAAAATTTTGTATTCCCATGATTAAGATATTTGGTCTTGATCATGTTTTGGAAGATATATTAGTTAATTTCATGGATAATCAACCTGTTTTTGGGAGCGTTCTCCATCCGTTTATGGTTTTCATCAAAACCATCGAGTTAAGTGGCTTTAAAATCGACTCATCTTAGTAAAAATGAATGGATTGGTTTCAAATTGATTTTTTTTGTGATTATTTTGTTCTGAATTGGCATATTTATGATTGCTACAATCCCCCTTTGGTGATGGTTGTAGAAAATATTAAAAATTGGGGATTTTGATTAAAATGTTTGATTCATGATTATAAATATGGGTTTTATAATGGAATTCCACTTGAATAATAGTTAAGGTATTTGAGAAAATATTTTTCAATAAAAGAAATGAATTTATTAAAATTGAATGGGGGATTGTAATTTTATTTGTTTTTAATTGGTTTCAACAAAATAATATTTTTATTAAAATGGTTTGAAATGGATATTTGGAATGGTTTTCTCATAATAGTGATATGTCGTTAAAATGAATTTATGAAGCTTGGTTTGAATATAATCATGTGCTCAATGCGAAAGATGTAATGAAACATGCAGTTTTATTATCATGTGACAACAAGGTCGATCGATGAGAGACCACTCATGAGTATGGAACTATAATGACAAAGCATGCATTGTTAGATGCATTAATAATTGGAATGGAATGATTATGAAAATAGGATATTGTATATTTGGTTTGACTCTATGTTTGGTTTTTTATTGAATTATGACATGAATGAAAATGGATGAGCAAATCACTTATTTACATTTGGTTTTAAATGGTTTTGGAAGTAGATTATATATTTATAAAATATTTTGGGAAATTGTTTTATATAAATTTTTTTATATAAATGTTTCTATCATTTCTATTCTAGTACCATGACTAACAATATCATTGAGGAAATCCTACTAAATTTTATATTCACCCAATCTTTGGAACATTGGTGATTACAGAGATTCAATATTTCAAGGCCTAGGAAAACATAAGGTTCCAAATGAATTTAGCACCACCTCGTGATACATGGGTTGTTTGTTGATATTAGAGCATGGATCTCTTGAAAATAGAGTCCTGTGGTCATCATGGATTCTTTATTTATTCATTCATTGTATTTATTTTTATGGATTGGCCTCATTTATATAATACTTCGGTGTGGCCTTGTTATAAAAATGATTATTGAGTTGTCTTGTTTTTATACTGCATAATATAATGGTAGTTTTGTTAGTGGATTATTTCAAAACTGGTAAATTGTCTCCCACTTCCACATGAAACCATTAATAATTTATTTCCATTCTTTGGAATCTTGGGGATGTCTCTTATGGATTATTAATTATTTTTTGCATTATCCAGCCAATTATAATAATTGGTTCATTACAAATGGTATCAGTTTATTCAATCTAAAAGATTGTTTGAGATAAGTGGTATCAGATTTTTCCTCTCATTATGGGACAGTAACTCATTATTTTTCTTTTTATTGGTCTTGAAATTTGTTCTAGTTTATTTCTAAGGTTATTATCTGAGAAAGGTGTAGGATAATCAAGACTTAAAATGTAGAGCATAAAATATTGTAGTTATGCTTTGTATGCTGATCTTCACGTTACAAGGGAGTTGGCTACATAATTTTGTGGTAGACACTTATTGGATTGGAATATCATTGTCATGGGTTTATCCAATAATATTTGCATGAAATTAATTGTATAGTAATGAATTTACACTAGTATTGCATATTCAATTTTGTGAAATGGCATTGGATTTAATGCATTGGGTGGTTTTTAAAAAAATACAGAAATTGTTTTCAATTTAAGGTCTTTGAAAATAGAATAGTTGATATATTTTTTATGTTTTTTGTTATTCAAATTTGTGTTATTTTTGAAAAAAATGGTTAGCATGGAAAAGGGTGTTTTCAGAAATCAATGCATTGATAGTTTATATAATATGATTTAAAATTCCAATCCTTAATTTTCTAGAGGGTGTTCCTTATAGAGTTTTTGTTTATTTAAAATGTCACTGGGTAGGATTCATAGAAACATTTGGGAATAAGCTATAATGATTTTGGTTGCACCTTAACCACAAGTGAAACATGACTTTGTTCAAATTATCATTCAATAATTTCAATCTGTGGACAGAGTGTACCGTAGGGATAACCCAATGCATGTGGATCTTTCCATCCTTTTCATGATGAAGAATCCACCCTTATTCTGTGAATATTACTAACACAAAAATGTTAGGGTGTCGATGAATAGGATGAATCTTGTCTTCGATTTTGTCAGAACACCGTAACAGATAAATATCAATATGGAAGCTTATATGCTTGGGGATCTCGCATGCCAGTGATGGGATTTGGTGGTGTAGGATAAACTAGATCCCAGAATTTATGTGGATGATTTTGAGGATTTTTTTACCAAAAAAACTATCCTTACACATTCAGAATCTAGAGAACGACAGAATAATTCATCTTAATGTATGAAAATATCTCTTTCACATTATATGTGGTTAATCTCATGCATTTAGTGAACTTCGATGATTATTTTGTGGCTAGTTCATCCTTGAATGAATGAATCTTTGAATTAGGGATAAGGCAGAAGATTTTCTAGAAGATTGTGGTGCTCTATATTATGTATTATAAAAATATAGTGAAATGGGAGACATTGGATTTGTGGTGACCCAGACCCCCCTTGGTCCCTTCCTTTGCCAAAATCCGGATCCTTAAGGGGTGCCGATCGGTGCGACCGATCGGTGAGACGGATCGGTGTCACCGATTGGTGAGACCGATCGGTGAGACCGATCGGTGAGACCGATCGGTGAGACCGATCGGTGAGACCGATCGGAGGAACCGGCCGATGTCACCCGACCTTGCCAAGTTGTTCCAGTAATGCTCCTTTTTCGCAAAAAGGGTTTTAAACCCTATTCTGCGTCGTTTAAAAGAAAATAAAATGTCTTAAAGTCCCGAAACGTGCACGAAAGTTTTAATTAGAAACTGAATCGACTCATGAGTCGGTTTAAACCATTCAGCACCTATAATGATGAGTCAAGCCGCATGGTCAACCCACGACTTCCACGTCTTACACAGTTTCGCGTTTTCACCTCAACTGTCCCCGGCTCTTATAAATTAAGGGTTAGTCCGTGGTTTCCCCCTTCTTCGATCGTGGCTCTTCTGGTGCATCGGGACAGCCGCATCGTTATTTGTAAAGTTCTGTGCCCCCGGCCTAAACGTCGATCATCTATCAACAAGTAGTGAATTTCTCTCATCTCTCACTTTTGTGTATCATGCAGGGTGGGCGTTATTTTTGTTCCTATGGAATTGGTTGAACCAAACCTTAATGAAGATAATAAACGAAGTTCTAAAGAAAGAAGGGGAAGGGGTTTTGATCGTTGTTTATGCTTTATCTTGTGATCATCTTTTTTGTTGTGCTGGTTTATGTTTTCTGAAAATTGAGGCCGTTGGTGGTCGTTGTATGTGCGCTGATGAATCCCCTCGTGATGTTTTAAATGGGTTGCTGAAATTGTGAACTCCTGCTGTAAAATTGGTTAATCACGTATATCTGGATGAATAATTGAAAGCACCAGGATCAACCCTTCTGTGATAACTCCCGGTTAGAACACACGGAATTTGAAATCATGGAGTGTGTTAAGTCGTTTAAGTCTGAAAATCCCTGACTTCTGTTGGTAGTGGTAGTTGGTTGTTTTCCTTTTGGGCTGATTGCTGGAAATGTGGGAGGGGATGGGATCCCCTGTTCTTTTATACTCTCGGTGGTTGTGTGAATTTGGGGGATGGGATCTCATGTTGGTATGGATTCGGTGGTTGTGAGTTTTAAATCTGAGTGGTTACTTGTTGATATCACAAATTGGGGAGAGATCCTCTGTTAACAGAACCGGGTGTGAGTGTTTTGGTTGATCCTTGCTTTTGACGCTTTCCTTGGTTATGCTTATGGTAGTTGCCCAGCAGTGCTTAAAATTAATTGAACATTTGACTGAACGTGAAACAAGAATGGGACAAATGGTTTCGTGGGCAAGGGTCGTGAACTGTGACTCGGACGCAGTGTTGTTGTGTCCTGTAGGTTGGCTAGGAAAAACCTAAGCTTTTGGGTGAGTGTTTGTTACCTATATCTATACTTGTAGCATTGTGTTTCTTATTCGTGCCCCACCCAAGTTGAGAACTCAGTGCAGAACACCCACATTTATGGGGGAATGGTGTTTTTCCCAACACTATTCTTAGTGGCCGGTTATTAGCTCCTTTTCTGCTCCCTTTCCCGGATAGCCCAAGTATCTTCGGGCAGGCTGTGATGGCCTGAAGTCCATTATTAGCCCAAGAACCATCGGGTAGGGCGTTGTGGTAGTTGGCCAGGTGTGTGCGGCAGGTGGTTTCCCAAGTGTCTTCGGGATGAGGCCCAGGTGTCTTCGGGCGTGGCAGTGGATCCTTTAGCCCATGTGTCTTCGGGCGTGGCGGTGGTTGTTCTGGCCTAGGTGTTTGCAGGCATGGTTACATGTGACAGTTGTGGCCCAGGTGTGTGCGGGCGGGATTCAGCAATGGGACTGCGTGTGGTTGTGGCCCAGGTGTGGGCGGGCGGGTGTGGCAGCGGGACTGCGGTGAGAATGGCGGGGTTGGTCCGATGCGTAGGATGTCTCAATAACTAGTGGGAAAGTGGCGGGGTACCCAAACATCGATGTGCTCTTATTATATATATTACTTGACTTGCATTATTTGGGGAGTGAGCCTTGGTGAGGCCTGGGATGGATAGTTTGCCTTGTTAGGTGTTTGGTTTACTCTTTTTCTCACGGGACTTTAGTATGTTCCCCCACTTGTGCATGAGAGTCTTGGTTTTCCCTATTGAGTGTACTTGTATACTCACCCTACGTTTACTTTCAGGTTTCCAGGAGGACTACCAGGGCTGTGCGCGACCCTACTAGTCAGACAGTTGGAGTTGTTACTGTTGTCGTACCTTTTTTTTCTTTTGGTATTGTACCTTGAGCCTCTTTTTTGTACTTGCACCTTGTTGTAAACTGTTTAAACATGCATGGGGGCGTTGTTTGGGTTTATTTATTTACACCTGTTTCTTTCCCTTTTTGGGTGGTTGACTTGTCCTATTTCCCAATCATGAAAAATAAAAAGGGTAATGCCTTCCATTTGCGAGACTCCTCATCGGGAAAGAGGTCCGGAGAAAAATGTAGGAGGTCCTTGAACTTGATTCCAAGTTCCTTCACGGACATGCTCCCCTACTGGAGGGAGAGTAGCTCCTGCCTCTTCTCCGCCTTCATTGTCGAGGATAGGAACTCCGCCTGGAACTCCTTCTCGAAATCCGCCCAAGCAAACTGCTGACCTGGGGAATAGGAAAGAGTCTGAGGTTGCTTGGGCGGATTTCGAGAAGGAGTTCCGGGCGGAGTTCCTCTCCTCGACAATGAAGGTGGAGAAGAGGCAGGAGCTACTCTCCCTCCAGCAGGGGAGCATGTCCGTGAGGGAACATGGAATCAAGTTCAAGGACCTCCTACATTTTGCTCCGGACCTCTTTCCCGATGAGGAGTCTCGGGCAAGACGTTTGGAGGAGGCACTCCGACCCTCCCTCCAGTATGCTGTTACCCCGTTTACCCTTCCGACATACTTAGAGGTCCAGAAGAAGGCCGAAGTGGTGGAAAGGATGCATGCTCTGAGCGGAGTGTCACGAGAAGGAATCCAGCTGGGACCATCGAAGGGGAAGGCCGTCAGCACCAGGCCTCCAGCATCGGGACCCTCCAGGTTCCGAACCACAGGGAGCAGACCCCAGCAGTTTCAGTTTCGATCCCCTGGCCCACGTTCTTTCCCTTCAGGCTCGAGACCACGGTGCTTCATCTATGGGAGCCCTGGACATCTCCGGAGTCAGTGCCCCGATCGGGTGCACTACAGAAGTGGCAGTCATCCCCAGCATCCGCCGCAGCAGCAGTTTCCAGCCAGACCCTTCCGGCAGTAGCAGCAGGGACAGCGAGCTCCCGCTCCTCCGCAGGCGGACATAGGAGGAGGAGGCCGACCTTAGGGCGCTCCCCAGGGACCTCGACCAGGGCGTGGTCGGGGAGGTGGCCGACAGCCGAGGGGCAGGGGAGCTAGGCGTGGACAGCTACACGCCGTAGAGGCAACAGTTCCAACAGGGACAGAGGTTGTTCGAGGTACGATCAATGTGTTTAGCACTCTTGCTTATGCTTTGTTCGATACCGGAGCTTCACACTCCTTTGTTGCACCCAGTCTAGCCTGTGCCTTGGGTCTAGATACTGAGAGACTTCCAGTGCCCCTGGTGTTGAGCACACCAGTTGGAGGTCAGACCGACTTGCTGTTCGTTTGTCGGGGATGTAGACTGATGTTAGGGCCACATCAGTCGGTTAGGGATCTCCTTCTGCTACAGATTCAGCCGTACGATGTCATCCTAGGCATCGACTGGCTATTTTCTGTGTGCGCCGTCATCGACTGTTTCCAAAGAAGGGTTGTGTTCTCAGGTTCGGACGGCCAGCATGTTACCTTCACCGGCGAGCGGAGCTGTCCGAAGGGAAACAGGAGGGAGAAACCTCTCCTCTCCTTGTTGACCGAACTGACGGTAGAATCAGTAGATGCGGAAATGGTGGAAGTGCCAGAGATCGTCCATTAGTTTATGGACATCTTTCCTGAGGAGGTGACGACTCTACCCCCTCGACGTGATATCGAGTTCGGGATAGACCTGCAGCCCGGCTCTCTTCCAATCTCGATGGCTCCGTACCGGATGGCACCTTCGGAGCTACGGGAGTTGCGGATACAGATTGATGATCTGATGAAGAGGGGTTATGTTCGTCCAAGTGCATCACCGTGGGGTGCTCCAGTCTTGTTCGCAAGGAAGGTGGATGGTGGCCTCAGGATGTGCATCGACTACAGGAGGCTAAATCGGGTAACGATCAAGAATCGCTACCCTCTTCCGAGGATAGATGATCCTTTCGACCAGCTGAAAGGGGCAGGATGGTTTTCGAAGATCGACCTGCGGTCTGGGTACCACCAGCTGAGGGTGAAGGATAGCGACGTCCCGAAGACAGCGTTCAGGTGCAGGTATCGGCACTTCGAGTTCATGGTCATGCCCTTTGGTGTTACGAACGCCCCGGCCGTGTTCATGGGGCTTATGAACTCCATCTTTCGGGAGTACCTGGATCAGTTTGTGGTGGTATTCATCGATGATATCCTGATCTATTCAAGGTCGTAAAAGGACCATGTAGAGCACCTGAGGACAGTTTTGGAAGTCCTCCGACAGCACCAGCTCTACGGGAAGTTGTCAATGTGCAAGTTCTGGGCACGAGAAGTGCACTTCCTCGGGCACGTAGTGTCTGAGAAGGGGGTAGCAGTCGAACCATCAAAGGTTGAGGCAGTTGTTTCTTGGGCAGCACCCAAGAATGTGGCAGAAGTCCGAAGTTTCATCGGACTGGCAGGTTACTACCGGAGATTCGTACCCAAATTCTCCCGAGTAGCAGTCCCTCTGACGGCTTTGACCAAGAAGGACCAGGTTTTCGTGTGCAGTGAGCAATGCGAGTCGTCCTTCGACTACCTAAAAGAAAAGCTGGTTAGTGCCCCAATGTTGAGATTACCAGAAGAAGGGATGGCCTATGAGGTATTTTGTGATGCTTCAGGACAGGGCTTGGGATGCGTGTTGATGCAACAACAAGGGGTGATCTCTTACGGGTCTAGGCAGCTATGCCCCCATGAGCGTAACTACGCCACCAATGACCTGGAGCTTGCAGCGGTCATTTTTGCGCTAAAGTTATGGCGGCACTACCTCATCGGGGAATGCTTTGTGGTCTTCACAGATCACAAAAGCTTAAAGTATATCTTCTCCCAGCGGGACTTGAACTTGCGACAACGGAGATGGGTGGAGTTCCTCCAGGACTACGACTTTGAAATCTCTTATACTGAGGGCAAGGGCAATGTGGTGGCTGATGCCTTGAGCAGGAGAACGCAGAAGGATGCGGTCCGAGAGTCGGCGAATGCCTGGAAGGCAATGGAGGAGTTGGATTCCTTACACCTGGATGCGAAGATGGATAATGGCAGGGGCTGCCTATATCAGATGATAGTACAGTCATCTCTGTTTCGACAAGTGGAGGAGTCTCAGTGGGGAGACCCCGAGTGTGAAGTGATGCGTGATCGGGTTGACCAGGACGATGCTCCAAGATAATGGACAGAGGACGGTCAGCACCGGATGCTTTTCCAGTAAAGGTTTTTTGTTCCAAGAGTGATGCGTGGCAAGGTTCTCAGTGAGTTCCACAACTCACCCCTAGCGGTGCACCCAGGAGTCACCAAGATGTACCAGGGGCTGAAAAGGCAGTTCTGTTGGCCCGGAGTTAAGTGAGCGGTGGCAGAATTTGTGGCTAAATGCCTAGTATGTCAGCAAGTGAAGGCTGAACACCAGGTTCCAGGCAGCCTACTGCAGCCTTTAGCTGTTCCCGAGTGGAAGTGGGACGACATCTCAATGGATTTCATCACGGGACTACCCAAGGTCCAAGGAGGGTGCGACTCCATCTGGGTGGTGGTGGACAGGTTGACACAATCGGCTCACTTTCTTGCAATCAGGGAGTCAAGTACTATGGATTCTTTGGCACGAAAGTACGTAAATGAGGTGGTGCGGTTGCATGGAGTTCCGAGGTCTATAGTCTCGGATAGGGATGCACGGTTTACCTCGCGAATCTGGAGAGGATTGCAGCATGCGTTTGGCACCCAGTTACGCCTTAGCACTGCTTTCCATCCCTAGACAGATGGACAATCGGAGCGAACCATCGAGACCATGGAGGATATGCTACGGGCATGTGTTCTGGACTCAGGAGAGTCATGGGTGCGATACATGCCTCTAGTAGAGTTTTCCTACAATAATAGCTACCACTCTACCATCGGTATGGCCCTGTTTGAGGCCATGTACGGGAGGCCATTCCGTTCACCTGTGTGTTGGAACGAAGTAGGAGAGGTAGGCATCCTTGGCCCGGAGGTGGTGCAGAACACGACAGAGAAAGTTCAGCTCATACGGGAAAGGATGAAGGCGGCCCAGGACCGGCAGAAGTCATATGCTGATACCAGGAGAAGGCCCTTGGAGTTTGAGGTTGGAGACCATGTGTTCTTGAAGGTCTCCCCGCGGCGTGGGCAACGGAGGTTCGGCAAGGGGGTAAGCTTTCCCCCAGATTCGTCGGACCCTTCGAAGTGTTACGGAGGGTCGGCGAAGTGGCTTATCAGCTAGCGTAACCTCTGCCGCTGCTAAGGATACATGATGTCTTTCATGTATCCTAGCTCCGTCGTTATCTGCACGATGATTCACACGTCCTTGATTGGGGTGAACTAGACATCGAGGATGACGTAACCTTTGTGGAAAAACCAGTGATGATCGAGGATCACAAGGAGAAGGTGCTTCGTGGGCGAGCTATTCCCTTGGTTCGTGTGTTGTGGAGACATGGCGGGCTCGAAGAGAGTACGTGGGAGAGGGAAGCACAGATGCGTGCCCAAAGCGGATAATATCTTTACATGGGGGAGGGAAACTCTTCAAACCCACATGACCGTGCGGTTTGGCGTGGTATGTTGCTTAGTTCTTGACAGGGGAGTTTTTTTAGTTAGCAGAGGTTCACTCCTAAGAGGTATCTTTCGAAGATGGTTGTTCGGACCCTCTCTATCCTTCTTGTTTGTTGTGATTCTTGAGGACGAGAATCGTTTAAGAGGTATCTGATGTGGTGACCCAGACCCCCCTTGGTCCCTTCCTTTGCCAAAATCCGGATCCTTAAGGGGTGTCGATCGGTGCGACCGATCGGTGAGACCGATCGGTGAGACGGATCGGTGCGACCGATCGGTGAGACCGATCGGTGCGACCGATCGGTGGGACCGATCGGTGAGACCGATCAGTGTGACCGATCGGTGAGACCGATCCGTGTGACCGATCGGTTATACCGATCGGTGAGACTGATTGGTGAGACCGATCGGTGTGACCGATCGGCGGAACCGGCCGACGTCACCTGACCTTGCCAAGTTGTTCCAGTAACGCTCCTTTTTTGCAAATAGGGTTTTAAACCCTATTTTGCCTCGTTTAAATGAAAATAAAATGTCTTAAAGACCCGAAACGCGCACGAATGTTTTAATTAGATACTGAATCGACTCATGAGTCGGTTTAAACCACTCAGCACCTTTAATGATGAGTCAAGCCGCGTGGTCAACCCACGTCTTACGCGGTTTCGCGTTTTCACCTCAACCGTCCCCGGCTCTTATAAATTAAGGGTTAGGTCGTGGTTTCCCCCTTCTTCGATCGTGGCTCTTCTGGTGCATCGGGACCGCCACATCGTTATCTGTAAAGTTCCGCGCCCCTGGCCTAAACGTCGATCATCTATCAACAAGTAGGGAATTTCTCTCGTCTCTCACTTTTGTGTATCATGCGGGGTGGTCGTTATTTTTGTTCCTATGGAATTGGTTGAACCAAACCTTAATGAAGATAATAAACAAAGTTCTAAAGAAAGAAGGGGAAGGGGTTGTGATCGTTATTTATGCTTTATCTTGTGATCATCTTTTTTGTTGTGCTGGTTTATGTTTTCTGAAAATTGAGGCCGTTGGTGGTCGTTGTATGTGCGCTAATGAATCCCCTCGTGATGTTTTAAATGGGTTGCTGAAATTGTGAACTCCGGCTGTGAAATTGGTTAATCACGTGTATCTGGCTGAATAATTGAAAGCACCAGGATCAACCCTTCTGTGATAACTCCTGGTTAGAACACATGGAATTTGAAATCATGGAGTGTGTTAAGTCGTTTAAGTCTGAATATCCCTGACTTGTGTTGGTAGTGGTAGTTGGTTGTTTTCCTTTTGGGCCGATTGCTGGAAATGTGGGAGGGGATGGGATCCCCTGTTCTTTTATACTCTCGGTGGTTGTGTGAATTTGGGGGATGGGATCTCCTGTTGGTATGGATTCGGTGGTTGTGAGTTTTAAATCCGAGTTGTTACTTGTTGATATCAAAAATTGGGGAGAGATCCTCTGTTAATAGAACCAGGTGTGAGTGTTTTGGTTGATCCTTGCTTTTGACGCTTTCCTTGGTTATGCTTATGGTAGTTGCCCAGCAGTGCTTAAAATTAATTGAACATTTGACTGAACGTGAAACAAGAATGGGACAAATGGTTTCGTGGGCAAGGGTCGTGAACTGTGACTCGGACGCAGTGGTGTTGTGTCCTGTAGGTTGGCTAGGAAAAACCTAAGCTTTTGGGTGAGTGTTTGTTACCTATATCTATACTTGTTGCTTTGTGTTTCTTATTCGCGCCCCACCCAAGTTGAGCACTCAGTGCCGAACACCCCCATTTATGGGGGAAGGGTGTTTTTCCCAACACTATTCTTAGTGGCTGGTTATTAGCTCCTTTTCTGCTCCCTTTCCCGGATATCCCAAGTATCTTCGGGCAGGCTGTGATGGCCTCAAGTCCATTATTAGCCCAAGAACCATCGGGCGGGGCGTTGTGGTGGTTGGCCAGGTGTGTGCGGCAGGTGGTTTCCCAAGTGTCTTCAGGATGAGGCCCAGGTGTCTTCGGGCGTGGCAGTGGATCATTTAGCCCAGGTGTCTTCGGGCATGGCGGTGGTTGTTCAGGCCTAGGTGTTTGCAGGCATGGTTACATGTGACAGTTGTGGCCCAGGTGTGTGCGGGCGGGTGTGGGAGTGGGACTGCGGTGAGAATGGCGGGTTTGGTCCGATGCGTAGGACATCTCAATAACCAGTGGGAAAGTGGCACGGGGTACCCAAACATCGATGTGCTCTTATTATATATATTACTTGACTTGCGTTATTTGGGGAGTGAGCCTTGGTGAGGCCTGGGATGAATAGTTTTCCTTGTTAGGTGTTTGGTTTACTCTTTTTCTCACGGGACTTTAGTACGTTACCCCACTTGTGCACGAGAGTCTTGGTTTTCCCTACTGAGTGTACCTGTATACTCACCCTACGTTTACTTTCAGGTTTCCAGGAGGACTACCCGGGTTGTGCGGGACCCTACTAGTCAGACAGTTGGAGTTGTTGCTGTTGTCGTACCTTTGTTTTCATTTGGTATTGTACCTTGAGCCTCTTTTTTGTACTTGCACCTTGTTGTAAACTGTTTAAACATGCATGGGGGCTTTGTTTGGGTTTATTTATTTACACCCGTTTCTTTCCCTTTTTGGGTGGTTGACTTGTCCTATTTCCCGATCCTGAAAAATAAAAAGGTTAATGCCTTCCATTTGCGAGAATTTTCTATACCGTTGGTGATAGTCGCCACTCCGGGACCTATTGAAGGCAGATTTCGGGGGTCATTAACTCTCCTTCAACTTAAAGAAGGAAGGCCCTGGAAAACTGTTGACCCTTCCCTCCTTTTGGTGAAGGCGGGTCGTGACAGGATTAACCTGATATCTCAGGATCTATTGGAGGAGGAAGTAAGATGATACATACATGAAATTCTGGGAACCTTAATTTTAGGAGGAGACGTAATAGGGAATCCAACTTCCTAGGTGGGAGCAAGACACTGAATCAAATGTCCAGATTAGTGAACCTTACCACATGGCTAAGATCCATGTAAGATGTTTCCAATGTGTTTACTTTGACCACATAAAATGACAATGTATAAAATCATCATTATCATGCTGAAATTTCGACATGATGGTCCATATTAAGTGATATTTTCATAGTGCTATGAGAAATTTTTCTTGAGACACTTATCTTGTTTCAGAAGCATCATATACTTTGATAGGACAAGGATAATAGAATAAGTCTAGTTAACAAAGTATACCTAGAAATGATGATTCTAGGAACACCATGAATCCTTACCAAGTAATTCATAGTAAGGAAACTAGGTTCATATTTTAGCATTAAAGTAATTTTATGGATCCAAGAAGATAATTGTAGATGATCAGACCAAGTCATTTATGGTGAGGGGATTGTTTCTATTTAATTCTACAATTAATAAATTATTGTGTGATACTGGTGATTCTCATTCATTCACTTCTTATTTTGTTTTTGATTTTCAAAGATTAGATCTTGAAATGATGCCTTCCATGTTCAAAGTGAAATCCTCTCTTGGTGAAAGAGAATGTTGAGCCTTTGTGTGTAGAGAATATTCTATAACCATTTATAGTGAGAATTTGAGGTGGAACTTATCATTGTTAGAGGTCGATATCTGTGATGTAATCTTGGGTATGGATCAGTTGACAACGTTCAAGGCTCACATTGCCTTTTATAGTATAATGGATCATATTACAACTGAAAATGGTGTCAATCATCTATATAGAGGATAAATGAGTGTAATAATAGGTGAAAATGGGTGGTCGACACCAGTGGTCGGAACTATATCATATTAGTTGGCAGTGTTGAATATTGAATCGATGGAAGAGATCTTGGATAAAAATTTTATATACATTTTGGATCAATTTTTAGATATATTTCCCGTGAAAATATATGGATTTCCTCCATTAATGGATGTTAAGTTTACAATTGATATCCTTAAAAGGAATAAACCAATTTAAAACTCATATTACAGGATAGAACAAATATGGTTATGGGATCAGAAATATTAATTAGAGGAGATGGAAAAAAATTCATTTAGCCTTGTATATCTCAATTTGTAGCACTGCTCTGGTTTGTGGAAAAAGTAGATGGAACTATACGGTTCTGTATGGATTATCATAAGCATAACCATGTTATGATAAATAATCAATATCCACATCCACACACTAATGATATCATTAATCAATTATGTGGATCCCAATGGTTCTAAAAAATAAACATGTGATCACGATATCACCAATTGTGAGTTCGGAAGGATGCTACTATGAAAATCGATTTTAGAATCAGATATGGACACTATGAATATGTCGTAATGCCTTTTGGTCTCATGAATGCAAAAATGGTTCTTATAGAATTGTTGAATCAGATATTTTAGAGACATCTGGATTCTTTTATAGTAATGTATTAGGATGAAATATTCATGTACTCAAGGACAATTGATGTGAATAGGCACACATAGTGATAGTGTTAGATATCTATAGAGATCATCGTTTGTTTTCCAAACTATCAATGTTTAAATTTTTTATAGAATAGGTACACTTTATTGACCATGTAATTTTGATATAATGTATTTTAGTTGATCCTGAATGATAGAAGTTGTTATCAATTAGAATATACAAAAGAATGTCTTTTTCATACAAAGTTTTATTTCACTTGCTAGTTATTACCAAAAAACTATGTGTAACTTATCAAGCCTATATTTTCCAATGAATGATTTAACAAACAATAATGTTCCACTCTGATGATCTGATTAATTCCTTAACTAATTTCAAGAGTATAATGTTTATCTAACATCACTACTTATCTTAATTTTTTCAATATCAAGATAGGGGTATGTTGTGTTCTATGATGCTTCGGGATTAGATTTGAGATGTGTTCTCATTGAAGGAGACCATGTAGTTACTTATGGTCCATGGTAGTTGAGATTTCATTTGAAGAATTACCCAACACATGATTTAGAGTTAGCTATGGTTCTCCATTCCATAAACACTTGGTGTAATTATCAGTTTCGGGGGGAATTTACTATTTTTATGTATCATATGTTCTTGAAACACATTTTCAAACTATGATATTTGAATCTAAGGAAAATGAGATGGAGGAAGTATTCTCAGATGTATTCGTTTGACTTAATTTATAGACCATGAAATGATTATCTGGTGGAGAATGCATTAGGTAGAATGTCATATGCTCAGTTTTCAATTGACGCTTTATATGAATGGATGTTAATATTTGTCCTTGATGAAATTCATGTGAAATGTGAAGACCAATGTGGTTGTGTAGTTTTATTTTCAGTTTTTGTGGTTCCTAATATAGAAAATATATTTAAATTAATAAAAACATCTGATGCGACATTCATATTTATGAGATAAAAAATCAATGGTAGGGAGACCATTGAGGGGTGGAAACTTAATGGGAGTTCAGTTTTATGGTTTAATGATCAGATGATTGTACCTATGGATTCTCAGGGGAAACAACTTCATGTTTACCATCATTCAAGATATGTTGTACATTTAGGTCTATATTATATGTATAAGTAATTTAAGGAACCATTTTGGTGGAGTTCCATGAAAAGAAAAGTGGATGAGTGCAATTCAAGGTTATCTACTTTTCATCATGTTTTGGAATATCATATTAGGCCCACTAGAATGTTGAAGTGTTTACTTCTTCTAGTGTGGAAATTATAGTAGACATCCATAGATATTTTTACAGGCCTCCAAATAATAGTTTCGAAAGAAGACTCCATATATGTGGTAGTGGAACATCTTAACTAGTCATCCCATTTAATTCCAATTCGTGAAACTAATATGTTGGAGGATCTTTCCAAAATATATTTCCAAGAGGTGATAAAGGGACAGGGCGTACGAGTTTAGATTGTATCAGATGATGATTGAAGGATCATGTCTTGATTTTGAAAATCCATAAATAAAGCCCTTGGGACATAGTTGAATATGAGAATGGCATATCACCCTCAACTCGATGGAAAATCCTAGTGGATTATGAAAACATTAGAAGTCATGTTGTGGGATTGGGTATTAGATTTTAGTAAATAAATGGAAGAGAATATACCCATAGTAGAGTTCTCATAATATAATAGCTATGATTCCATGATACATATGGATCTCGTTGATGGAGTGTATGGGATTCCTTGTCATTCCCTACTATGTTTGGTGAAAATAGATAAGAAGTCACTATTTGGGACAAGGCTTTCCACGAAACAATGGAGAAGAATCATCTAATCAGAAACTGGATGGAGAAAGCTCATAATAATCATAAATCATATTTGGATAATCACTAAATAGCATTTTCAATTTCAATGAGTGATCAGGTGTTCTATAGGATCACCCCATTGTTTGGACATTGACATTTTTGGAAACAAGGAAAGTTATCCCCATGATATATTGGCCCTTTTGAGATACTAGAACAGTTTGGAGTGGTGTCAAATCGATTTTAATTTCTACCATGGTTCAATAAAGTGAAAAATCTTTTTTAATATATCTCTTTTTGAAAAATGTCAACATGATCCATACCATGTGATTAGAGGGGATCATATTGACCTATAACTAGAATCACCATAATTAAATATCAAGGTGTGGATTGTAGATAGTAATGAGAATGTCTTGTGTTGAAAAAGAAAAATTCTTGTGCGGGTTTTATGGAAACAAGGTCATATTTAATATGATACATGGGAGAAAGAGAAGGAAATGAAAGTGAAATGGTGAGAACTCTTTCAGGGTAGTAATAGATTTATACATCCCAAGGATGGAAGGAACAATAGTGGGGATACTATAGTACCTTTAAATTAAGTTATGTAACCCTTAATTTGTTCTTTTTATATTTATAATGTTGAAGGGTATAAGACGGCATAATTGTGTGATTTTTTGTTATGTTTTTTTGGGGGAAAGCGGATTAGAATGGGTTGCACATGGTTTCTCTAAAACATGCCACAATCCTAAGAGAAACCATTACTAGTATTAGTTTTTTTTAAGTATCGGCATGGTGGGTGAAAGGTTAGAGAGGCCTTGTTATGTGGTCATGAATGGGGTTTTTAAGGCAGTAGATAATTAATGATTAGCACATGGGTTTTATAATAGTGCGGTCAAATAGTGTGCAGAGTGTAATCTAAATCCTAAAAAATAAGATATCACTAGTTTTTCCACTAACACCCTCATTTTTTATCATTGACAGCCCTAACTCAGTATTCTTCTCCATTTAGGGTAGAAAACCATATCCTATAGAATTTGGATTCAATCTGTAGCCCTTCCTTGGTGTGTTTAAGCATGAATCTTGTGGTATGTTTCATTTTTCTCTGTTCTTGTCATGTTTTCATAGATCTACTTAAATATACTTCCACTATCCTATCAGTTTCTTAGATATACACCCATTATCAGTATATCTAATATCATGGATGCCTAATATGACTATATTTGGTCTAGATCACAATAGGGGGAGATATCTATGGTTTTTTCTTAGAGAATGAACATGGGTTTGTGAACATTCTTCATCCTTTTTCGGTTTTCATCAAAACTATCATGGTAGGAGGGTTCACTCTTGACTCCACCTAGTATAACTAAATGGAATAGTTTCAAATTTATTGGTTTGTGTGGATATGAATGTAAAATATCTACATTATGAATTCTAGAAGCCCTCTTTTGTGATGGTTTTATAAAATCTGGAAAATGGGTTATTTTGAATAAAGTGTTTGATTCATGATTTCAAAATTTGGATTTCAAAATGGAATTTATATTGAAATACTATTAATGGATTTATAAAAATCATTTCAATAAATTCAATAAATTCACTGAAATGGAATGGGTGATTCCAATTTTTTTAATATGGGTTTTAATAAAAGGAAAATTTTATTGAAACGGTTTGAAAATGATATTTGAAATGGTTTTGGAATAATATTTGTGTGTGTATACAACATATCTTTGAGGTTTGGTAGGAATATTACATTGTTCTTAGTTCCAACTGAGTAATGAAACATGGGATTTAATAACCTTGGGACCACATGTTAGATCGATGAGAGACTACTCATGAGTATGAAACTATCATAATGAATCATGCATGGTTGGATGTATGAGTAAATAAAATTGACTGATTATTAAAAAATGATATTAATAAATGGTTTTAAATCTGTATTTTCTTATTATTTTTTGGAATTATGAATTTCTAGAAAATGGAAAAACATATATCTTGTTTTCATTTGTTAGTAAATGGTTTTGGAACATGTTTATATTTAGTAATAAAATGTTTTTTTAAAAAAATTTATAGATTATTTTTTTTATATATGTTCTTAACCATTCTATTCTAGTGGTGTGAGTAGGGATGTGATTGGAGAAAACCAATTGAGATTATACTCTTCTATGATTTCTAAAATTAGTGCTCTTTTAGATGATATCATCATAGACATGGAAAAAGGTAATTTGTCACAAGTATTTAGCACCACCTCATGATACGTGGGTTGTTTTCCTATGTTAGAACATGGAGTAATGGTGAATGGAGCATTGTGGTCATCTTGGCATCATAATTTGATCTTACATTATTTATCTTTTTTATTGTTTGGGTTCACCAGTATCATAATTTGGTGTTGTCTTATTAAAATGATGATGGTTGATTTGTACTTTTTTATCATGCATCATATAACAGTTATTAGGTTAGTGGTTTATTCTAAAAAAGATGATTCTTCCCCCACTTACACTTTAAACCCTATGATATTTATTTCCTGCATTTGGCATCTTGGGGATGTCGCTTTAGGAATAGTAATGATTGGTTGTATTCTCAATCCATTGAGAATAAGTGAGTCATTATAGGTGTTTATCTCAAAATTGAAATACACTTGCATCATATAATATATTCTCTATCATGAAATCCCATTCTAGATATTCTATGTAGGCATATAAATTTTAATGGGATAGAAATACGAAAAAATTAATATCTATATATATAAATGGATTAGAAATTTATTAAATAAAAACATAAAATTTAGGGATTATAGAAATATGATTGAAATAATGTCTATATAAGAAGGTAATTATTGTCTAAAATTGGATTAATATTTTTTTGAATAATAGGGGATTTAAAAAATGATTATTTATATGTTATTAGTAAAAAATATTTATATCTAGGATTTGATTCATATTTTTTAATAACTGCAATCCCCTATAAATATGTCAAAATTAATTTCTTTCTTAGTTATTTACCAATAATATGTTTTTGGTAAAACAATTTTATCATTGTTTAAACAAATGGACTATTGAATGATTTTAATTAGTAAATTATGTTTCATAATTCATTTTTTAATGGAGTCGTTTGAATATTTTATATCCCTTGTGTTTATTGTAAAAATATAAGTGTCATGTTACATATTTATTGATATGGTTTTATATTGATTAAAAATTTGATATAATGTATTTATTATCAGGTTTTAATTTTTATATAAATTCTTTTTTATATTTGTTTTTTTAGATTGGTAAATTAGATCATGATTAGGGCTATATAAATAGGATTGGAACCCTTTCATAAATTGGTTATTGGGTTTTATGTGTCTCTATGTGATTGTATAGATGATAAATTATTTATTAAATATATTTTATTATGAAATATATGGTTCATCTTGGTAGGATTAAAATTAATAGGTATTATATATTTCTATGGGTTGTGTGTATTATTACATGTAATGAGATTTTATAACTATATAATTTCAACACATAATGGATTTATAGTGTACTTTATATGATTTCTTATATGTGTATTTATGATTTAAAAATGAGAGGTTATAATTATAATTATTATTCCTTTTTTGGTTGATATCATTTTTCATTGGATATATGAATGATTGGTATATATAAAAACATTCGTTAAATATTTCTTATTTATTTAAACATAAATATATTCAATTGAAATTATTCGATAAATTAATTGAATATATGCTTCCATAAACCTTTTATTGGACATACATATTTATATAATTTGTATATCATATTAAATTTGGTACATTTTGAAATACTATATTGTTAAAACTCACCTATTACATGTTCAATTTAGTGGACATATCTTATTTACAGCATGTGATGCTGTTAACCAAAAAACATTGTTCTTCCTCTACGGAGAGCCCTAGATTGATGATGTAAAAAAATCCAATAGTATATTTATAATTTTGAATTTAAAATCACAACATCATCCCTACTTTCCTAGTACACATTTCATTTGTTCATTTTTTGTGAATCTCAAATTATTCCACTATTATCTTTTAATATATATTTTTAATAAAAAAAATTTCTCATTGACATTAAAAATGGATTATGACTCAAATTGAATAAAATATACACTAATAGGTTTTTGTTATTATATTACACTATTTTCCATCCTCTTGATTTTTTGGATCTTTCTTGAGGTGTTGTTTTGATATATTTTCTATTAACAGATTCAGATACATATATGACTTTAAAAAATCAGTTAAATATTTTTTTCAAATTGATACGTATTTATAACAAATGTGAAAATTGTTATATAATATCTCAGTGTTTTTAAAAAAAATCATAATAGTAAATTTTAATTATTATTAATTATAATGTAAATCAATATTTTATAAATGATTTAAAAAATTGATTCATTTAACTTATTTAGGTTGAGATAATGTTGGGATGGATGGTTATTTTTTAATCATGTTTCATTAATTTTTTGAGAACAAAATCTAATTGTGGATAATGTTGAGACCATGTAACTTGTTGAATAAATATGTTTGTATTATATAATGAAAACATATTCATGAATATTTTGTTTATGATGATATATATTCTACAATTATGTTTTAATTTATGGTTAACATAATTATTTACTTAAGAAGTCATTATATATTGAAAAACATGTCAACGAGATATTTTTATGTTGTAGGAATAATCTGAATCTATGTGTGATATACGTTGGTAATTTTTGTTAAAATAGTTGAAATTAAATCATGTTATATTTTTCAAAACATAATAACTAAGTAGATAGCCATGAAAATAATTGGCGAAGAAATTTGAGGCCATTTTATATCAACATTAACTGAATTAAAAACTAATGATCTTGATATATGAGTTTGGTAAAATTAAATTTGGACAACAAAATTTTATAATGTGCTGAATTTCATGTATTTTGACTTGTTATTACAAAAAATAAATTATGTTGTGGATTGGATGATCTGAATTGAAAATGGTGTCATATGGTCAATATGTTTTTAACATTATAATATAACTATGTATAATGTTGAAATGAAGGGATCAATAATTATATGTATTAAAAACATTTTATTCATACATATATTTTGAAGTGATAATAGGGGAGTTGATGAAATCATAGAATAATGAATTTTTCTATAATGTAATACAGTTATAGAAGTGTTAGCGTTCAAAGTAGTTGAGTTAATCCATTTTGATATCGCCAGAGTCTTTTTATAATTTCCTGTATTACATCATGGTTTATTAAAATACAATAAATTTTTTAATATATTTTTGAATTCATTAGAATAGAAGGCTTGGTAACATCTTATAGTATTTCATAGTCATAAGGACTATTAACATGGCCCAAGTAATAGAAGAGAGATAAAAGAAGTAGTTATATGAAAATAGAATATCATTTCCTCAATTATTGAAGTATTATAACTTCCAAATTAAGTTTAAAATCCATATTAATTTATAATTGTGTCTAATTCATTACCGGGATATGATTTTTATTACATCCTTGACATTTTTTATTACTTATAGGATGTCACAAAATTTATTTTTATGCAGTTAAATAATTAAATTTAATAGTTTGACTGAAAAAAACAAGTTATAAGAGATTGTATTCAATTATTAAAATAATTTTATTTTGATTATATACATTTGGAACCATATAAAAATTCAAGTGTATTTATTATACTTAGTGGAAAATAAATCAAACAAAAATTTTAGTAACTAGATATTTGAAATGAATAATATGTCTATGGTTATTTCAATATTAGGCATATGATATAAATATTCTTGTCTAATCAGTGCACTATTTAAATTAAAATTAATTTTTTATTTATTTTCAAAATATGTATGAAAATAATAATAGTAGTTTAATTTTAATAAAATAAATTATTTATGGTTTTACATAGGTTCAAAAAATAATGTAACAGAACAACGTTCACTGATTTATAACCTACACATAATAGTGAATATTTTTGTGATATATTCAACTATGGAAGGATCACCTACAAAATAATGATTCATGATCAATACATAAAATTGTAGAAAAATTATTAAAATTAAAAAATATATGATTACCTTATTCAGCTTTCCCTAGGGGGGCCACATTATATAAATGTTCAAATAGATATGGAATTTCAGAAAAGATAATGTTTGGATATATATAATTTAAATCCATCCATAAATGAAGTATTCTGTTTGACTATTACACTATATATATTTATATAGTTCATTAATCAGACATGAATAATATGCTAAAAATGATGATATCATGGTGTATTTTAATTTTTAATGATAATACTTTATTGTGATGGATCATCAAAATAATTCATTATGTTAACTCATGTTATTTAAATGTCTATAGAGTAGAAATGTATGAAATTTCAATTAGAGATTAATGTAGAGTATTTATTATATATAATCTAGAAATATCTAATAGGATTGATGAAAAGGATATAAATATTCAAACTATAGTTATTAATTGGGATAACTATAATAATTCCATGGATTGAGGAAATGAAAAATACTTTTGGGACAATATTTGTAACAATTTATTAGGTTGGAAATATTTCAATGTGTATAGGTTTCTAGTTTCTAGAGAGGTAATATGAGAAACAAAAACGTTCAAAATGAAATAATTTTCTCTATCATGGTGGCTGGCTAAAAAGGGATCATTTTTTCTCTTGGAGAGACCCTTATATATGAAAAAAAATTATATAAAAAAAATTTCATGTTAATTTTTGTCAATAAAATATATAACCATTTATAGATTTCTGAAAACAATATATTTTAATGATTTTCGAGAAAAAATATTTTAATGGAAATAAATATACATAAAGTACACATATCTTCTACATTGTTAAATAAAGAGTTTAATTTAAAACCAATTAAAAAGGGAAACACAATTAGGATTATAGAGAAAAATGACATCTGGTGAAGAGTTTGTCTTATGAAATATTGAAAAAGGGATGTGTTATTTACATTTTAATGATGACCAAACATATTTTTAATAGTAATTATTTATCATATTAAATATTTCTTTAAAAAATTATTTATAGATGTGTTATATATACTCATGAAATATATGATGATATTTAATAGGGTGGGGATATAGGCAATAATTTGGAAATATAATAGAATTCATATGAAAAATAATTAATACATTAGTGATTATAAATACTATTGGGTAAACAAATACCAATGTGAGCTATAAGACATAATTTTTGCACAATAAAATCCTTTTATTGATATATCAGTATGTATTTGCAATTTTATGACTTACAATTACATAAGAATAATATGATGTGTTTTTAATATTAATAATGATGAATATCCTCTACATTGTTTAAATAGGTTTCATTTCTATATCTAATGATGGATTTATATATGTTTTTAAATACATAAAAATCATATATTGGAAAGTAAATTACAATAATTATTTTTTGATTGAGGAGGATTATATTAAAAATATTGAATAGAAAGTATTATTAATTTAACTATAATATATAGTTAAAATTGATAGATTCATTAGTAGTTAATTACCATAATTAAATAATGAATTGTAATGGTATGAACTATTAGGGATTTTGCCTTATAAGAATCATGATGTAATGGTGTCTAGGGGAGTCACAAGGAGTTTTATTTGGATAATCTATATGTAGAGTCTAACATAGAAGTTTACATATGGTTTTTAGCCTAGGGATATGATAAAAATGTGGTCCCAATAGTTTAGGAAATATGGTTGTGACAAAAGGGATGTTTGAGAATAGTTTTGAGGTTACTAAAATTTTGGGGTAGTTATTGCTTGGAACCATGGATATAGAATAACCCTTTTCAATAGATGGTGGCTATAGTGTGGTTACACTGGCTTTAGCATAGTTTCTTGGGGTGGATATTTCAACGATTCTTCAAAAAGAAATACTGTTATGTTGTAGATAGGGCCTATGACATAGAACACTTTTACTTAATGAGGGTTCAAGGTCTAGTGGTTTTGGATAATATATATTATCCTCTACCTTTTATTGGATATATGAGGTGTGAATAACTTTATATCTCAACAAATATTTTGACTAGTAAGTCTATTGAGGTGGTGAGAGGAGTTAATTCATAGTCACTTTAGTTTTCAGTAGTTATACGACATGTTTTTATGGGTTCTTCCATTGTCTTATAATTTTCAGTTTAAATATAAATTTCTAGATCCCCTAAGACATGATTAGTTTTATTATTTTCATTTCTTTTCATGACTAACATTTGTTCATCCCATGGAGAACATTTATCCCTATTTATGTGGGTTTTAATCAATGCCATATAAGAAATATTTATTTTGGTGAGTTACACTTTTATTTTTATATTTGAACCATCCTATTTAATCATTAGGTAATGATTTATTCGTGAAACAAGTGTAATGATGGTTTTTTGGGTATGGGGATGATGTATTTTTTGGTTCTTGGTTGGTGACGGTGATATCCTTACCTGTGATTCTTGGTGGTGTCCTTTCTCTTGATCTACTATTTCATAGTGAATCAAAAATCTTCTTTTGAGGTAGCATTCCATTGTTAGTAATATTTTGTTTCATGGGGGGGTTTGAACATTTTTATACAGTGATATGGGTCTAACTAGCCTAATAAATAAAATTAAGTGGTTAAATGAATTTGAAAGTGATGCATAATTGTTCTCATGTCTTATCATAGTTTGATATTATCTTAATATTTGGAATATATAGTCTTGATAACCAATTTACAATAATTTCTATTGGGGTAATATGGTTTTGATGAGATAATAAATTCCATGAATCTATTGATATGTGGTTATTTTGATACCAACTCTAAAAAAAAATTATCACATTTATTTGGATAAATAATTAAATTCATAGGGAAACTATTTATTGTGAAATAATTTCATAAAATAATGATTTGGAATTGATGGATTCCCATTTACTAAATAAAAATATAAAATTTGTTTTTTTGGCAATGATGTGAGTGGTTTTGGTGTGTGGGGCTGATATGTAGTGTTGTGGCCATGTTGTGGGTTAGAGATGTGCTATTGTTATGTAGGGTTTTAATGTGATGAATTTTGGTTCGTTATGTGGTAGGTGAAACCAGAACTATTGGTGATGTGGGGTTGTTGATTTTAAGAGAATGTGGGGATGTTTTTTTTAGTTTGATGTTATGATAAGATAATTTAAATGTTTTTCTAAATTAATATGTTAAAAAACACAGAAAATGGAATTGGTTTAAATTTCTAAAAAAATGAATGAAAAATGAAATTGTGGCATACATAATTTTTTCATAATGTAAAATTAAATGCGAATGGAATATGAATTATTATGCTAAATTTATGTATTGGTTTGTAATGGTATGTATTGAAATTTAAATGACATATACTGAAACTTGGAATGTTTCTTGTTTCCAATCGAATTGTGATTGATAATTTGTTGTCATAACAAAAGTGGCACTGCTGTGATATTTTCGTAGACATGTTATTAGTTGTCTAGTTATTTTTTTAAACCCATAGGTTTATTTTTGCGTATTTATATATATATTTATATTCCATGTATATTCTCTATTAATTTCTATATTGAACCCTCACATATTGAACTCCTTATGGAGAAAATAAATTAATTTTCAAGGTTTATTTCCCTAATATATTGGTTATGAGGATGCATGGAAGAATACAAACTCTATATGCATAACCCTTATTATATATGATGATATGTTATGGCCTAGAGATGTGAATATATGGATTTTGGTATGGGATGTTCATGGTTTTAGGAGGGAACAATATTAATGTATTTCATATTTATGAAATACTAATATTATGGTTATGGTAATAATGTGATGGGAAAGCTATCTTCGAGCTATATGTGATGGGAAGACCTAAATATCATTAGGTGATATGTGATGTGTTGGTATGATTTATGTATGGTGATATGTGATGTGATGACCTTGGTTTATTAAGGTGGTATGTGATTTTATGGATAGATGAAGATGATTTTCTCGGAATGATGAGATGTTTGGAAGGGATGGGATCACCAAGACATCTAGTGTTTGATGTTGGTAACCCAATTATGTATTCTCATATTCCCACCCTATGTATATACACACAATATATAGGTTTCTAGGGGGCCTACATAGACCACGGTGGATATTTTTATAATAATATTTGGAGTTTTTTACATGATGTTACCTTATCATTTCCTTTGATTAGTTTTTTAGGACATTTATCTTCATCTGTAAACATTATACATGAAATATGGGATGATTTTGTTTTCTAATTATTATTATTATTTTATGGAGTTACTTTTAGTTGATTTACCTTATCTTCATAATCCAATTATTATAGAGGGTAATACCTCCCATTATTTATATTCTTATATAATTGATGCTAATATCCAACATAGGGTCTACTAGAGGTGGATCTCAAGAGTTATTTTTAACGACCCAAACATTCATTAATAAAAATTCTTCTTGATATAATTAAATGTATTAATATGGTTATTTAAAATTTGAAATTCATTTGTTTTATGTTTCTGGATTTTAAAATAAATTATGAATTGTGACCATTGCTAATATAGCTTTTGAAAAGTGATCACATGATTAGTATAAATATTGGTCATTAAAAAATCCTATTTACTCAGAAAAAGTAATTGATGGAATCATCCAGGAGACACTTTCCAAAAGAATCCCAATTGATTGAGCTAATAATGGAGGTGGTATCAATGGACTTCACTCTTGACCAATCCCAAGTCAAGCTTGAAAACGTTAAGCTTGAGCGTGAACCGACAATGGTGGAAGTAGAAGTTAATAAGGATTACCACCCGAACGATGTTATCTGAGCCACCCCAAGAGTCTCTCACCATCACACACAATATCCTTCAGTCCTATTTGGGATTTATATGGGGTTATGTAACAGGACCCTAGAACTATGAAAATTAACAATATTTTTGTATAAATAATGTGCATTCATTTTATTATTGTCACTTTGTAAATAGTTTTTAACGCACAATTTTTATTTAGATAATATTCAAATAAGAATTATATTTTGATGACATAATAGATTATTTAATTAAATAATATTTTAATAACATATTTTTATTAAATTAATCTGTATTAAATATAATTGATCATATAATTTTTTAAATGCAATTGTAATTTTTATTAAGGATTGAAATCGGTTTTTTCCAAAACACATGAATTTTTGGTAAATGTTGGTTTTTATTTTAAAATTAAAAAGACACATATTTATAAAATAATTTAAATAAAATAAATAATATTTTTGGAATCAGGACGTCAAAATTATCCAACCGTGAATTTTGCATTATTTTCTAAAACAGTCTAATTTTTGGGTAAAAATTGAATACCATTTAAATATATAATGTGTTTTATGACATCAAAATGACCCAAAACTGTAGTAAAAAAATACTATAAACATTATGTTAGTCAGAAGTATGTTTTAGCATAAAAATATTGTGATTTAATATTTTTTATATTTTTTTTCAATGCTTTTGTGGACCCTCCAAGACTTATAAAACATTTTGTCTTTTTAAATTGTTTTCTTTGAGAGTGTGACTCACATTCACATAATCAAATCTATTATATTAATAATTCTTCCACTGTTCTTTTAAAATATTGTTTTACACTCCCTTTTTTCAAAAACCGTGGCCTATTTTGAGTTATCGATTAGTTTAATGTGATGTGTCTCAAACCAAAATAATAAAGAATTCCCTATCCTTTCATATATAAACCCACCCAAGCTCTTACTTCATCTTCACCCAATTATATTAGATTCCAACCAACCCCTAACCTCCTCTCTCTATAATCCTCCCATGGTGCCCTAATTTTCCTATAAGCCTCTCTTAAGCCTCTCACCAGACTTTGGAATCACACTTCCCAGTAAGGGATTTATTTTTTCCTCATTTTTGTCTAATTGTATTTAAGTTGTGATGCCCTTTTGTTTTCAATTTAAAATGATGGAGTTTGATTTTTAACCTCCCCTATACTGTCCTATTTATGTTTTGATGATGGGAGACCCCTTTATCTCCCATAAAATCCTCCCATGAACACCTCTTACCATGAAAAAAATCATTGAGGGATTTCCCTCTCCTCTTTTACATCCATGTATTTATTTTGTACTATGAATCTAAATTCAATTATGTTTGTTGAGAAATATATCCATATGACTCCCTTATTATATATTTCATGTACATATGATGAGACACCATTTTCTATCAAATCAATATTTTCATGAATCCTTATGTCACAACGTTATGATGCCAAAAATGCACCCCGTTTTTCCAAGCCAATTTTATTGTGTAGTGAATACCAGACCCATGTCTCTATAAAGGGTATTAGCCTTTTTTGACATATACCTATTTAATGGTAATGTCATATATTTATTCCAAACTACCTAATCATGGAATAACTGATGATGTTTATTGATTCCATGTTATATGATTCTTGTGGCACACTAATGCCTAAAATGAAATTTTTATGAAGGGTGTGCCCTAATAGCGCTCCAATGCATTGGGTAATATATAATATCATGATACGTCTTGTAAAATGGGTGTTGACTCATGATAATTCAATTGTAATGAGGATTTACTTATTATTCTTGTGCAATGATGGTTTACTCATTCTATATGTGCAATGAGCCTTGGATCATTCTAATTCCATGTTAAGTGTTGTTGCCACATTTCCATGTTATAATTTTCATGATTTATCATGCATTTATGTTCATGTTTCTCTTTTGATCCATTTATATGTCTATTATATAACATGTATTTAATTCCTCATGTTATTCCACTTTTATTCCCTTACTGGGCTTTATAGCTCACGCTTCTCTTATGAATGTCCTATGATTATCCCATGCAATGATAGGTAGAAGGTATTTTAGTAGTCATGTAAAGGAAATATTCCATAAATATGTTGTGTGATTTATGTTCTAAGATTTTATCTAATGTTCTTATTCCCCAAAGACACTAGAAATCTCAATCTACTATTTTGTATCAAGTGATGATTTTATGTAATAAATCATGATTATGTGTGTAATAAAAATTAGGGTTGTTATAGTTGGTATCAGAGGATATGTTTAGTTATTTTTGGGATTAGCATTAGAATACCCTAGTGAAGAAATAGAGACTAGAATAAGAATAATAAAATGATCCCTAAGTATTGTTGACTATTGATCAAGTGTTTTATCATAAAAATAAATCCATGACTGGATACGAGCAGGTATATGCGGCTCTGGAACAGATGAATCCTAGGGGTAAAACACAAAAACTCCAATTTGAGCTAGACTCGAATAGGAAATGGTGCAAGAAAATGGGCCTTACTTCACTCATGGTTACAACACTACTGGAGGATATGATTTTTTAAATTAACAATCTTAGTATGAACCCTTATTAAGGGAATAAAAAAATCCCCTAAGAATATATGTTAGAAAGTAGATCATGGATAGAGGTGATTGAAGCATATGGATTCATAAGTTAAGGAAATAAAAGTTATTTATAAGTCATATGTTTTTCCTTGGATTACTTTTTATGTATTACCACTAATTTTGCTTTTATTCCAGTCAATGGACAGTAATAGGAGGACTCAGGATAACAATCGATGTGAAGATCAATGTGATAACTGTGCAAATGAGATGCCCAATCTGAATGGAGCGAGAATTGAAAACATTTTCACGTTTCTGTCTCAGTTAAATCAAGCATTGAATAGAAACAAGGTTAAAGAGGAATGTTCAACCCCCTAAGAAAGAACAAGTATCTATCGAGAGAATGATGAATCATAGACCTCATACTTTTAATGTATCGTCTATCTTCTCAATCACGAAATAATGGTTCAACTCCATTGAAAAGATCTCCTCCATCAATCAATGTTCCAAATAGGAAAAGATTCTTATGGATGCTTATCATATGGAAGATAAATCCAGTAAATGGTGGACACTAATTAAAAATATGAAGCTGGTGGAAGATATCGTGGTGATAGAATAGGAATATTTCCACATTATTTTTTTATAAATATTTTCCAAGAACCCTCCGACATATGATGGGAAGGGACATCCTATCCCTCAAGAAAAAAGATGATGAATTTGTCAGAGCATATTAGTAAAAAAACATGTAAATGATTGAATGATACACCTCTGGATTAGTCATTACCCATGAATACATGGTTGAACGCTTATTTGGTGGGCTGAAACCTAGCCTATGTAATGAGTTGGCGATCTGTGACTTCGACAGTAATAAATAAATTGTTTGATAAACCGTCTAGGATAGAATAGAGATCAGAGAATATCTGGGGTATCATTGGGATAAGAAGTGTGAGGTGGAGTTCAATGCTAGCAGTCTAATGGAGAAATTCTATGGTGATAAGAAGATCCAACACCCCTCATGCCAAATGTGCGGAAAGAATCACCCCGAATGTTTCATGAAGTGGACGAGGAAATGCTTTAGGTGTGGAAGAGAAGGGCACCTAGCTGCTAACTGCTGACAAGAAAATCACACGGCTGCAAAAGAGGATATGAATGCTCTGTTAAAACCTCAACATTTTGATCCTTTCTACAACAAAAAATAACCAGGGCATATTTCAAATCAGTGACCTAAGCCAAGGAATTTCAAAGGCAACCCAAAACCTCCAAGGAACCATGGGAGAGATTTTTCCATCATTACTGCTAATGGGAATCCTGATAATTATGTCTTAATAGATATTCTAGGTATAAATTCAACAATAGTGAATGTACTTTTTGATTTAGGTTCTACACATTCTTTTATATCCCAAAAGTCTAGTAGAACAATCTCAGAACCACCAAAAATAATGTAAGTAAAGATGTCGATGATTATGGAAAATGGGGATATAATTGCATCCCCTAAATATAACTCCTCCCCTGTCATAATCTGTTGATTTAGTTTCCTGAAGAACCTCATCATACTAACTCTGGTGGTATTTGATGCAATTATTGGCATAGATTGGATTTCCTTATACAGAGACCACATAAATTGATGTGAGAGGAAAATCACTCTCCATTTGGAAAATCGTCCCCCAAATATATTCAAGTGCATGGAGAATGATGGATCATATTTAGCTCTATCATCTCAAGTGTGGATATTATTGCCTACTGGGAATTCATATCTGGCTCAGATGATTGAGTCTAAGGAGACAACCATCCTTGGAGACATGCCTATTATGAAGGAATATGCTGAAGTGTTTCCTAATTAATTACATGGTCTTAATCCTAGAAGGGATGTTGAATTCTCAATCGATCTTATACTTGGGGTGTTTCCAATATCCATGACTCCATATAGAATGATTTTTGTGGAGATTGAGGCGCTGAAGAAAAAACTATAGGAGAATCTAGATAAAGGTTTTATACGCCCATGTGCTTCACACAGGGGTGCACCTGTCCCCATCGTCAAAATGAATGATGGGTCAATATGCCTTTGCTTCAATTATTATGAGCTTAACAAAATCACGATAAAGAACAATTATCATATCCCACGAATTGATGACATGTTCAATCAGCTTCATGGAGCACAATAATTCTCCATGGTGGATTTACAGTCGAGATATTATAAAGTGAGGGTGAATAAGGATGATATACCCAAGACTGCTTTTTGTACAAGATTCTGGAAATATTAATTCATATTAATTCCTTTCAGGATCACTAATGATGCAACAATCTTCATGGATATGGTGAATAGAGTCTTTAGGGATTACCTCAAAAAATATGTGTTAGTCTTATCAAATGATATTTTAATATACTCCAAAACCATGGAGGATCATGAGGAGAAACTAAAAACTATACTAGAGACCTTGTAGAAAAATAATCTCTATGAAAATTACAACAACTGTGAGTTCTGGTTGAAGGTGGTCCCATTATGGGGCCATATCATCACAAGCAATTGGATATCTATGGATCCTTCCAAAATAGATACAATTGAGGGATGGTTGAGGCCATATTCGGTGATAAATATCTGTAGCTTCATGGCTTTAGATGGATACTATCTATGATTTGTGGGAAATTATCATGATTATTCAATCCTATTACCAATGTAACTTGGAAGAGAGTAATGTTTTCATGGAGTGATGAATGTGAAGAATGATTCAAGGAGTTATAAAGGAGGATTATCACTTTGACCATTATCACTTTACCCATAAGTGGATAACTTTAAGTTGTATTGAGTAATGCTTCGAAGAAGGGACTGGGATATGTGTTGATGAAAGATGAAAAATTCATTGCCTATGAATCATGGAAATTTAAAGTTCATGAGAAAAATTATACAACACATGATTTGGAGTTGTCTACAGTGATATTCACTTTAAAAATTTGGCAGCACTATCTCTTTGGGGAGATGTGTGAAATATAAACGGTCCATAAAATCATCAAATATATATTCACACAGAATGAGTTTAACATACACCAATGAAGATGGTTAGAAGTGATCAAAGACTATGACTGCTCAATCCATTACCATGTTGTGAATGTGAACAAGGTGGCAGATGCTCTAAGTAGAAAGTACCCAAAAAATATATCATTTATCCGAATTGAGAAAGAACCAATATTCTTAGATTTGATGAATATCGAAATGGTAATCATAAAGAATGGATCATCATCAATACTTTCACAGATTATTGGTCAACCATATCTTTTGGAAAAGTAAAAATATGCTCAAAAAGATGATGTTGGAATTCAGAAGGGATTGGAAGCTACCAGAAAAGAGAAATCCCCGGAGTTCAATGTTAATGAATAAGTAATTGTGAGATTGGGGAAAATACTATGTGTTACATCAAGTCCAGAGCTGAAGAAGGAACGTTTGGATGATGCGCATTGTTCAAATTTCTCTATTCAACCAGGAAACACAAAGTTGTATCGAGATCTATGAGAAGATTATTTGAGGAATAATATGAAGAAGGAGATATATGAAAATAAATTAAAGTTCCAGTTGTGTTATCATGTGAAGTATAGAGGTAGAAGTCTAAGTGGATGATGCCACCATTTTCCATACCGTCATGAAATGGACTTCAAAAGAGTCTTCAACATGCTCTAGATACTGAGCTGAACTTCAGTATGGATTATCATCCTCATACTGATGGCCATTCTTAGCGGACTATCCAAAAATATTAGAACAAGTTGAGAGCATGTTCTATGGACTTTAAAAGAGGGTGCAACCAACATCTTTCACTGGTTGAATTATCCTACAACAATAGTTTCCACTCAAGAATCTGAATGGAACCTTATGATGCCTTGTATGGAAAGAGGTTAAAAACACTGGCATGTTGTGATGAAGTTGGTGAGCATAAGATACTAAGACCATAAATGGTCGAATAAATGATGGAGAAGGTGAAAACCATTCACCAGCATATCATGGTAGCCTAGAGTCGACATAAGAGACAAACAGATAACTATCAATGAGACCTTGAGTATAAATTTGGAGACATGGTATTCTTTCACATATCTCCATGGAATAAGGTCAAGAGGTTTGGAATGAAATGGATGTAAAGTCCTTGGTACCCTGGCCCCTTCAAGAATTATTGATTGTTTGGGGGCTGTGAGCTATCGACTAGTACTTCCACCTACCATATCCAAAGTACATGATGTATTTTATGTATCCCTCTTAAGAAAGTACATACCAGACCCTTCACACATATTCTCATCAGAAGTAGTATAGCTAGAGGATGATCATTCTAATGAGGTTCAACCAATGGAGATATAATATTATGGAGAATATTTTCTACAAAATAAGACAATTCCCCTCATCAAGGTGTTGTGGTGAAACCACATGTTTGAAAATACAACACGGGAATCAACGGAAGTGATGAAGCAAAGTCACCCACATTTGTTTTAGTGTAGGAAAAGGAAATTTTGAGGTCAAAATTTTATATGGGTGGAAGAATGTAATGACCTAGACTTTCAATAATGAAAATTTCCCTTGATCAAATTAAATGTCTTATTATGGTTATATAAAATGTGAACTTCTTTGGTATTATGTTTCTGTATTTTAAAATACCTTTATGAATTGTGACTATTGTTAATATATTCATTGAACAATGATATCATGATTAGTATAAATATTGGGGTTTACCAAATAAAATTTACTCAGACAAATGATGTGTTGGCCTCATCCAGTAGACTTTCCCTGTAAGAATCCCATTTTTCAGAGTTTGGAATGGGGGTGGCTTCATTGGGCTTTGATCTTGACTAACCACATCACAAGCTTGAACACATTAATCTTGAGCAGAACCGACTATGAGAGAAGTGAAATTTAATAGAGATTACAACCTGAGAAATGTTATCCAAGCCACCCCAAGAGTTTTTCACCATCACACAACTTACCCTTCAGTCTTATGTTGTTTTAATAAGGTGTTATGTAACAAGACCCTAGCACTGTGACAATGTACATTATTTTTTAATAATGAATGTACATTCATTTTATTATTGTTACATTGAAAAATTTTATTAAAGCCCAAATTGAATTTTTAGTTAATATTAATCTAAGAAATCTATTTTGGGAAAATAATGGTTTATTGAGTTACATAATATTTTAAAAAAATATTATTTTTAAATTAAATTTTATTAAATATAAATTATCATATACTTTTATCAATGCAACTGTAATTTTTATTATGGTTTGAAAACTGTTGTTGTCAAAACCCACGAATTTTAAATAAATGTAGGTTTTTATTTTAAAAAGTAAAAAATTATCATATTTATAAATTTATCTAGTTAAATGAATATTATTTTTAGAATCACGAAGTCAAATTATCCAACAGTTGTTTTTTCATAATATTCTTAGACAGTCGAATTTTTGAGTAAAAATTAAATATCGTTTAAATTTATAATGTGTTTATGACATCATAAATACCCAATAGTGTGGTTATAAAATAATATAAAAATTATGTACTTCCATTATATGTTTTAGTGTTCAAATTATGTGATTATATATTTTATTATTTATTTTACAAAGCTTTTTTGGACCCTCCAAAACTTATTAAACATTTTGTCTAGTTAAATTGTTTTCCTTGAGAGTGTTACTCACCTCAACATAAGCTACCATATTATTTAAATATGTTCGGCCATTGGCCATATAATTTTTTTTCACCCCACTTTTTCAAAAACCATGGGCATAAACCATGGGATGGTTTCTGGTATTGATTAGTTTAATGTGAGTTCACCCAAACCTAAATAATAAATAATTCCATATCATTTCCTATATAAACCCACAAAATCTCCCACTTACTCTTCTCTCAAAGCCTTTTGTGTTCGAACAAACCCTTTCCTACTCTATCTAGAGTCCTCCCAAGGTTCTCCAATATCCTAAGAGACCTCTCTCAAGAATCTCCGATGCCTTTGGGATCTAACTTCCATGTAAGGGATTTCTTCCTTTGTCAATATTGTCTAATTTTCTTTATATTGTAATGACGTATTGTTTTCTATTAAAAATATTGGGGTTTGATTTTGATCCTCCCCCATTCTGTCCTTTCTAGGTTTGGATTATGAGAGACTCCTTTCACTATCATTAAATCCACCCATGTAAACTCATTACCGTGATGAAATTCTGTGATGGATTTCTCTCTCGTCTTTTACATCCGAGTAATTATTTTGTATTATGCATCAAAATCCTATTACATTTTTTATAAAATGTATTCATATGAAACCTTAATTTCCATTTCATTTTCATATTATGAGACACCCTTTTCTATTTCATCAAATATTTTCATGAATCTGTAGGTCACACCATTATGCTGCTGAAATTACACTGCGTTATTCCAAGCTAAGATCCTTGTTTAATGAATATCATACCCTTGTCTCTATAAATGGTATTAAACAATATTCACATATACCTATTGAATGATACTTTCATGTATTTATTTCACATTTCTTAATCTTTGAATAACTTATGATTTTGATTTATTCCATCTTATATGATCCATGTGGCATACATTTTAATGAAATGAAATGTTTAAGAAGGGTGCTCCTTGATAGCGCTCCAATGCATTGGGTAAAGTATATAATCATGATAAGTCATGTGAAATGGGTGTTCAGTCATGTTAATTCAACTGAAATGAGGTTTTAATCAAGATTCATGTGCAGTGAGGGATTACTCATGCTATATGTGCTGTAATCCTTGGCTCAAAATAATTCCATTTTATGAGTAGTTGCCACATTTCCATGTAATGATTATCATGATTTATAATAACATTAAGTTTATGATTATCTTGTTCTACATTAATAGGCCTATTGTATAACATGTATTGAATTCCTCGTTTTATTCTATGTTTATTCCCTTACTAGGAATTATAGTTCACCCTTTTCTTATCCATGTCCTCGGGTTATCCCATGAAATTCTAAGTAAGAAGGAATGTAGTGGTCATGTAATGGATGTTTTAAATAAAGATGTTGGGTTTTTTTGTTCTATGTTGTTCTGTAATGATCATAAGCCCCATAGACACTATAACTCACGATATTCTATGTTTTATCAAGTGAGGATTTTATGTAATAAATCAGGTTTAAGTGTGTATTAAAAAGGAAGGTTGTTATGTTATTATCTTACATTATTCAGTGTTGAATAAGGAGGGGTACCATTAGAGGGTTGGGGTCATGACTATAATAGGAATATAGTATTGGTATAGGAATGAATATGGTGGATTTTTATATACAACCATTCATGAATATCTTTATTTTAAAAAATCATTGATATACATATATTTTTCTTATTTGGAGGAGAAAATATTATTTAATAGAAATTATATTATTGTAACACAAGGTAATATGATTTAAAATGTAATGTAGATGAGAAAAACATTTAAAATATTAAAAGTAATTGTAAATGAGATTGAAATAATTAAAAAATAAGTATATGGGTCATTATTTATAAGAGTATTCCCACAATTTATGTTAGAAAAAACACAATGTCAATGATGAAGGAGATTAATAAAAAAACATGAAGAAGTTATAAAATGACAGATGATGATATTTCTAATAGTATTTTACATAAAAAAATATTAATAATGAATGTGGATGTACTAGATTAATTTATCCTCTGTTTGATTTTCCTTTAATAACTTAATATGTAGATGAATTGGTGATTCCAACATATTTCTTTTGATTCATGTTATGTAATTGGATGTCAATGTTGGAAAATTATCTATGTTTAAATGTGAAAATTATTGAAATGTTCAATAATGTTTTAAGAAATGATCATGGAGTTTACACATCTCATACTATAATGGTGGACAATGAAAATGTTTTTATTCAGAAAGAATTTTTTATTAAATGCATAATTTTTGATGTCTATGAAATAAAATAAAATAAAAATTTCATGAGGTTCAAGAAGTGTTGGTGGAAATGAAAAAAAAGATGGTCTAATATAATTTTCATGAATAATATTTTAGGATGGATAAGAAATGTTTCAGAAGTAGACTTTCAATATTAGTTGGGAAAGTGATTGAACTAAATTTGATATTTATAATATATTTATGTATTTATATGATTTCCTCATCAAAAATCCAAGCCCATAAAACATAGTAGCCAAGGCGGGGTTATCCAAGGTCTCATTCATGAATCAGAGGTAAATAGTTCTTATGTTAACCAGCTAAAGAAAGACCACATATGGCATTGAAGGGAGATCCCATTTATAAAGCCTTTAGTGATGTAAGGTAGAAGAGACAACACCATAGTCTGCGGCATCTCGCTAGAAAGGCATGACAATGTGGGGTGGTTCTAGCAGTGGTTCAGAAAATTAGGTGAACTAAAGGAATATCAAGATTAATAATGTGGGGAAATCCCCAAATGAATTATCATTGTAAGATAAAATAAAAATTTAATAGTTTATCCATACAAAAAATTATAGAAATTCACCCAACAGTTCATACGAATGATCTGAGTTATCTGAATGAGTTGTCCAGTCATCTTCTTCCTTCAAATATTGTGGCTTCTATATAGTAAAAGTCTTTCTCCAATTTTTTCCTTGAACATTGGGCTGAATGAAAATTATTTAAATCAATGGTTTCATTATAATATTGTTATCATGGTGAGTTCTATCCATATAATTTCTATAATATTTATGCATGTACATTAATAAACATAATACACCCAAATGGTTATATCCTCAATTGATGTGGTAGACTTCCATGATGAAGTAAAATTTTATATTAATCACATGTATAATCTATATTGTTCATGCATGAGGCTCTATGTTGAATTTATGAAAATAGAATCATGAGTCTAGATTATATTCATTTATGTGCGATGAAATATTGAATGAGGTGTATAAATTTTATTCCACATAATGAAGAATGAATTCTATTATTCATGTGGGTATTTGGAAAGTGAATATTAGTTTTTACCACACTATGTGAAGGATTGTAGAATCCTGAGTCTTTTTACATTTAAATGAGTTGGAGAAAGAGTGATTCGTGGATAATATCATTTGTGTGTAAAGAAATGAAAACCAAAAGACACTATGTTATTTGGCATTCATGAATTCTATTTATAGACATAAATGTTTTTTATTATTTTAGAATTTGATTATATTGTGATGAAATATGTGATATTGTGTACTTATATGCCACATAAAATTTGGTTCATGAAGAAGAGTTTTTGGCATACACGCATGAATGATGGGTAAGGTACTGGTTCTCTTTCTTATACACGAAGAAAAAGAATTCTCCTAAGTTATTTTAATGTTCTAATTCACAAATAAAATTCCCACAAAAATTATAGGCTATTAATGATGAGGACGTAAATACCATAATCTATTTAGGTATTTCAAATGGTTCATTGCATGAAGGATACTAATGTTTTTTTGGATATTTCATGTAGGAAAAATAAAAAATGAATACCCATGTAAAATGAGGTATTCAATATGATGACATAATTATAACATCTAAATTGTAGTTTTACTATTTGTAGGAATAAAAATAATTAATTTTTTTTACTCATAACAAATTTAATAGAGTTTTAAAATCATGGAATTTATTGATACCCTATACATTATATTGTTTTTTATAAATATGTGATTGATTTAGATGTGAAATATAATAAATAAAACATCTTTTTAGATCACAAAACATTGTTTTAATAAATAAAAGACGATTTTGAATCTAGGATTCTTTTTAAGAAAAAGTTACAATTGTGCCTAAGAATTCAACGGTTGAGGAGAATCCACATTTCACCATATCTGAAAGGAGAATCAATAATAGTATTCTTGATGTTCGTGAGAATGTACATGAGTGATCCAGATCCTACAAAGTCATGGAGGAAGATAAATTATTGACCTATATTTCATCAAGTCCTAACTACAATGAATCCATCTGATTTATTCTAGGAGCAGTTGAATTCTTCTAGTTGGAGAGATGATCATAAGGAGTCTCTCAGTTAGAGACTAATCGAAAGGTCTTTTAGTAGGATCTAAATAAAACTGAGTATATCTGAAAGATCTAGACCATAAGTCTTTCCTTTGAATGTTGGATCCATTGTTTTAACATGTTTGATAGTTTGGAATCGATATGGTCTCTCTAGACAATAATGAATGGATTAAACCATTCATTTGTTGTACATTGTAAATACCATATGTATCCATCTTTTAGTTTACTACTTCACATGAAGTGGTATTGAGATATTCAACTGAGTGGATTGATAAGCTCAAAAACTACTATAGAACGAATTCAAAATTTAAAATATTCATAAAATTTTTGTAATATTTATTCACCAATTTACAGTGGCCTCTAATTTGTCTCGAGGCACAAAATGTTGTCTCAGAGTTTAAATTCTTAATAAATATGAACAGGAATTTGAAAATGTAATCTATTAAATACTAACATAATATCATTACCCCATATTCCCAAAATTTTAAAAATAGTAAAATAAAAAAAACCGAGGAATTTTTTTTCATAATATAAATCTCTTGAGTTGATATTAAATTGATCTCATTTCATTTCATGAAATGAAAATGAAGAATATGCAATTATATAAGTTATGTTTCCCATTCATGGTAATATATGAACCCTATGTAATTTATGATTCCAATCTTATTCTATAGAAATAATTCATTCATTTAGAGTCCCTCATAAAGATGAAAAATAAAATGTTTTTATTGTTATGAAGAGTAAATAACATCAAATTTTAATTCTAAGGAATAATTGTGAAAAGAAAAAATAATACCATGGGATAATCATGAATTGTGTTTGATATTGAATGATAAAACAAATTCATTGGAAAAAAACATTGAGAATAAAAAATGTAGACTCAAATTTTAGCATAAGGAAAATGGTAACCAAAATTAATGATCATAGTGACATAATTGATGAAATTTTCCAAGAAATTTTAAAACAATTGGACATGGATAAGGAGATAAAGAATAGAATAACATCAATTAAAACCCCCAAATAATAAAAGGAGATGATAATGTATGAATTTTTCTTGAAATATAAAATTTATAGTTACTAAATTAAAAGATAATTATATGCAAATAAGAGAACTTAATGATAATATAAACACATATTAAAAGAAAATTATGATCTGTCGTAAAAAATGTGTCAACAAGGGATGGAAAAATGGGGAACTTAGATTTGAAATATGGATGTATTTTTTTTCCATCCATGATCTTGAATTATTTTCCCAAAACAAATTAATCCACCAAAGTGTTTTTATTATAAAAACTTTTGCTATATCTTGGGTAGATTCTTTAAGGAAAATAAGCATAGAGTTTTTAGAGGAACTCCTTTTATGTTAGGATCTCCATCTAGTAGATAAATAATGAGCTATGAATATTTTGGGGAAAGTTTAATTTTTTCTAAAAAAGGTTATACGGAAAAAAAAATTCACTTGGAGGAATTCATGGAAAGGTAAATAATTAATTAGGAGACACTACACGCCTATGAAAAATAAAGTAATATCTTTCCTAGGAAAAGGCATATAATACTACGAAATAGGCTAACAGTTTTGGTTAATGAAAATGAACCAAAGAAATGTGTGTATCATGAACCAAAAATCCACCACTCACATCATGTTTATTGGTATAATAGATAATTATTTTGTGAAATATGTTCTTCCAATTGTGAAGGGGGTAGAAAAAAATATTCCAAAAAATAGTAAGTGAATTGGATTAAAATATGTGAAAAATCCATTAATAATGTAAATAATAAAGGAATAACATCCCATAATGATCTTGTAAAGAATAATATGTCAAGGATGAGAGAAAAATATCACCATGATTGTTTCTACTAGATATAAGAATAAATTCATTCCACATTATTTTATGTTTTAAATGATAACAATACTTGAATTTAAGTAAAAAAAATTTCCATCATGGTATTCCTAATTTTCATGATAAAGAAGTTGATTGCATCCCTTGAGGGGGAATTATATTGATAATATTTTAAAATCTTCACTACAAAGTGAATGTGGTATTTATAAGGAGATTGATAAATATAAAAGATAGTGTATTCCAATCAAACATTCATCCTTTATTCTTATTTATTGTTGCCTTATCAATTAAGAGGGTTTTCTTGGTTGATGATTAGATGGTAAAAAGGAAAAACTATATATTTTTCACTAGAACATTATGATTTCTTGGTTTATGTTTGTGCATGATTAATCATTATAATTGATAAATATTATTTTTTTCAACCCCTCATATAAAATAAATGATAATTATATTGTATTATATAAATTTCATATTATTTTATGTTCTCTATTGACAGCAATGGTTGAAATTATCTTTTTTCCTACACAAGATTTGCTGATATAGATTTATTTTTAATTAACTAATGTATCATAGATAAGATAACCATGTGGGATCATCCAACTCATTGAAGTGATAAAAAGAGTTTCAGAAAAGGGGGATATAATTTTTTTCTGATGAAAATACCCCCACTAATCTATTGAATTTTAATTCCAATAGGGTGGATGATTCAAATCATATATTCAATTTAATTACATTTTTTGATATTGAAAACAATATTTTATGTGTGATAATTTTGAGACTATATAAAATTTTTAATCAATAATTGAACATGTGGATGAAGATGTAATTCAGGGAGAATTGTTCTGGATTATTATTATAGTATTAGATTTAATTTTTAGAAAATTATCCATTTTTTAATGTAATGGTATTTGAAATAATCTTTAATTATTAAAGACATGTAAAATAGAGTTTCCACAATGAATGGATTGAGTGAAGGTAATTATAGTATTTATTTTCAGAGTGAATAAATGATTCCAAGCATAATTTTTTAGCTACATGAAATAATATTAAGGAATAAATTCATGAGGAATTGAAATCAATGGTGGACATAAAAAAGTAGATCTTCATAAATGTTTATTCATGAATAATATTTTGGGAAATAAGATGTGATTTTTGAGATGAATTTTACGTGAAATATTAGTTGAAGATATATATTAATTTAATTTGATATAATGATTATTATTTTGAACTTTTTTGTGGAATTATTAAAAATTTGACTCCATTCAATGAGGAATACAATTATAGCTCAAAAATGGGATCATGTAGGGCCATATAGGTACACCAAGTTCTAGGGATCTATCATAAGAAACAAAACATGCAGTAGATAAGATAAACTCATATAGATCCACATAGTGTGGTAATTGATAATAAATGACACTCTCATGAATGGAATCATTGAAAAAAGAAGAGCTGGAATGAGGTGGTGTTTTTGATTGGTTGGAACTAATATAGGGCTGATTGGATGAATATATTAATAATGTGGAAAAAATATCGAGTTAATTGTTAACGTGGGATATTAGAATAGTGGCACAGTTTAACCTTCTTCAAAAATACATAAATTTACACCACAATATGATATGGATAATCTGATCCCTGTGATCAATCTGGGTGGTTGTATTCCACCTCTAATGATCTATTCATTTATAGAGTTCTTATCATCCTCCATCTTCAATCAATGAACATCATGTACGAATTTCAATGAGTCTAACTGAAGGATAAATTGAAACCGTGAAAGCATGGTGGGTTTGAGGCAATTAATTGGAAACAATATTCATGTATGGACATTCATGACCTTAAGGTACCAAAATATTGATGTCGTCAATTGATGATGCTAAATACATAGATGATGTAAAATGGTGACACTATGAACAATTGTGATTAAAATTACTCAGGCATGAAGCTATGCATTACATGCATGAAAATAAGATGATGATGCCATATGATATTCAATAAATCATGATGAAATAGTGAATGAGTTGTAATTTTTTTATGCTTAATTATAATTATCAAATATTTATATACATTCGGGTATTTTTATAGTGAAGTTTGGTTTCTTATATACCTTTTTAAGAAAAGGTAAAGAACAGGTCTTTCTGACATTAAATAAGATGATGAAAAAGTGATTAATAGAGGCTTTCATTCATGTAAGAATAAATGAAAATCATATGACTATCAGGTATTTGAGATTCATGAATTCAACATAATGAATGTATTTTCCTATGTCTTTAGTCATATTCTTACAATGTGAATAAAAATGTAAATAGTGGTTTTTATAGGCCACATGAAATGTGGTTCATAATGAATAGTTTCATTCATGATGGGTGATCTACTAGTGTTATTTATTCTACCCAAAGATTTAGAATACCCCTTGGGTACGTTGGTGTTCAAATTCAGAAATATAACACCCAAAAAATTATAAACTAATAATAAAGAAAAATTTAATACCGTAATCTTTTTAGTTATTTTTAATGGTACGTCACACGAAGGATAATAATACCATTCATGTATTTCTAGTGAGATAAATAAGAAAAATAAAACCCATTTTCAATGGGTTATTTAATATTTTGTAATAATTATAATAACAAGATTGTGGTATTAATATTTTTATGTAGAAAAATAATTAAAATTTATTAACTCATAATAAATATAAATGAGGATTTAAATTTTCGAATTTATTTAGATCCCAAGAACTATAATATTGATTATTAATAGATTCATGCAGGTGATGATATATATAATAAATTATAATATCCATTTAGATGATGATAAATTATTGTATCAAATTGAAGAATATTTTGAGTCTGGATCATTTTTAAAAAGAATCAACTTGTGTTCCCTAGCATTCAATGATTGATGAGAAGGTATATTACATCAAATCTGGATAGAGCCTCGAATCTAGCATTGCTGATATTTGTAATGAATTACACAATAATAATAAATAGTATATTATTTTTTAGGAAGATTAAAGATCAAAATTTAGTGGATCAAATCATTCAACAAAGGTGAAGCCTACTAGTTGGGTTTAAGATTATTTAAAGTCTTCCATTTTCATCTAGGAGTAGAAGGAGTCTCTTTATTAGAGCTGTAGTAATAAATATTTTCGATGGTGAAAGAATAAAATCGAGTATGTTAGTTGGAGCCTGAAAATAGGTCTCTCAATTAGAGTTAGGAGCAATGGTATTATTTTTCTGGTTATTAAATAATCTATGATTGGATGTCTAACCAACTTGGAAAAAAGTTTTCCTTCTATTTCCTAACCCAGTAAACACCATTTTCATTCCTCTCATATTTAATTACTACACATGATTTAAGGATGATAGATTCAATTAAGTGGATTGAGAACATTAATATTTTCATTATGATAAATTAAAAAGTAAAATATTTTATAAATCGTGTGTACAAATGATTCACCACCTTTTTGTGGCACTGAATCTATCATGGGGCTTTGTAAGATGAATATAATATTCTAAACATTTGGATTGGTGGGATTAAAGTGACTTATACCTAGCCAAATAAAATTTAATAGTACATATAAATGTTAAAATGAAATGCATGATTTATAGATTATCTGTAAATTTCGAAGTATTTATCGAAGAAATCCAATTTTATGGGTGAATTTGGTCTCAATGAAGTTAAATGGAATTAAAATTTAATCAATAATAAGAATTCCAAGAATGATAATTTATATTATTAAAAATTCATTTTAGTGTGTAGTCGAATACTTAATATTGAGTCTGGTGATTTTTAGATAATATTTTTTATTAGTACTTTTATTTTTCTGGCCACCAATATTATATAATGGTTTAAATATGTCAGGAAAGAGGATTTAAAAACCTTAAGGGAGCTAGAAGGAAATATAAAAATCATTTCTATTTTATACTTAATAGGAAAAGACATGAATTATATTGACTGTTATATATTTTTTCTAAATATATGAATATTTAATGACATTATGATTATAATTACCCATGGAACGTAAAAATTACATTATTGAAAATGAAATGTACTTGGGAATGTAATGGTGACGAATCTTAAAAATAATAGAGAATATTTTTTAATAAAAACATTCATGATTTAGATGAGGAGACTAATTTTTCTAAATTATGTTAAAAGAGTGTAGTATAATTGGGAAATAACATATTGTTAATTGAAATAAAAATTTGTTTTTTTTGGAATAGGTAGTGACCCAATAAATTATTTTATTGGTTACAAGATGTTAATATGTATTTCTACTAAATAAAAAACCTATTTGGGAATGTCATAAAACAAATTAGGATAGCTATAATATATTTACCTAGGATAGCCAGTGGAATAGACCAAAGGGAGTTTATAATATTGATAGATTGGATATTGGTTTCATGAATCAAGATATATTTCATTCAGAATGATTTAAAAAAAATAACGTATTTATAAACCATGGACATCCATCATGAAATTTGGAATAACCATTTCATTCCATGTAATACCAAAACTATGAAAAAACATGATTCAGTATAATAAATAAAAAATATGGAAAAATAAAAAATACCCAAAAAAATATAATCAATGATAATTGAAATGTTAAAATATAAGATAAATTATTATATTAGAAATATTGTCGACAATTCTAACACATAGGATTTATTTAATTTTAAATTTAAAATAAGAAATTATTCCAACACATCTTTATATTTTATGAAAGTAACTAAATTCATTGGATGTAATAAAAACATGATCCAACTATATCAAAATCAACCGTATCATTCCATCAAGATAATACTAAACATTTAATAAGAAATACATGGAAATGTATATCTAGTTAGTATCCTAAAAAAATATATGCATAAACATATAAAATTAAACCATTTCTTTTGTGATTGTTTATACATATTAAAATTAGTATCTTCATTTAAAAAAAAGATGAATAAAATTAATTTATATTGAGAAAATACTTTATAAATATGATTAATCATATTTTCAATAATAAAACATACCTTCTAAAAATTATAATGAAAATGCATAAATTGATAAATGTCTAAGGAAAATGTTATAAATTTAATGAAGATTTATTCATTATATATTTTAATTTTATCAATAACATTATTTTTATAATGAGTGAATCCATTAAAAATATTGATGTAATTTATGAAATATGAAATGGTAAATATATAATTATTATGAGAATATTGGGAAAAAATGAGACTAGAGGATAAAATAAAATGAATATAACACAATATTAATATACAAAAACACCTGATACTAATCTACTACCCTATAAAAATCAGTGCTACCCTACCAAGCCAGAAAGAGTGGATAATCACTTATACAGAGTAAAATAAAAAATAAACTCCATTATCCAGATCATGAATGTTCACTATTAAATTTTGTGTTAATATATTTCCTACTTTGATACACATGGATTACCAGGACATGTAATATGAGATTATAATGTTAAATTATATCATATAACATATTCCTATCAGTTTTTAATCAATCTCCCACTCACCATTGAACACAATTCATTAAAACAAAGACATTTCTGAATAATAAATATTTATGCATCCTTCTACAAGGGAATACATAAAAAATACGAACTATTATAGATTTATTTAATACAAAACATACCACATAGATAGGAATAATTCAATGGTCTATAATCCATGAATAATATTTTCTAGAATGCTCCAAATTGGGCTTCAAGTGTCTTTTATTTCAACATATTATATAAAACACTTTTTAATCTAAATAATGTAATGAAAAAAATTCTCAACTAATTTAATAGTGTATAACAATAAAATTATCCTAAGAACACCATTATATTTTAAATAATTTTTAAATAATTTTTTTTAAACCATATAATTTATTTTAAATGATAAAACGCTTTCACAATATCCATTTAGATATATTATTAATCATGTGGTGTTCTCAGAATTATTATAAATAAATATATATGGATATTAAAATATTTTTTTGAACTCATTTTAAAATTCAATATATTGTAATTAACATTGGTAAGACTCATTTAATCTACATATATAAATTTATAAATAAATAATGATATGTATTGTAAATAATACAAAATAATTGTTTTATTTTTCTAATTCCTTAATCATATAGATACATATAAAAGATTTCTTTATTTCCTTCTCATTTTCATTAATAGTCACCAATAAGTTCAAAAATATCCTTTAAATTACACATATAAACTATTAACCACATAAAATTTTAATAACATTTGATAGCTAATAGTCCCTGGGTTACTATGACAATCTGAGAACAAGGAAAATGAAGAGTGTGATAAATCAAATGTATGGAAAATATATATGATATTCCCTATCATAATCATCCTTAAATGTTGAATAATTTTCTGTATTGAGTCTATAAATAAAGATGAAAATAATAATGGGATCCCTCGAAATTTAGGATATTGAAATGAGATGAAAAGAGACCCCAAATTATCTTAAGTCAAAAATACAATATCCATAATTTCAAAAAATTAAATGTTTGCTTTGTGATTTTCAATGCCCTAATAAAATTTTCATGGTGTAATGACCCTCGAAGAAAAACATTTCACTGCATGATACAACTTTTCTCATCATTATTACCCACCAATAGATGTAGGTAATTAATATTTTTAAGAGATTCAAGAAATTACTTATTGTGTCTTGGATGTGATACCCTATGTCCAAAATCATTTACCAGTGTGCAATGTAGTCAAACATAACCATTATTCTAGATAATGTGAAAATTAGTAGTTTTTTGACACGTGATTCCCAAAAAAATTACACCTTCAAAACAAATATATGTGTATATATAAGAGAAATACATATAAATAAATAAAATATTTAGATAAAAATAGGGTAGATATTGAAATGTATTACCGTCATAATAATTTCAAACTGAAGAAGATGTCATTAAAATTTATTTTTTATATAATTGATGAGGTTTATCCACCTCATTATAATTTTAATTTATAAAAACCAATTATCAAATATACATTGAACATGGATGAATCCCTGATGTTAAGTGATATTTACTTAATAATAGAACCTAATTACCACCCACAAATATCATCAATATCCAAAACCAGCAGCCCGATACTAAATCATTAATTAAAAACATGTGGGACACCTAAAACGCAAAAATTCAAAATAAAATAAATTATATTGTGAATTTAAATAATTTATAGTGAGGAAAATGAAGTAGAAATTCCTTTATTTTTATTTAGGGTTGGTTTGGGCTAGGGGAACAAAGTAGATCATCCAAATGTTCCACACCACTAGCAACATAAAAAAAAGTAAATTATAGGATCCAAATTGGTTTTTCCACCATATAAAAATGTAATCAATATAATGAATCTAAAAATAAAATTATTCACACCAATGAACTGGAATTGAAATTGACACAAAAAGTGTACTCCAAAAAAATGAAATCCTTAGAAGGAATTACATATTAATTCAAATAATAAAACTACAAGATTCTATAATTAATAGGTTTTAAATTACCTAAAAATTTCATGATCTCATTATTTTTATTCCCTACATTAATGAAAATCCGGGTATGTTCTATTTATAGTGAAAGTTTATTTTATATTACCTTTTATGAAATATCTCTCAATGAAAGAACCCTACATTATCCTAGTGGAAAATATAGAATAGAGGATTTTCTAATACGACACTCTTCTATCCAAACTCAATATTAACACAAAATAACAAACTAAGAACTATCTCGAGAAAACTTTTACCTATTTAAATATGTTTGTTAGGATAATCGTACAAAAAAACAATTCAAGAATAATTCCCAAGAGGAAAACCATATGATATGTCTGAAAACACAAACAACCACAAAAAAATGATAGCACAATAGTTCAATAAGTCTTGTGAAAAATAAAAATGGTAAATATCAATTTAAAAATACTCAATGTTTCATCCCAAAAATTACAGAAAACATGATTCTCGAAATAAATACGAATTCACAAAACCCGATAACCAAAAAATTAAATAAATTACTCACCATCATCCCTAAAATTAGATACACTAATGTCATCGTTTACAAAGAACATAATAGATTATCGAGTCCTAAATAGAAAATTATATGAATTCCCCTAAGAATAATCTTCAGGTAATTACATTCACATCCTTTATCTATAAATTCGGAGATGCATTTTAAAAAAAAATTTAAAATCAATAAAATCATTCTCAAAAATTCAAATAAAAATGTCATCAAATAAATTATGAGAAAAATAAAAAAACATGTGATCAAAATATAAAATCCACTATAAAATAACATTATATTAAAATTATCCACACCATATAAAATACAAATGTATGATTTATTAGTAAATGACCTCATTCAAACTAATTTAACCATTTTGGGTGATAGACCATCCCATGCAATTTTTTTCAGTTACAAATTATCCATCACAAACCATATTACAAATACAAAATACTAGTTATAATTTCCCCACAATATAATTTCAAATAAATGATAAAAAATATTAATTTCACTACTATTTCAAAAATTTCAATAATAAATCATGAAATTTTATAAATATACCACAAATAACTATAAAATCTTATTTTAAAAATAAATGAATAAAAATATGTTTCTAAAAACTATTAATAAAGAAACAAAATAATGGTAAACAAATAATTTTATGTAACCACACTATAAATAATTAAATACAATATACACACCCCCTTTTATCAAAAAATTCATAAAATATCCAAAAATAATTTAAATCAATAAATTTGATGGTGTAACAAGTTGTTTTTAATAGATGGAACCAAATTTTTTATGGGTAAATTACTTTATTTAATAAAAGTTTGTAATATATATATTTATATAATAGAAAAATCCCAATTATTTATAAATTAGTAACAAAATAATAGAAAAAATAATAAACTACATGAAATCGACATACTAAAATTATATAAAACAGAATATCTTGTATTTTTTAATCTTTTGGATTTGCAACCCATTTTATCACCTTGTGATGTCAACCAGAGGATTCATATATTTCTTCACACTATTTATTCGTGTTTTTCTATGAAATAGTTAAAAATAATGAAACATTTATTCACCTTTTAAATAATTCTTCCAAATTAAAATAATCAAATAATGAATACAAATCGCAAGAATCATATTGAAAGAATGTCAATATTTTGTCTCGAACATACTATAAATCAATGGGAACTCATGATTCATCATGTTATGTAGTGATATGGTACAATAAAATTACTTATGTCCTTATTTCTAATATTATATATACATTATAATGTACCTCTTCAAATAATTACAGTGATCTTATATTATATAATAAAAAACATAAATATAACACCCCTAGATATCGTCAACGAGATAAATATTCCCACAGAATATATGGCATTCACATTTCTCATGGGGTAGTTAATATTTATGGGGATTATTATATATTCCCTTTGGATTTTTTTTTCATAAGAAATTAATAATATACAAAATAATACATCCCATAAATATATTACATAAAAAATATTCATTTTGTATACAACCTTAAAAATAAACAAAATCAAAATTAAACTAAAACCAACAATGGAATAAGAATAATATAATCAAATAAAGATAATATATGATGACTTAATAATAATAATGGAATACAAGATACATAATTTTAATTAAAATATAATTGATTAGGGTGATACACCATTTAAATTGAGAACAGAAATATAAATTCAAAACATTTCCAAAACATATCTATGTATCAAGAATGTGACCCCATCCATATAATCACATTAAATCCTCATCCAAAGATTAATTGATTGATTATGACATCTAGGATTGACCTAGGTAATGCTATATTATGATAGACATGGGAAAAATATTCCACGTTTTAATCTGCCACACACATCATGCATAACTATTTAAAATAAAACCATTTCTTGCCAATATAAAAACATATACAAATGTCAGATATTCATTTTCCACTAAAAATTTAAACTAATTAATATTATTTTAAGACATCTATGACACATTGGATCAAATATATTTTTCCAAAATAAATCATCCCTTTATGACATTTCATGGAAAATGAAAATATAATCTAGTTTTAATGAATTGTGTTTGACAAGATGAATAATATATAATTATTTATTATAATTTCATAAAAATCTCTATTTATCATAAAATAGGATGAATAATATATTTTTGTCATTTCTAAAATTAGTAATTATAAAAACAATATTCTCACATGGATCATGAGAACCCTATATCCTTATGAATATTCGAGAACAAATCTAACATAGCATAAATATAGATCAATGTGTTATATTATACAACATAACATTTTACTTAGTATTAAAATATCTTTTTGATAATTGGGTAAAATATCTTATTTGGAAAAAAATATAAACTCAGTGCCAATATACGACACATGGTCAATGACTACGGTAACACATGTCACTAGATTTCCACCCTAGATTAAAATTGATATCGAGGACATGAAAATGCAGGAGAGAATTTAAAATTTTTATATACTATATAGTCATATCAAAAAATAGACTATACATTTGATGACAACCAAAAAAATCATAAAACAATCAACGTACATTAAAAATATTTAGAAAATACACTACCCACAGTAGGGGAATCATTCATATAACATAATGAAATTCTAATGTTTTTAATCACTTTTTATAACATAATGGTGTATGATATAAGGTCAATATCAATTTATAATCCATTACTACAATGTTACAAATATGATTTGGGATTTCCAAAATAAAATTTTTTTATGTAAACATCTATTCAATCCAAATCCTATAAACTTTATCAAGTATCTCTTGAAATTCAATAGTTTTTAATAATCATCAATGAAACCAAGAAAAAAAATATATCAAATGATCCTTTAATAATAAGTTGGAGAAATATTACATCATGTTAATTAATTTAATCCATTTTAAATATATATCTATACATTTTATTAACCATATGGTGTGAATGTTATAAGAAATTAGATATATAACAGGATCAAACAATGAAAACACCCATTGAAATAATTCAAAAATTAGTGAAAACTATCTCTATTTTGTCGAATTCCATTTACTAGACATAATAAAATTATTAAAATTATTATAAATGTATTGGAAGCAATATTATTTCATGATTTTAAATTTTTAATTATTTATCTTTTAGAAACCTACCAATGATTAGGAACATTAACAATACTTTGTTTTAACCCACACCAAAAATGTAAGAAATTATTATATAGGAAAAAATCAAAATAAAAATTATAAAACCCTCAATTAACGATGCCATACATAAAAACAATGGCCATAAATACAATATTAGTGAATAAATATAAAAGATAAATAAATAAATATGGTGTAGACGAGTTCATCATGATATTACTATGAATAATATTAATAAAAACATGAATAAATCCATTGATCTAGACTCTATAAGAATGATAAAATGATAGATGAAATATTGGGTGTCACAAAAGTCTAAATGTGTAAAAAATTGATTCCAAGCCCTATAAATTCAATTATATAATATGTGAAATTGCATAAAATTTGAAGTAAAACTACGGAAAATATCAGTTTGGAGGTATTAAACATGCCTTAATGACCCTCTAAGTAAAATATATTCTTATATAATGCACCATATTACCATGTGAGGGGATAATAAATATATTTATACAGTCAATTATACTGGTTAAATCACGAATTTATGCACTACATCATGTACATGATAGCATGTTATATAATATTAGCAACATGGGTAATGTCTTAGTCATGAAATAATCACCATTATTATGATAGTTACCACTTGAATTTATGAAATGATAGTTTCCAATAGCAGGTTAATAAAATAAATAACCAAAAAATTGAGAAAAGAAATAAAAAAATAAATTAATATAGAAAATAATATTCAAAACATTTGTTAGTGTGGGGTTGTTTTCAGCCATATGAAACATTCATTCACTATAATGTCTAACAAAAAGTGGTTATTGAGTGAATAAATGTTATTTAATATGGTCAAGATCATTTTATTATAATGGAAATCTCATAAAACACAGATGTGATAATGTTCACCACTATGTGATACAAACAGTTCATCAAAACTAATTAAATTTCATTATGTAATATAAGAATCAAAACCAACAACATATTCATAAATCATTTATTAATGTATTCATAATTGAATTAGAATTCAACATTCTACATAATACAAAATAAAAGGGAATGTGAATATGGTTTTCGAAATGAAAAAAATATAAACAAATCTATAACACACTAATGGGTGAGGTTGGGTGAGGGTTACTGAATACATAATCAAGAAGTTCAACACCAATATTTTTATGGGAAGAATTTAAAATGTATGACAAATTGTGGGGTCCCCAAAAAATAATATATAACTAATACCGCAAATCTTTAATGAAGAATTAATTAAAATCCACTATCTATAGTAGAAATTCATAAAAAAATATACTCTGAAAAAATAAGGAATGACAAAAGAAGAATATTGTTGAAGAATTCACTATTTATTAAAATATACCATAATAATAAATCATCTCTATAAATTTGTATATGATACATCCATTTAATTAAAGTAGTATATCAATTTTATTAATTAAAAATTAATGATTTACTGGATAAAAATGAAATATATTGTTTAATATACCACAACCCAAATCTTCCCAAATCATAAGAACAATGATTTAACAATAGTATAATGATATAGGAGTATGTAACATGGGACCTAACACTTTGAAAAATGGCACATAGTGATCCAAAAAATGACCACAAAAAAAATAACATTATATGTTGGTAATATACTCAATCCATGTTATTCGTTTAAGAACCAAGGATTGTCTATAAATTATCCCTATAATATAAAACCTTATTATTTGTATGAAATCACAAAAATTGTAAAAATGTAAAAAGGATCAAATAATATCAATGAGAAATGCTAAAATAAAAATTATCACCACATTAGATTTTACTCCTTGAGCCGTCTAAAAAATCACAACTACCAGAAATATTTCTAAACTCAAAAAGTAAAAAACTTCCAAACAAGTATTCATTACAATTACAAAACTAGTCTCCACAAAGTATTATTCTTAAAAGAATTCTATATATAATAGAGTCATACATATACAATTAGAGGAATAATCATCATTATCTTACATATATAAATGTATTAAAAACTTCATCAATAACACATTAAGAGGAATATTTTATATAATACAGAACATGCACATAAAAAATTATTATAAATAAAATAAATTATTATTGAAAATAAGGTAAAATTTGGGAAAACATAAATCCCCATGATAAAAAATAATTAAATTAAGCCAAAATTATTTTAAAATGAAATAAATTATTTGAAATGTTTAAAACTCACTTTTCAATAAATGTAAACATTGAAAACACTTCATTCATTATTGATACAACCCGCCACCTAGATAGATTTAATCCCATTTTTACAATATATAGAAATAAATTTCAAATATTCACCATGGTATATATCTAATATTACAAGTTTTTTATTTAAAATAATTCATAAAAAAGGTAAATACATTTTCAAGTAATATTCTAATATCATCAATAAATCATGCACATTTAAAAATAAATCACTTAAATCATTATTATTTTCAAAAAAACATAAAAATATACTTTTCATAATTGAATCATTAAAAAATAATGATGAAAATGTTTTCTAATGTAAAGTCATTAATCGTAATCAAAAAATTTATAAATCCATTATAAGAATGGATTTATACAATTTAACAATATTTTTTTACCAATGATTATTATTAGTGAATAAAGATATCTTTTTAAATAAATTTAGTTTTATATAACATTAATTTACCCCTTTTTAAATATGAAGATGATTTTCTCATTCAGAAAATATATATTAAATATAATCATATAACAAAAATATATCTTATAAATATACTTATTGTCCTCAAAATAATAATAAAAGGAAAATGAATACATACAATTTATAGATAATAAAGAATAAGAAAAATTGGAAAACCAATAGTAGTGTAAAATTTTACTATAGGGTACACATAATAGTATCCTCACAATAAAAATTCCATATAAATCTATTTAAATTGGTCAAAATTATTTTGGAACTATATTCATGTAGATGAAAAGTTACTTCAAAACGTGAAATTGTATATAAAATCCAAAGTAAAAGACAAAAACAGTGAAATAAAATTTAGAAATATTGATGAAAACATATAAAATCATCTATGTTATAGTTTTAAGAATCCTATATATCCTTAGAAAATAACGTTTCATCAGGATGGGTGTTGAGTATGAACCCATCCATGATATACCACTTTTATTATGATAATCCTGATAATTTTCTACCATAACCCCAATATAATAACATGCCCCTAATAATTTTTTATTCACCATCTTGGGTTACTCGTGATCTTCGTTATTGATCATTCCTATTATATGGCATGAAGTTATATCCAAATCCCCATTTGACAAATAATGTTATAATGCATCATGATGTTTTACTTCAAATGGTATTTACACCAAAATTGATAATTAATATAGTATATAAACCTAGAAATATAAAATGGCCATTCTTTTCCAAAGAAGTCCATAATATAGAAATGAATATATTCAAAAGATAACATAAAAAATATGGAATAATAAAAAAATCTAACTGTGAAAATATAAATAATTATAATATAAAACATATGATAAAAGATAAATAATTCTAAATATATTTTATATATCATAGAAAATACATAAAATAAACTAAATATTCAACAAAAATATTGAAATGTATTAAAACATCTCCAATAATCATGAAATAGACCTCAATCATGGAACCACAACAATACCATACCCAAAGATCCAATAATCAATAGATGAATCCAATAATTTAACATATTTTAATGTGTCCTTAGGTACTCATCAATCATTTTATTTATTATTATTTTGTTGGGAAGTGTCTTAAGATAGTTTAGGTGATATTGGGATGTGTTTGGTGCTTTTATGGGTTATGCAAGGTTGGTGCATGTTTTCTATAACTTTGTTCCCTCCCAAGTGAAAATAATAAATCCTTTAATAGTGAAGTTCCATATGGTTTTTGAATGTCTTTATAAACCATTAATACATCTATGATAAACTATTCTCCTTTGACAGTAATTCTATAGGGGGATCATGGTTAGGGCTCGTGGGTTTTCTATCAATGCTAGCCATTCTATAATACCATGCATGTATATTTAATTTATTCTTATAATGTCTTCAAAATTATCAATCCCCATTTAAGATCTATAATTCCCATACAAAACATGAATTTCAAACATATAAATGATGTATATAGGTTATTTTGGTTCATCGAAACCTCCTTCTTTGAAGAATTAAAATTCTTGTCAATGGTTCGATCCCTCTCTGGTAAGTGGAATTACTACCAAATAGATTCTGGAAATCTCTCATTCCCTCTTCCATATAGACTGATATATCATCACATGATTGATGGATAAATAAAATTATTTAATTTTTTCTTGATTTCTTTTTGGGTTTTTTGAAATCTAATGCCTTCGTTTTTTATTGGTAAGTCTCGTTTCATTTTTTGATTCTTCATTTTTATTTAATGGTGTGTGGTTTTATATAAGTATTCCCATATAATTGAAACCTTTATTTATATTTATTTTTTTGGAATTTGAATCAATTCATTTATAAAATCATGATTTTATGTGATTTTATTGTGAAATTTGAAATATAATGGATTTTGGTAAAAACCCCCAAATTATAATGGAATTTGAATTTGTGTGAATATTGAAAATTTGAAGGAATTGGTGAAATGATATGAAACATGATTTGATGATATTAATTAAAATAAAAATATTAAACCATATTATTGGTTTTGTATTAAAAATGAATTAAATGGTGAAAAAGCTATTATTTGGTTTGGAAATTAACGTGTCATATTGAAACTCAATATTGGGAAATTGAATAGTAAATTATTATTGATATGAAATTACATGATTTTACCATTATTTATTTATTTATAACATGAGAAAATGAAAAGTAATAATTTTATTTAGTACCTAAACACACATATCTTGTTCCCCCATGAATATATTTATGATTAAATCTCTAAAAAATTCCTAGTTTGAAATGATTATCCAGGATGAGATGTTGATGATTAATCTTTATCCTATTCCTGAGGGATGTGTGGACACCAATTATTACCGAGGGTCACTAATATGAGATGTTTTGTTATGATATATCTATAAACTAATGTATTGTTTGGTTGATGGCCATAGATATTGTTGTTGTTGTTTTGAATTTATATTACATTAATTATATAAATTGTTTTTTATCATCAAAAGAGATTTATATAATTTTTTTAAAAATTATTATTTTTTCCATGTTTGAAATATTTTCATCCTTTTAAAGGAAGAATGTTGTTTTTTATATTTGAATATGATTTATTTTTCCATTTCCCATTTTATGTTAATTTAAATCATGATTCATTTCATAATTATGGAAGCTGTTATAGACCACTTAGTGAAACACTATTGGGATTTATATCACTCACTATACATTTTCCTTTAGGTCTTTATAGATTTTATTCTTCCAGGTCCGCAAAAAGAGGAAGCACCATTTGGAGGTGTTGGATGTTTTTGATACTTTTGGTTTGGAGTTCTATTTTATTTGTGATGTTTGAATGTTTTCATTCCATTATTTGAATAATTTGATTATTTATTTTGGTTTTTTATATCTCATTAGATTTGGTAACTTCTCTATTACGAGTGTTCAGAATTCTGACAGTTAACATTTTATCTTCCACTTTTTTTGGTAACATTAATTAAATATTTTAACTGGTATGTTTCTAGTTGATGGTTGAAAATATATAGATATTAATAATTTCCTTTAAGGTATGTAATATTTGGCTTGGTTATCAAAGATTTACGGTACCTTGGTTAGTTCATGGAAAACTTGTTTTAGAGGTTAAAGTTTAGTATCATTCCTAGATGATTGTTTACTATTTGGGATTTTATTTCAGGACATAGTAGGTAGTTACAAGTTAGTGCCTTAATAGCTCCCATCATAATCTGCCTTAAGTCATCATGGATTTTTTGGGAAAGGATTATTATGGAATAATATGATTTCATTCAATACTTTTACCAACCATTTTTTTGTAATGGTTAAAATCTACATGTTGATATCTTATCTGATGGAATTGATATTGCCATTTCTAATGTTTGAGTTTTTGGTATGAGTAATCTTCTAATGTCTTCAATATTTTTTTATTATATTTGGAAGAATAAAAACTCTGAGAATGTGTATGAATAATATATAGGGTGGTTCTTATTGGGGACCCATTGATTGTAGATCCTTTAATGGACCATAATATTGTTGAGACCGTTTTGTATGTTTTCAGTGATCTAGGATAATCATCTCCAGCCATTCATATCCATGATGTAGGAATAAAACCTCAGACATCTGAATGTTCGAATCATGATCAATATTTTGTTCTCCCGAATACACATAAGGTTAGACTCTCTAATGATAAAAAAATTATTGCGGGATGGATGAGAAAACATGATATTTTATTTGATTTCATAGAAACAACTGAATTGGTTAACATAAAACAATCCCCATTTAAATAAGAGGTAACTAATAGGATATTTTGGGAGCTAGTTAATGTAGTGATAAATCCTAAGGGTTTTAGAGGAAGGAAAAAAGCGTTAATTTGACTGATCTATTTTATCAAGATTCTATTGTGTTGGTTATGGATAAAGTATTTTTTTAACTCGAACAGGTTAAGATGACCATAAATGTTCATGTGATCCTATTGTCTATATTTGTGTAGTTTTAACATTATAATGTATTAAATGTGAATATGAAGACTAAATGGTTTGATATGGGTCATCAAAGAGATATTTTTTCTCATGATTTCTATGTGATGCTCAATTCTTATAAAGATGTGTAATATAAGGTTTTGATGATTGAGATTGACCTGATTGGTATTTTAGGTTTGAATGTAGTACCATCGATTAATAGTGATAGTTCTATGAGATCCTCTAATATGAAGAGAAATAATTACGAATCTCATGGTTTTTATTAACAAAAAGTGTCATACAGAAATTCTGTAGTGCTCGGTTAAGGCCCTTTAACTTCATTCATGTGTGGTATGCCAGGGAATTGATGTAAATTTTTCACTAGGGAAAATAGGATCTATAGGTCCTATAGATGATCAGTACACTTTTAGAAAATATATTATATCTTTTATTATCAACATAGTGTCATTTTATGATCAATAACTAAAATTAGTACAATTAAATCAGATTCTTCTGCAACAATCGTGTTCCGGCCACATCCATCCAGATATAAGCTTATTAACGTTGTGGGAGAGTCTCTTGACAAATGCAATATAGGTCCAAATTCTAGGACATGTACCATCACTATATATTCATCATTAGTGGGTAAATTATTTGATATTATTCAATCTCACCCATTCATATCAACTCATATTGGGATCTTGATAAATCATTTTTTTGATATTTGGTCTTATATGGTGGATATTACTACACACATCGAAATGAAGAAAGAGAATGTTATTTGATGTTCTGCTTGTCTCTTCTCTTTACTAAAATTAAGATTACAAAAAACTTTTTTATTTTTGACATGAAACCACTGAATGTGATTTTTGGGATAAATTGGATGATTTCTAATATGGCGTGAATTGACTAGAATCTTTGATGGGTGTTATTTACCACACCCATTGGGATGCGTCATATCATTCATTGAGAATAAAATTCAAAGTATGGTAGACCATAAAATTATTATCTAGAGTTAGGGAATATAAAAATAGTGCTTTCATATAATTTCGAGTGGGTGTCTTGCAGTGATGATATCCCTCTACATTTCATTGAGTTTCCTGATGTTTTTTCTTTTTTGATTTCCCTTGTTTCCAATAAGGTATTATAGGTAAAAAAGGTTATTGATCTAGTTATTGATAATAAATTAGTTTCTATTCCTTCATACTACATGGCACTAGTGTAAATGAAATAGTTTAATAATCAATTGGATATTCATTTATAGAAATAATTTATATTCCCTAGTGTGTCGCCCTGGGTAGAACGTATTGTATTTGCAATGAAATATGAAATAAAACATGATATAAATGTTTATTTCTAGAAACTAAAAAAGTCTAATTAAAAAAAAGAACACATTTACAATGATGTATGATCAATTTGAAATGTTGAAATGGGAAAATTGGATGATATTAGACTTGAATATTAGTTCAAGGATAATAATTATAATCATCTAAGAGAAGTTATTAATTTTTTGAGAAATCACACATTTTTTCAAGCTATTAATATATGATTTTTGGATTCATTAAATGAAGTTCGTTAGATATAATGACTTAAAACAGGTTATTTAATTTCATCTTGAGAGGGTTAAAGATGTTATGACAAGGTAAAATCAAAGAATTTTATTCATTATTTATGGATTCTTTGGTTTTATGGGGTATTATTCCCCTATTGGGAATAATTTATTAAATTTAGATTCTATCATAACCACTCTCACTCGGATGGGTATTATTTTATCTTAGGATGATAAATTTCATGGTTATTTTATTGAGATGAAATGTATTTAGAATTTTTCACCGATATTGACTCTTCTAGAGGTTGAGTGGGGATATTTGGTATTTTGTGTTTCATGTTGTTTGGGTTTGGACTTTGTTCATATGCAGAGTGATCACGTTGAATCCGATTCTTCTCAATATATTATTCCACACAATAAGAAATATCTTACCCATGACTTTGAAATCATAATTGTGATGCATAAACATACTATTTGGATAAACTATCGTTTCCATGAATGGATTAACATGTATTTAGACCACAAGATCCAGAGTGATATCTTCCCTAATGAATATTTGAATATTTTCCATAATTGTTGGGAAGATTAAATTAGTAAATCGGTTTTTTAAATAGCTTATACCCCAGAGAAGGGGAATATCATTATCGATGCTTTGAGTAGTAAAATTTAAACATTGTACATGAATGATTTCTTAGAAGATTAGAAATTGATGTATCTTTTTTCAATAATCTATTTATATTACTCGGATGAAAATTTATTGGTTATCTTGGAAATTGATCATTGAAATACTTTATTCATGATATGATTATCTAGAAATGGCCACTTGATGATTAATAACATAGTATTGGGGACTATATTTACGTTGGGGAGACCATTATTTTGTAGTCATTCTTCATGAAGTGTATTCTATTTTTTGGGGGTCATTTTTTTCACTAATTCATATTAATGATTTTATGATGGATTTCAATAATTTTTAATGGGTTGTGCACCCATGCATCAAAATTATGTTTTATGATATGCAAATATGATTCTGGTTGAAACCTATAATTAGGGGCATCTATTAATTTTTTCACGTAGTTATAATTTATAAAAGATTAAGGCCAAGCAGAAATGGAATTTGGGTTTGATTTATCCATTTCTAGTGCCAACATGGTAGTTGGATGAGATCTCGAATAACTTTATGGTTCTGTTTCCATGTAAACCTAGAAATGAGAATACAATATGGGATGCGATCAATAGGATGAAAAAATATGTCACATTATATCCATTCATGGCATGAAAAAAGTATAGGAGTTGAGAAATCGATATGTGAAGGATAATGTTATTTTAAAAAAATCACATATTCTATAGTTCTATATTGGAATCCCCAATTCACCTCTCATTTTTATTAAGGACCTCAAGAGTCGATGGGATCTAAATTTCTATTTTTTATGGAATACTATATGTAGATCAATGGCTATACAAAATGTGTTATACATATTCGTATAGATATTCGTTATTCCAATTTCCATGATTTTGATAGATATTGGGAAGAAAATTTGGGAGTAGTTGAGTTCAATTATAAAAATAGCTACCAATCAATTGGAAGGATGTTTACCTATGAGTTTTTTTATAGTAGTTCGCATTATTATACTATGTTTTGGTTTTATATTTCTGAATTTTCATTAGTTGGACCAAGCATGGTCTGAGGGATATCAGCAAAGACCGCAATGGATCATTGTAGTCTTTTTTGGAATACAATTGATATAAAGAAAATGATGATCATCATCTATGATGGATTAAGTTTTTTGGGTTATTGGGTGTTCCTGATAGTTTCACACTGTTGGTTTGTCAATGTCTTGGCATAAAATGGAAGATCTAACCTTAACATGGAGGACCATTATAGGTTATTGAGATGGAATGGAAGGGGGGTTAATCTCTAGAACATTCCCCACATTTGATTTCGATACATAATGTTTTCCATGGATCATAATGTCATAATTACCAGTCTTACTCATATCGTCTTTTCATACGGGATGACATTAAAGACGATCCTGATTAATATATGATTGATCATCCATTACATATTGATTATTCCATGAAAAAGGTACTTCGTTGGAGAAATATATCTTTGGTCAGTATTCATTGTAAGAATTGTTCTGATTATTATGATACATGAGAGAATGAGTGGATAAAGAGAGAGGAGTGTCCTCATCTCTTTGATATGGAATCATCGTGAAGTATTTTTAGGGAAATAAGTTTTTAAGAGTGGGAAAGTTGTCACAAACTAGTAAACTTTTTCAGGTACATTTCAACTCTTTTATTTATCATATATTGGTTGGGGCTTGTGTTATGTGGTTTTATGTTAATTGTTTTTATACTTTTTGTGGATTTCAGGGAATTCCATAATTGATGTACTGTTATCCCGAACTATGTGTCCCTAATGAATACCATGAATCCCCATTCAGTTAGGGTTTTCAATTTTATTGCATTGTTTGAAAAACCATTTTCCAAACTAGATGAAACTGTACACCTTTAATAGTGAGTATATATGGGGTACACAGTTATGAAGCATGATATTTCTAACCCTGGACCATTTCCCAACAAACAGTGCACACAAAATTATTATTTTTCAAGAAATTTATTAAAAACAATAGAGGCCTATTTTTTTAAATTTAATCACTTCAATTGACCCTAAAAATAATTTCTTGTCCTTGATGGCTTTCAAGATATGATTTTGGATTCTCCAAACTCAATACTTTAATGAATACAAGAGATAGTGGATGGTCTAATCCCCCTCCAGTAATTTTATATACTCTTTATTGGTTTCTTATGATATCTTCTACCTTAAACCTTAGTGTTTGATAAATCATAACATGTTGGATGGATCTATTCTTTTTTTAATTGGATCACGATTTTAGTCCTTATTTCATAATTTTTAGTTCCCTCATTCTAAATTGGTGGATACCGTTTTGGGTATCAATTCTTATTAATTGATTAATGGTGGGTGGTTCCATTTGAGGTTATCCATATATTTGAAACCATAATTTTTTGTTAATTTATATTGAATTAAATTAAAATGATTTTCAAAGCCTTGATTTGATTTGATTGGATTATAGAATTTTATATGAAATTTATTTTTGAAAAAATCACTAATTCTAATGGAAATAAAATTGGGGGTGTATTCTAAAGATATTTTAATTGATGAAATGATTTGAAAAATGATTTTTGAATACTTAATAAACAAAAATGTTGAAAAGATATGACTGTGTTTGTATTGAAAAACACAAATTGACGAAAAATCAATGTTTTGGTATTGTAATTTATTTGGATTATTGAAAATAATAACAAAGCGATTGAATTATAAATTATGAATGATTTGAAATGACAATATTTAACCATTATTTGTGGACTTAATAATATAGAGTGAGAAAATGTAGTTAGTTTGTTTTTTCGGAAAACAATGCAACGATATTGTTCCTAGAGTAATGTATTGATGATGAAAACTATTAAAAAATACATGTTCAAAATAATTATACCTGATGAGATGTTGTTGAGACATATTCAGATCAAGCATGAGGGAAATGTGTACAAATATATATCTATGATCACTAATATGAGATGTTTCTAGATGTTATGTCCAGAAGGAAATGAATTTCATGGAATATGAGCAAAGTTATAACTATGATTTTTTGGATTATTAATTCCATTGATTATATAATTTTTAATCCTTCTAATATAGATATATATATGACATTATATTAATTAATTTTTGAAATTAATTCCATCCTTTCAAAAAAATAATGTTTCATTAAATATGCAACTTATTTATTTTTCCATGATCTGTTTGATTAAAATTGAATGTTTAAATCAAATAATTATCATGGAGTATATAATGTAACACATGGTTTGACCCTACTGGGGTTTATAACTCAAAATATACCTTTTCATTCTGGAGTTTGAATATTTCCTTATGATATGTCTAAGATCAGAGAAAGGGCCACTTGTATGTTGTGGATTTTCTTGATCCTTAGGACATGGTGTGATGATTCCTCTAGGATGTTTATGATTTCACTTTCTAGTTGAAAATTATTTTTTTGAGGCCATTGTTTGTGTTTTTTATACCTTATTGGTTTTGGTACCTTCTCATTAGGGAGTATTTGACATTCTGATTTGTCATCATTTATATTGCTCTATTATATGGAAAATTAATTCCCACATTGATATTTTATAATGATAATTGATAGTCTCTAAACCATTAAGATTTTGAACACCCTACGGGTTATGTCATAGGTGGCTCAGTTATCAGGGTACTTGGATATCTATGTAGGTTCATGAGAAATGGACACGTTATAAACAAGTAATTTCAAATGGATTATCACTATAATCCTAGAAGGTATCCTCCTTATGACCTATTTATATCCATTAAATAGAAAACTATTTTTTAGGTATTTTTAAATTACAACTAAAAAATAATATTTTCATTTTACATCAAATCTAGTTTCAAATTATATTTCCTTTAAATAATTTATTATACAATAGATAAAACCTCTCTAATAAAATAAAATATACCATGAAGATATTACATTAAATGGGAAAAAGTGTAAAATATTTTTTAAAACAATTTTAAAATAGACAACGAACTATTCATTGTTGAATATAAATTTATAATCATTGGTCTATTTATAATGAAAAAATGGAAGGGATGTGTAGTTATAATTACATAAATCTGAAAATATAAATTAGACATAATCATGTGATTGTTTATAACCTAGGTTCTTTTGGGATAATCTAGAATAATACTATTATAAAATCAATAATAAAATCATCATAATTAATGATAAAAGAAATAATGACACCAAACTACATGACTTGTGAATCAAATTCAAAAACCCCAACATGACTGAGGGGTTAATAATATACATAGAGAAAAATAATATATAATGTTCACTTGGCAAAATATTATCATATACTGTTGAAACATATTTCCCAATATTTCCTTTCAAAATACCCATGAAATCCTATGACATATAAATGGATGTCATCATATCAAATTATTAAATACAATATATTCATATCAACTAGTAAACATTTTCATATACCACCAAAAATCATCATCCAATGAATCTAAGACATTCATCAAGAAGTAAAAAACAATATCTGTTTCCCTATATAGGTGGACCATTTAATAAATATTATAGTATTCCGAATATTCCCTAATATTACTTAACAAAAAATGGTTCATCCATCATTAGTAAATATCAATTAAATCTCTTTCATATATGGTTCCATATATTAATTCATATATTATTTATGATAATAGTTTTTATAAATAACATTTTAAACAAAATAAATTAAACAACATATTTTTTACTAAACAAAATCAGGTTTTTTGATGTGGATCAAATTTTTTAAAAAATTTCCACATCATTTTATATTTTTATAAATAGAAGTTTTATTATTAATTGTATTTTAATTATCATTTTTTCTATATATCCTTAATTTTTGGTTTTTAGTGCATTTATTTTAATTTATTCACCAAAAATATTATTTTGGGTGATTAATTAATCAGTCATTTATGGTTTGGTTTTATTTTAATTTATGATTAGTTAAATAGAAGTTTTTATGATAATTATTAAATTATACCAATATTTTTAGGTGTCTTATTTACTTTTCATTATCTATACATTTTTCTTATTAATGTTTTGATTTCTAATTAACTCATATAATTAATTATTTTAAATAATAGTATTTTATATATTTTTGAATTTAATTTTTTTTAATTAATTAATTTTCTTTTGGTAATTTTGTATTCATTTTTTATAGAATGTCAAAAAAAGAAGAATCTGAACAAAAGTGTAATCATTGAAATTTTTTTAATAGTAGTGAAATTGAATGTTTTTTTATGATACTCCAATAATAGTACCATAGTTTAACTAGCCACATTCAAAAAAATAAATAACTACAAGATGATAAAAGAACCTATTATACCTTAGGATTATGTGGAAACACAAAATTATAACTGTTACTATACTGACTGCATGTGATGATAAAAAAATTAAAAATTTTGTATTTGAAAGTGACTGGAAATAATTATTCGACACACCATAATAGAATCTAACACACCACATGTGTAGATGATGTGATACAAGGTGGATACACAACTCTGAATCAGTTTTGAAGTTTTAAGTGCCTAATTTATAAAAATTAGATCATATATTAGGATTATAATTGATGATCCAATTGGTTCGAATCTGATTATTGAAATTTCATTGAATATAATATAAATGATCAATGTTGATAATACAGATTATAGCCTGAGGATTTACATTAAGTGTTGTGACACTATTTATGATTCGAGATGTGGGGTTTAATCAAACAAGAATGAATATAGGGTCACGATGATCAATTAAAAGTGTTTTTTCAAACTGTGTACGCTTAGTGGTACTAAATATTGATGAATCTATGACTTCATATGATTTTCTATGCAAGAGATACAAGATCAATGATTAATTTAGAAAACAAGGGATACATTTTTATTCAATTTAGACCAGGATAAATTTGTCATTGGTTTCCTTCAATATGAATCCCGATTGAAACCCAATAAATTTAAACTAATTACTTAATTATTGAAAATTTGATAGAGGATGAAATTTATATGTATAATCTTCTATAATTATGGTTTCCAAAGTTATAAATTAGGAACAATATAGAATCATTATAAAGAATATGACTTGGTTCATCTGGGAACCTGATATTTCTCATAAAATAATAAGGCCACGAAGTCAATATGAAGATGTATACCCGGATATAATCATTTATAAATAGTGACCAATATAAATGATTATAGATTAATATTTTAAATACTATGATTTTTTATTACTGTTATCCTATTGATATAAGTTAAAGATAATAGACATGTAATTTATGATCTTTAACGTTGCAGATGTATAAGTGAAGATGTATTCATACTAGAACCGATAATTAATGATATACTTGTCATTTTTGTAAGAAACTATGAATGGTAAAGATAAATCCATCATTTATTATTAATATTAATTAACTATATTCCATTAATATATATTTTTTATAAAAATATTTGGAACCTTTTAGAATGAAATGAAAAATATTAACTTCAAAACATGTTTGGGTTCCATGCATTATATGGTTTTTCCAAATTATTATTTTTAATAGGAAAATTAATATTTTTAATTAATCATATGAAAATTAACATAGTTATAATTCCATATTTCTAATTCATGAGCCTAAATTCAGTAAATATTTTAAAAAATTTGGCTTTTATAAATGGTAATTGTAGTCAATATTTTTCACATCGTTAAAGGTGGATAATTTAATCATTGTAAAAAAGCATATGACCAGCAGAAAAAATTTCCAATTTTTTTAATCTTATATTATTAGTGAATTATAGACAAATACAGACATAGTTTCTGAATAATTCTAAATTATTCCTTATTTCTATGGTTATGAATTTTTTAATATTAAAGTAAAATATAATTCTATAAATGATACTTTCTTTATTATAATATTAATAATATTTTGATTGAGGGATAACATCTACACACATTAAATCTATAAATGGTTTTATAAAATAAAAAGTATTATTTGGGAATGGTAGATTATTTCATAATTTTTATAGATGATATAATTCCCTTGAATTATTAAAAAAAATGTATTTATCCAATAGAAGTAATTTATAATATATACTATTAGAAATATTATAATTATTAAAATTTTAAATAATTACCTTTCAATTAAACTTAAATAAAAATATAAAATGGGATGGATTTATTGAAAGGTTATTTTAAAATTTATTTATCAACATGTTCTTTTTGAAGTCAAATTTAATGAATTATTATAAAATAAACACTTGGGAAATTTTATAATATATATTATTTTATAAAATGATATAAAATTATCAAAAATAATAACATTATCCAAGTGTTTGGAATATGGTAAAATTTTCCATTTATGGGATAATTATTATTCTATTTTTAATATCATAACTAGTAAATGAAAAAAAACATTGTTATCACCATAGTCATTAAATTTGTTAAGAGGTGTTAAAACAATGAGATAATTTTGATAACATAATTTTAAATTTTCAAAAAATTTATTTGACGGTATTAATTAATCCTATTCTGATTAAACCTAGAAATTATATTAGTTTGGATCCAATTGTATATTAAAATTAATTTATATAATTTTATTATTTTATTTTGTTAAATATTGAACCTCCATCTCTATTATAACAGGGTACCCTCTCTTTTGTTTTGTTCACACATCGAAGGAATTTTTTTCTTATAATATCTACAAAACACTTTTCTAAAATCCATTCCAACCTCATAAGGAACCATTATTTGTCATAAAAAATCACAAAAATGTTCTTCAATTATTCCTTATTTTTTTTTCTAAAAAAAGATGTATTAATCTGTATTAAGGGTTTTAGTAGTATATATTATTCTACCGTCAAAAAACCATCATAAAAATGATAAAATAATAAAACCAATATATTAGATATTCTGATTTTTTAGTCTAATTTCGTAATGTAAATCAATGTCTTATTCAACCAAACGTGAAATAAAACCATCATTCAAGGGTACAATGCATTACAGCCTCATGAACTTGTGGAATTTGTTTTCAGAAACCGCATATAAAAATTGTTTTTAAATAAGGATTTAAATTCAATATATTATAATAATTAAATACTAATTTTTTTGGGAAATTAATATATAATATAATTCAGTACATTTATATTCATTGAAAACTTATTAAATCATTTATTCATACATGTGGAATACCACCTTTACATAGAGATGTGATTCTTTTTTCATCACTCAATCACATGGATGGTACATATAGGGGTACATATAAAAATAATTTCATATTTATGAAATAATGAAAATTTTTTAATGGTATAATTATACTTATCATATTTCCAAAATTATCATTGATAAATGAAAATGTTACTCTTGCGTACACATGACCTATTTTATACATGATGGTTACATTGTTTATTATTCATAACCATATTTCATGACTTGTTTATGAATTTTAATTTATGTAGAATATTAAAAATATGAAATTGTCATGATTTTGGAGATTATTTTATAATGAATTATTTGACCAAAGTATACCTACCGATGTTATTTTGGACAAATGTGACCAATATCATCAAAACATCTTATGTGAAGTTAAGTGATTATATAAATTTTTATAACGTGGAAATTAATGGACTAATAAATTGAAAATGGTTCGTATGAAAGTAAATAATTATTATATGATTAATATTATGTACATTTAATAACATGTTTGACAAGTTAATCTCATGATAAGAGATGGTTTACATTAATGTCATCTGTTTATATCTTTTAAAGATATATTTTCTAAATAATTATCTTCCATTAACATATTTTTAAGATAATTGTTTTGTTATATTTATTTGGTAATAAATTAGTTATAAAAAAATTTAGTTTTCATTTAAATTTATTTTAATGGTTTTTAGAGGGAATAGTTTTCTCTACAAAATACAGATTTTTTATCATTATTAATAAATTAAAAATAGAATTCTCTAATTTAATCTATACGACATCAGTGGATTTTCACAAAGACATATACATTTTATAATGTTTGTATTTCATTAAAATAATTCATGTTTTCATCAATTAAAATCAATATTTTGTTTTTAATATGTATATTATAAAAAATTGTTTGAAATGGAATTTGTATTCTAATAGAAGAAATTATGTCTTAGGTGGGAAATGAATATTTTTAGGAGTATGGTGTTGTAAATGAATGAAATATTGTGAGATGATTATGTTATTATACAAGGGTATTTTTTTTATGGTTTGTTGGTTTCTTTATAAACTATGTATAGTTAGTTCCATTATAAACCAAGTATAAATAGGTTCATGATATACCCCCAATTCAATAGGAATGAATTGTGTTGTATGTGGTCCATATTTCATGTACCACATGTAAGAGTGATTGGAAAAGGGATATGGAAATCATTTCCCATGTTTCTCTCAATATATATCTATGAAATCTATGGGTTTTTATCGAAATAATATGATTTAACTTGGTAATAAAAATAGTTTATTTTTAAATGAAATAATATTATAATTCATAAGGATGAAACCTATAACTTTTTTTTAAAAGACATCATATTTTTAACATGATTGAAAATGAATTTTTATAAGTTTTATTTTTCATCTTTAATATTAACTACGATAGGTTTATGAAATGAGTTTGGAATTAATTGGATTTTTTTCTATAATAAAACGTTATTTTGACCCCGATGGTTATTTTTGAATGGGAATTTTTTTAATTATACATGATAGTACGTGTTTCTTTAATTATTTTTATTTTACCTTTATTAAGATTTATCGGATTATTCAACATTTTAAATTTATCTTTTTCAAGTATTTATGGATGAGTATGGACAAGATATCATAAATATTGAAATTTTAATGACATTTCATGAAAGTAAATCATGTTATATAATAAATATTTTATTTTATGGAAAAAATGTATACTAAGTCCAAGTGTCATCATTTTCAAGAAATATTTTTTTATCAAATGGTGATAGACTAATTCTTTAAAACACTAATTTGTAATTATCAGCTAACATAAGTGAGCATATTTTTGATTTAAAAATCTATATTATGTACTATTATGGGGGGTTCATTATATTTTTTGTCAAAAGAAAGGTTTTTATAATTTAACAGTTTAGGATTGTGGTAATAAAATTTCATTGAAAGATTATACATTGTATTAAATTATATTTAAATGTAAAATTCTTAGGTTTATACACTTAAATATATTCTTATTAAGAGTTATTTTCTATAGTGGAAACCTGAAATTTAAATTATAAATAAATTAAGAGGAAAATATATTTTAAAATCAAAATATTTTAATGCTTGGAATTAGTACATAGTAATTTTGTTCAACAATGGCTTCGTTTTTAGAGGCTATAAATAGTGGTTTCATATTTTTTTAGAGTGAAACAATATTTAATATATATGAACTAGTACATAATTAATAATATTACGATACAATGTGCTCTAAAATTTTGTGTAACATTAAATATAATGTTATCTGAAGGATGGTTTCATGCTTGGAAAATATATTTGAAGTCATATTTTTTCCATAACATCAAAATGTAACTATTTTCAATTATCATTTTGAAGGTGAAGCTAATTGATGGTGAACTATGGTAATGAATACCTCATAGAAAAATAATATTGAATTACTGAATGAGAAACTTTTAGGGTTATATTCCTCGATAATAATTTCCCTATATTTTTAGTATCAGCAAAGAGAAACAAATCTAGCAATTGATGTAATAAAATAACAATTCAGTATCCACATATGAATAAAATTTTACATGATTGGCTATGAATATACTAGATTTTATTCAATTAAATGATTGAAAAATTAATAGATTTTAATTTTAATTTATTTTAAATTTATAATTTTAATTCAATGCTTCATAATTTTATAATTATGATAAATATTTACATTTTTTTAGAAATTTGAGATCGATTTTATCGACATAGTGTTTCATCAAGAAGATAAAAATAATAAAATTTCTAGATGGTAAAAAATGTTGAATTATCCATAAATGGAATCTATAGAATATAATATAATGTCTGTAGTTTGTTAATGGTTTTGCAATATCAATTTTGGCAATGTATTATGAAATATTGGATTCTCTTTATATAAAGTATGTTTTAGAATATGGATAAACACTAAAAATGAATTTATCTTAGTAGTTGTAGGAATAATTTGGAAAAAAACATTTAGTCAGATTTATTAATTATAATCAGTTGGGAAATTAAGCTTATTTTGGTTTATTGTTAGTCAAGGTGGAAATAATAAATATCAAAATATGAATGTGGTGTAAAAATATTTAGCCACTACAATGGTAAATTTTGGCCCATATAATGAAGTTGTGACATGTATATTACATAACTATTCAAATTCTCCCAATTCCCTATTGGACTATGGATCATAATATTCCTTCATTTATAAGTAATTCCCAAGTGAAATGGTGATATAACATCATAAAAAGAATATATAAGTTTTTTTAAAAATATAAATTGAATTAATAATGAAACCATATTTTATTTAAGTCTTTTAATTTTAATTATTGTAATAGTTATTCAAGTAAATATTATCAATCCAACCATAATAGAGTTTGATATTATTTTGGGTAATGATTTTAATTTAGTTGATCATTCTACGATAGATTAAATTCTATAGAATATTTTATGCAACATTTTCATAACTTTTCTATCATACTATGAATCTAAGAAATTCATTGGATATATAATTAAGGGACACATAAATCATGATTTTCAATATAAATAAGATTTTCATATAGGTGATCATATAGTATAAAATGAATATATGGGTGTATTTCACCATGATTTTCATTATATTATTCGTCATCGAGAGGTGTTATTTAATTTTGACATAGTGAATAATGGTAATCCTATTTCAAAACCCCTATATGGAATTAATGAAGTGGAAAGTTTGGAATTGACAGATAAATTGTAAGAGTTCCATGATAATTGTTTCATTCATAATAGAACTTCAACTTGGTTTTGTCACTTTTAAAATTTTAAAAATAATGAATTTCCAATGGGACATTTCATTGATTATTTAGAATTTAATTACATATGTATTAAGAACATGTATCTTTTCCTCATGTTGATGATTTTTTATCATCTCTAGGTAGAACAATAATTTCATAAGATCGACCATAGCTAATGATACAATTTTAAAATGATCATTGTAGAATATATTCATGAGATAATGTTCCCTACAATATATGAGAATTATGATTTTCATGTTATTCCCATTGGATTTACTAATGTAAAAATAATATTGATATTCCATAAGAGTATATACTTCCCTGAATTATTAGATATATTATTAGTTTTGTTAATTTATTATATATTTTTATATTCAAGAATTCAAGAAAATTATTAAAAAAAATTGTACTGAAAATATTTAAATAAATGATATCAAATAGGAAATTTAGTAGGTTTGAATTCATGTTTCAAAAAATTTATTTCCTAAACTATACTATTTATAATGATATAATAATTTTGGACCATACAAAAAAATTATTTATGAATGTAAATTTCCATAAAATTTCATAATGATTTGGTTGTTTTTATTAGTGAGTTAAAAAGGGAAACTTTTTTTGAAAAATACTTTGTTATCTATCCCAATTATTATGATAACATGGAAAGAGGTTATATAATTATAGATTAATTAAATTGATTATATTTTTTTAGGAACTAACAATAATATTGTTAAATTCTCAATATTCCCCTTTAAATTTAAAATATTGATTTTTTCATCTACAATGATGCTTCATTGAAGGGACATCATTGTGTTATGATTTTGATTTATCATGTAATTCCTTATACATTAAATTAACATAAAACCCATAAGTTAAATTCAATTTAAAATGATAATTAGTTACATGATGTGATTTTTTATGAAAACAATTAGTGGAAATATATATATATATATATATATAACTTTGGAATATATGTTGATAATAAAATTTTTAATAGTAAATTCTAATGAAGACTCGAACAAGAGTCATAGAAGATGACTGTAAATTTTTTAGCATTGTTATGATAGGATTGGTTACCATTTTGGAAAATAAAATTAGTATTTAATTCATTGAATTTGAAAATTAGGATAAATTTCCAATGTTTCATTGGTGAAATTTCCCATTGGTTTAGGATTTGATGAATTCTGGCATGGAATTTAGGTGCATAAGAAATTGTGAATTTTTGTTTTAGGTGTCAGTACAAATATCCCTATTATAAATAAATATGGTAGATAAAATGGTGGACAATAGTTAACTCGAAATGGTATAATCTGGTAATAATTGTATGCTTCCATAATTTAATGGCTATGTAGAAGATGTTATCAGATATATAAAAATAATTTTTTAAACTTGTGATTCCCATTTGATTAACGAGTTATTGAATAATTATTTTTGTAACCAATTATTCATTCATTCTGGAAAAACTATGATATACAAGGATCATCAAAAATATTATTGTTGGGATGGGATGAAAAAAAATTTCCTCACTTTATTATTAAATGATTGATATATCAATAGGATATAGAATAACAAATATTAACTTATGGTATCTATCATTTTTTTCCAATGCCATAATGGAAATGAGATAATATATTCATGTATTTTATTGTAGGATTTCCATGGACATCATGATGTAATTGTGTGAATTTTATTGTTATTGTTATAATAAATAAGTCTACATGATTCATTTCAATCCCAGATTCCATGTATTTAAATAAGATTTGTTGACTGTACATCAAAGATATTGTTTAAATACATGTAATTCCTCTACCTATTTCATCTCACCATGATAAAGGTTTCTAAATAAAATTTTTAAAAGGAATTCATAATTAATTGTGTACTAAATTGATATAAATTACTGATTTCTCCTACTTAGTAAGATGGATAGAATTTGGGAATGAATGAAACAATAAAGAACTTAATTTTTTTGTTCAATGTATAACTATAGAATTTTGGATGAACACATTTAATAAATTTATCTTTAATATAATAAGAGTTATCATTTAGTATATATATTGAACACTTACGTGCATTATATCAAAATTGGTGTCAGTATCAATAATTTTATGTTGAAGATTTTAAAATAATGATTTTGGTAGTAGACATTTTACGGGAAATGGATAACAATGTGAATATGATTTAGTTACATGTAAAGATGTCTTAAAATATGCAGAAATTGTTGTTTTAAATCCAGGTAATCATTCTTATGATGTATGTCATCATGTTTTTCTTAAATAATTTCCATTAAAAAGTGTTATTAATTTATATCCTAGAGAATGAAATGGTTAAAAATAATTTTACCATATAAAAAATTAAATAATGTTGGATTAGTATTCTAATGAGTGACTCAACATAGAGTTCAATAGATGTACATGAAGTATTTCTGAATTCCATGTTTTAAAAATATGTATTATGATTCAAGTCATATTTTGAATCATAATGTAATTTTTTTTGGGAGGGACTTTAAAATGATGATGATATTATCTATATTCATTACCATTGACAACTACAGTTACCATGTAATGTTATTAATCATGATGTGGTTTCATAGAGAACCCATATAGTTGAATACTAAACATGGTATTCTAAAAATATTATGTGGAATTATATATACATATGCTTAATTAATGAAATATATGAAATTGAAACATAAAATAACAAATGATGAGATATATAAAATTGAAACATAGAATAACATGAATTATTAATTAATTACAATATAAAATTTTAAATGGGAAGTATCTAAAATATTAAATATAAATTTGGTTCACCACATTAGAATATCCCTCATGGAAATAATATTCAGATGAATTCTATTAACTCACACTAACTTTATTTAAATGTTATTTAATATAAATTATACTTGTTTTAATAATGTAGTTAAATTATTAATGACTATATTAATATTTTTAATATCTTTTATTATCCTTTTATAATTTCGTTTCATCTGTCTGTTAATAATATTACATTATTCACATTGTTGTGGGTGTCACAAAACTTGTTTTACATATGTGTATCGTCATGATTGATTTAATTATTTCTCATATTATATAGTTATATCATATAAATAATAATAACCATTAAATAATTATCAAATTTTTACAAAAGTATTTCCATTCAAAATGACAGTTATAAAAAATAAAGCATGTTACAATTATAGAGACAGTAGGTTATTCCTGAGCATGGGTCACACTACTGGAAAACTAACCTTTACCAACGGTTTGGAACTATTGGTATAGGCCTCCAAACCGTTGGTATAGCCTATACCAACGGTTTGGAGAACCGTAGCCAAGTAAGCCGTTGGAATAGGTCTATACCAACGGTTTTCCAAAAACCGTTGGTATAGGTAATATGAAATCTATATCAACGGTAATGGAACCGTTGGTATATAAATTCCAAAAATAAAACACCCGGTGGGATTTGATCCCAGGACCTCTAGTTTATAACTAGAAGACTTAACCACTAACCTAACATGACTTTTGTTTACTATAACGACCCATACTTTTCATACATTGTTAATACTTCAAAATTGAAGCACACTTATTACAACATATGAAAAAACCACAAAGGACCGTCTAGGTATAGTGTCTTTAGAAACTGGGAAACATAAACAACTGGTTCATAAATCTTCTACAGTGTTTCCCATTTATTTCATCATATCTAGGGTCCCTTTTAGGATATTATACTTACTATCCATCTTCCTGACCTGGGGAAAAGAAAACATAAAAGGGTGACCTCAAATGCTCAGCAAAGGCAAATAAAGGAAATAAAAATCATATCATATCTTTTTGAAAATCATAACCTGCAAAAGAGATCATAATATCTTAACATGGAATAAATCATAGAAGTGAAAATGAGATACCCATAATCATAACATGAAACATGAAACTTTGTGGCATGCACACATAATCATGGAAAATAATTTCTTGTTAGTCATGACTCATTGCCAAGACTATCTTAGTGGACAGAGTCCCTTTCTGAACCGAGTCACCCTCGTTCCAGTCCTGTTTCACTGAACCGGTATAAGCTATCGTTCCAGCCCTGTCTATCTCATGATATATAAAATATTTACCCAATGCATTGGAGGGAGATATAGGTCCCACCCATCTTATAATGAATCCTTTCTTATGTGTGACACACAATCATAAATCATACATCATCGCATAACACATGTAACAAAAATGGGATTCTTGAAACATCATGACATCATAAAACAAATAATATAAGGCAAATGACTTCATAAAAATAATTCCCTCTCAACATAATCAAATCAATGTAATTAAAGGGATAAAAACAGAACCCTTTATTATTTTAGATGGAAAATAATTTTGATAAAACACTTGAACTCCATTCTTGAGGAAAATATCCTTTTTCTTCAAAAACACTTTTCTTTTCTTCACATCTCATATAATTATAAACTAAAAGAATTTGATTAAAAATAAACTAGAAAACTTGTAAAGGAAGCTTCTTGGAAATAATGTTTTAAAAATCCATTCATGTCGTATAAGTTAAATAAAACATTCTTCGTACTTTTGTCGGAAAAGACAAAAAGTACCTCGTACGAAAAACGACAAAAGATTCCTTTCATATCCTTTACTAAAAACTCACTGAAGGGTAAAATTGGAATTAAACAATTGTAGGTGGGTGGAAAAAATATTACATATTGAGTAAACATGGATGTGGATGATAAAATACACCCCAGTAAATACCAAAGTATAAACAATCTCGGATAAAAATGAGATTGTGATATTTCCCTTACCTTAGGTCTGATTTTCTTTGTACGTGTCTGAAGCTCCTGTATAATGGTTTAAATAATGTTGTTGACTTATTCCTGAATCATACATATTAATATGATATCATATATGGTCATATTCTTAGCTTCTTGTTAGTAATATTTCATTGTTACTTGTTACTCGGGTCCTTATTGCCTTTTGTTCTTATGCGTGTTTGCCGAATAAATTCGTATTCTTATTTTAAGGTTATAGATACCTTATATCCAGAATGGTATTAGTGTAACATATATCATATTTATTCATTCATTTCATTTATATAATTACTATGTAATGATGATCATGTAGAACGAGTCGCATCACGACGTGGAGACGGTATTCCGTACGTACGCACGAGTGATGATATCGTTCCTATGATCGTGGAACTGTATTGGAGTATATATATATTATTTTAGTATCAATATTACTTTATAAAAATCATAAATAGTTACTCATTACACCATTATACTAATCCTTGTAAGGTGATGGTGGAAAATAGATTACACCACAGCGTGGAGACGGTTTTCCGTACGTACGAAGGCGCGGTGATTTCATTTTTTTCGTATGATGGATAGAAGGTGAATTAGGGTTGTTTCATATTTATAATAACATATCAGTATGTAAGTAATACTGATTTTATTACTTTATCATGAATCAACTAAAGAAGAATAAGTTGAAGAAGAACGAAATTGAAAAGATCGGTAATGGATATTACCTCTTCTTTGGAACGCCTCTTTGAATCCTCCACTTAGGGAACTAAGATTGGTCTTTGAAGAAGACAAGGACATCTAGGATTATTCTAGGGAAGTGTAGAGGAGAAAATTTCAGGGGTTTGCCGAGCTTGAGTGCTCAAATTGGTGTGAGGAGGAGGGGGAGGTGGTTCCCTTTTATAAGGGAGGAGAGGGGCACCTTAGGAATATCTCAAAATATTATTTTATATTAAAGACAAAATCGGTTTATAATGGTTCGAAATGGTCTTATTTCGAATCTAAAGTGGGGATGGGTCGTAATCCTATCAACCAATAGGATTTAGACAAGTTTAGGGTATTATTTCAACCTTATCAATTATATTTAACTCTGAGTTAAATAATTTAACTTTTACCATGTCTTTTTTTTCTTTCACTATATGGTTAATACACTTACTATAACATGCCAAACGAACCCCAAATTGATTATTATTAATATATATATCCTTATCTAAGTCATTAGGCCGAAACATAGATTTTTAGGAATAAAATAACAATTAATAATATAATATTTGATTTAAAAACTATTTTGTGTCAATTTTGACACTATTTGATATATGATTTTTGTGAAAGTCATAACAGAATTATATGTTCGAACCAAGTTGATTAAATCAACACTAATATATCATAGTAACCTAGAAAATTATTTTAATTCATAAAAAGTCTCAAATTACATTTATTTTGGTGTTTATAACATCAATTATGTCAATATTTCAGAAATAAGATAATTACTGCATCATAATTGTGTCATAAATAAATTAATTTATATAATGTCTAAAAATTATAAATAAAATACCATCATGTAGGAAATCTTTTTAGATTTCTAATGAATATTTATAGTCGAATTTATCTTATGTATTACCCCATATTAAAAATGATTTACTTATTAAACTTTGATTTTAACTATTTTAAACCTTCTTTAAATAAATTAATAATAAATGTCCTAATCTATCTCAAGTGGGCCTAAATGGTCATATTTTATTCATAAGGTTTTTTTTGGTCGAATTACACTTATCCAATAGAATTAGGACATGTTTTAGGGTAATAGTAATATCATTTTTACCCTTAGTTATCCTATTTACTATTAACCGCGGTAAAAAAAAGTAAAATGTTACTATTCACCAAAAAAATTATTTTTATCTCATTGAACCACATTTTACTTAATGATATCAACCGTGTCTGTCAGATTTTCGAAATTCCATTCACAGAAGCGGTAAAATTAAGTTTTATGCAAAAATTCAGTTTTTAACCTACCACTTAGTGGTTTCACTATTCATCAAAAATTGAAAGTTTTCATAAGAATACCAAAATTTCACCCTAGGCAAATTTCGGTATTCCGAATTCAAAAATGAAGTCCATTTTGAAAAATAAAATTTATAAAATTTCAAGAAGTGGTTATTACAATTCATAACGGCTAGTTTTAATAATATTTTAATAGCATATCGTTGTTTAGTGAAACTCGGTATTGCGTACGATGCAAGCTATCGAGGAAGGTAGTGATTGTGTGTAAATTAAGCCAAGAAAGTGTGTAGTGAATGATTCCTTTGATGATATATAAAAACAATATATTACTCAAAAAAATCTCTGGTGTTACATTCTACCCCCCTTAAAAGGAATTTCTCCCTCGAAATTCGTCACTTTGTAACAAACAGATGAGGATACTTCTCCCTCATCATATCCTCAAGCTCCCATGTAGCTTCTTCAAGTTGGTGGTTCCTCCATAAAACTTTCACCAAGCGAGTGGTCTTGGTTCTTAGGACTTTTTCGCTACGATCCAGAATCTCTATCGATTGTTCTTCATAAGAAAGATCTTGCTCCAGCAGTACAACTTCTGAGCTGAGTACATGTGAAGGATCAGGTATGTACTTTCTCAGGAGAGATACATGGAACACATCGTGAACTTGAGAGAGATTCGGTGGAAGCGCCAATCGGTAAGCTACCTTCCCAACACGATCCAGTATTTCGAAAGGACCGATATATCTAGGGCTCAACTTCCCCTTCTTTCCAAATCTCATAACCCTCTTCCAGGGAGATATTCTTAAGAACACTTTATCACCCACTTAAAACTCTAGGTCTTTTCTTCGGTTGTCGGCATAACTTTTCTGTCGACTCTGAGCTGCTCTTATGTGTTGTTGAATAGATCTGACCTTTTCTTCAATTTCATCAACGAGATCAGGTCCTAATAGCTTCCTTTCCCCAACTTCATCCCAGTAAGTTGGAGTCCTGTATTTCTTTCCATAGAGAGCTTCATAAGGAGCCATCTGAATACTAGAGTGAAAGCTATTATTATAAGAAAATTCCACCAAAGGTAGGTGTTGATCCCAACCTCCTTTGAAACCCATAGAGCAAGCTCTCAACATATCTTCTAGGGTTTGAATTGTTCTCTCAGACTGACCGTCTGTCTGGGGATGATAAGTAGTGCTGAAACTCAACTCTGTATCCAGAGTATGCTAAAGACTTCGCCAGAACTTCGAGGTAAATCTCGGATCCCGATCAGATATAATAGAAAGTGTTACTCCATGCAATCATACCACTTCCTTTACATATATCCTAGAAAGCTGATCTAGAGAGAAATCCTCTCTAATAGTAATGAAGTGTGCAGACTTTGTAAGACGATCAACTATGACCCAAATAGCATTATTGCCATTGGATGTTTTAGGAAGTCCTGTGACAATGTCCATAGTGATGTTTTCCCATTTCCATTCGGGTATGGGTAATGGTTGTAACATCCCCTTAGACTTTTGTCTCTCAGCTTTAACTTGTTGACAAACCAAGCATCGAGAGACATATTCAGCAACATCTCTTTTCATTCCATCCCACGAGATGTACTCTTTCAGGTCCCTATACATCTTCGTGCTTCCAGTATTAATAGAGAATGATGAACTATGAGCCTCATCCAGCAGATCCTTCTTTAATTCGGGGATGGGAGGAACACAAACCCGATTCCTGAACTTTATTATCCCATCACAATCAAGGTTGAATTTAGGAACATTTTTCACCTTCTTTTGTAACTCGACATATTCTTTCTGTGCCTCTTTAATCTTCCCATGTATAGATGGCTGAACTTTCATTTGAGAAAGATAAGATTTTTCCCCTTCCATTATAACTCCAAGATCCATCCTTTGTAAATCCATAAATATTGGATCTTTTGTGATCCTCATCATGGATAAACTAGCATGGTCTTGTCGACTTAATGCATCTGCCACCTTGTTTGCTTTCCCAGGGTGGTAATGGATTGAGCAGTCGTAATCCTTAATCAGCTCCAACCATCTTCTTTGACGCATATTCATCTCCTTTTGTGTAAAAAATATACTTTAAACTTTTATGATCAGTATAAATATCACACCTTTCACCATAAAGGTAATGCCTCCAAATCTTTAATGCAAAGATTACCACAGCCAACTCCAAATCATGTGTTGGGTAATTTTTCTCATGGATTTTCAAATGTCGTGAGGCATAAGCTATCACCATATCATTTTTCATAAGAACACACCCCAATCCCTTCTTGGATGCATCACTGTAGATCACAAACCTTTCTCCACTACAAGGCAGTGTGAGCACAGGTGCACTGGATAACCTTCTTTTCACCTCCTTGAAATTCTCTTCACATTCCTCTGTCCAAAAAAACATAACTCCATTCCGAGTCAACTTGGTGAGTGGATTAGATAATCGTGAAAAATCTTTTACAAAACGTCGATAATATCCATCCAAACCAAGAAAACTTCGGATCTCAGTTACTGTTGTTGGTCTTGACCATCATTCGATAACCTCTGTTTTTGCTGGATCCACAGATATCCCCTCTTTTGAGATTATGTGACCCAAAAATGTTACTTTTTTATGCCAAAATTCACACTTGGTAAATTTGGCATAAAGCTTCTCCTTTCTCAGGGTCTTCAATATAATTCTCAAGTGATCTTCATGCTCTTCCTTACTCTTTGAATAGACAAGAATATCGTCTATAAAGACTACCACAAATTGATCAAGATAGTCTCTAAAGACTCTATTCATTATATCCATGAAGATATCAGGGGCATTAGTAAGACCAAATGGCATCACTATAAATTCATAGTGTCCATACCTTGTACGGAAAGCCGTGTTTGGAATATCCTCCCTTTTTACCCTTAATTGATGATACCCTGAATGAAGATCAATCTTGGAAAAGTATTGAGCTCCGCGTAGTTGGTCAAATAAGTCATCAATGCGTGGGAGAGGATATTTGTTCTTGATAGTGATCTTGTTAAGTTCTCGATAATCAATGCATAGTCTCATTGATCCATCTTTCTTCTTAACAAATAGAACAGGTGCTCCCCAAGGTGACGCACTAGGGCGTATGAATCCCTTATCAAGATTCTCCTGGAGTTGCTTCTTCAATTCCTGCAACTCAATTGGGGACATTCTATAAGGTGTCTTTGAAATTGGCAAAGCACCTGGTACGAGTTCTATTGAGAACTCAACTTCACGATTTGGTGGAAGACCCAGTAATTCCTCCGGAAATACATCATCAAACTCCCGTACAATGGGCATATTCTTAATCATGAGTCTCTCACCAACCATTTGAGATAAATAACCTTCATTTAGTTGAATCAATACCCATAAGATGGAAGAAATTTCCACTGGAAGGTTATGTTCATCCTTGCATTGATAGACGATCGTAGATTGATCTGGAATATGAAATGTGACTTACCTTCTTTGGAAATTGATATGAGCTCCATGTAGAGAAAGCCAATCCATGCCAAGAATCACATCAAATTCCACTAAAGGAAGGATCACAAGATTTGCAGGAATCACTTTCCCACAAACTTCGATCGGAGAAGAATTATAAACTTTTGATGCGACTGTTGTGCCATTAGGTGTTGTCACAGATAACTCAACATCTAATTGTTGAGGTAGTACGGTGATACCCATAGAAAATTTTTCAGAAATAAAAGAGTAGGTGGATCCAGAATCAAATAAAACATTTTCTACTTTAGAGTGGATGGTAAGTGTACCTTTCACCACTTCGTTATCGTACTCCACATCGCTGATAGAAATTGCATGTGACTTTCCTTTGCCTTTAGCCTTAAGATTTTGTTGACGTAGACCATCATCATCAACCCTTGGATTTGGGAATTGATTGGCATAATGCCCCATCTCCTTGCACTTGAAACATTGAAGTGTAGTAGGTTCATTCTGTGTATCCCTTCCTTTGTTTGCATCATTAGACGTCTTCTTCCCATTATCGCGGTATTCAAATGCCCGATGACCTTCCTTTCCACATTTAAAACATTTACTTGTCCCTTTAAGACAACTCCCTCCATGTTTCTTTCCACACTTTGAGCATAAGGGAAAGCTCATCTTCTTTTCAGTGTGCTCTTTAGATTTTCCTTTGAATTCCATCTTCCTCTTCTTATCAAACCCATGTGACTGATGGGTTACTCCAATCTCTATCTCGACTTTGAGCGCACATCAAATGATTTCCTCGTAGCTATTTAAGTACCTTCTGGCTAACACCCTTCGAAGACTTGGTTTTAAGCCACTAAAGAATCGATCGATCTTACTCTCAGGTTGGATAATAATACCATAAGCTTACCTTGCAAGTCTTGTAAAATTTGCTTCATAGGTACCAATAGATTCATCATCCCATTGCTTCAGTTCAAGAAACTCTTTCTCCATCTTTGTTCGGAGAATACGAGGGAAGTACTTATTTAAAAATAAGTTCTTGAACTCGTCCCATTCCATAGACTCAATCTCATCCCTTTGCCTCGTATTCTTAATAAGATTCCACCATTGATCATCATCTCCTTCCAAACGATACACTGCTAGGATGACTTTATCATGTTCAGAACATTGAAGAACTGAAAATATATTTTCAGTAGTACTAATCCATTGTTCAGCAACTAATGGATCATTAGACCCGCTGAAAGAAGGTGGACGCTACCTTATGAAGGATTCAACAGAATGTTGCTCCTTCCTTTGCTTGTTTGGAAGTCCTGCATGATTCATAGCTTGAGAAAGTTGTGTGATCATGGCTACAAGATTTTGCATTCCAGCTCCCATATCGTTTGGTTGCTCAGGGGGACAATCATTACATTTCCCATCGCATTCCGCATTAACATGGTTCCTTCGGGTTCCATCCGTTGACTAAAACCAAGAAGAATAGTGTGAGAAACAGTAATTATAATAGGAAAACCACATAGTCAAGGATAAAATTTCACACTGAAGGTCTTATCCTAGGGTATTCATGGCCATTTCTAAAACACTAAGATTGTGTTCTATGCTTAGACTTATCCTTAGGGTTCTTACTAAGGCTTTCACATCCTAGTTTCCAAAGGATGACTATACCTTTCCTCTACTACCAACTATAACGACCCATACTTTACATAGATTGTTAATACTTGAAAATTGAAGCACACTTATTACAACATATAACAAAACCACAAAGGACCGTATAGGTATAGTGTCTTTAGAAACTGGGAAACATAAACAACTGGTTCATAAATCTTCTACACTGTTTCCCATTTATTCCATCATATATAGGGTCCCTTTTAGAATATTCTACTTAATATCCATCTTCCTGACCTAGGGAAAAGAAAACATAAAAGGGTGAGCTCAAATGCTCAGCAAGGGCAAATAAAGGAAATAAAAATCATATCATATCTTTTTGAAAATCATAACCTGCAAAAGAGATCATAATATCTTAACATGGAATAAATCATAGATGTGAAAATGAGATCCCCATAATCATAACATGAAACTTGAAACTTTGTGGCATGCACCCATAATCATGGAAAATCATTTCTTGTTAGTCGTGACTCATTTCCAAGACTATCGTAGTGGACAGAGCCCCTTTCTGAACCGAGTCACCCTCGTTCTGGTCTTGTTTCACTGAACCGGTATAACCTACCGTTCCAGCCCTGTCTATCTCTTGAGATATAAAATCTTTACCCAATGCATTGGAGGGAGATATAGGTCATCTTATAATGAATCCTTTCTTATGTGTGCCACATAATCATAAATCATACATCATCGCATAACACATGTAACAAAAATAGGATTCTTGAAACATCATGACATCATAAAAAAAATCATATAAGGCAAATGACTTCATAAAAATAATTCCCTTTCAACATAATAAAATCAATGTAATTAAATGGATAAAAACAGAACCCTTTATTATCTTAGATGGAAAATGATTTTGATAAAACACTTGAACTCCATTCTTGAGGAAAATATCCTTTCTTCTTCAAAAACACTTTTATTTTCTTAACATGTCATAAAATTATAAACTAAAAGAAGTTGATTAAAAATAAACATGAATACTTGTAAAGTAAGGTTCTTGGAAATAATGTTTTAAAAATCCATTCATGCCATATAAGTTAAATAAAACATTCTTCGTACTTTTGTCAGAAAAGTCAAAAAGTACCTCATACAAAAAACGACAAAAGATTCCTTTCATATCCTTTACTAAAAACTCACCGAAGGGTAAAATTGGAATTAAACAATTGTAGGTGGGTGGAAACAATATTACATATTGAGTAAACATGGATGTGGATGATAAAATACACCCCAGTAAAACCAAAGTATAAACAATCTCGGATAAAAATGAGATTGTGATATTTCCCTTACCTTAGGTCCGATTTGCTTTGTACGTGTCCGAAGATCCTGTATAATGGTTTAAATAATGTTATTGACTTATTCCGGAATCATAAATATTTATATGATAACATATATGGTCATATTCTTAGCTTCTTGTTAGTAATATTTCATTGTTACTTGTTACTCGGGTCCTTATTACCTTTTGTTCTTATGCGTGTTTTGCCAAATAAATTCTTATTCTTCTTTTAAGGTTATAGATACCTTATATCCAGAATAGTATTAGTGTAACATATATCATATTTATTCGTTCAATTCATTTATATAATTACTATGTAATGATGATCATGTAGAACGAGTTGCATCACGACGTGGAGACGGTATTCCGTACATACGCACGAGTGATGATATCGTTCCTATGATCGTGGAACTATATTGGAGTATATATATATTATTTCAGAATCAATATTACTTTATTATAATCATAAATAGTTACTCATTACACCATTATACTCATCCTTGTAAGGTAATGGTGGAAAATAGATTACACCACGGCGTGGAGACGGTATTCCGTACGTACGCACGCGCGGTGATTTCATTTTTCCATAGGATGGATAGAAGGTGAATTAGGGTTGTTTCATATTTATAATAACATATCAGTATGTAAGTAATACTGATGTTATTACTTTATCATGAAACAACTAAATAAGAATAAGTTGAAGAAGAAAGAAATTGAAAAGATCGGTAATGGATATTACCTCTTCTTTGGAACGCCTCTTTGAATCATCCACTTAGGGAACTAAGATTGGTCTTTGAATAAGACAAGTACCTCTAGGATTATTCTAGGGAAGTAGATAGGAGAAAATGGCAGGGGTTTGCCGAGCATGAGTGCTCAAATTGGTGTGAGGAGGAGGGGGATTAGGTGCCCTTTTATAAGGGAGGAGAGGGGAACCTTAGGAATATCTCAAAATATTATTTTATATTAAAGTCAAAATCGGTTTATAATGGTTCCAAAGGGTCTTATTTCGAAGCTAAAGTGGGGATGGGTCGAAATAATATCAACCAATAGGATTTAGACAACTTAAGGGTATTATTTTAACCTTATCAATTAGATTTAACTCTAAGTTAAATAATTTTACTTTTACCATGTCTTTTTGTTTTCGTTCACTATATGGTTAATACGCTTACTATAACATGCCAAACGAATCCCAAATTGTTTATTATTAATATATATATCCTTATCTAAGTTATTTGGCTGATCCATAGATTTTTAGGAATAAAATAACAATTAATAATATAATATTTTATTTAAAAACTATTTTGTGTCAAATTTGAAACTATTTGATATATGATTTTTGTGAAAGTCATAACTAAATTATATGTTCGAACCATGTTGATTAAATCAACACTAATATATCATAGTAACCTATAAAATTAGTGGAATTCATAAAAAGTATCAAATTACAATTATTTTGGTGTTTATAACATCAATTATGTCAATATTTTATAAATAAGATAATTACTGCATCATAATTGTGTCATAAATAACTTAAACTATTTAATGTCTAAAAATTATAAATAAAATACCATCATGTAGAAAATCTTTTTAGCTTTCTAATGAATATTTATAGTCGAATTTATCTTATGTATAACCCCATATTAAAAATTATTTACTTATTAAACATTGATTTTAACTATTTTAACCCTTTTTTAAATAAATTAATATAAAATGTCCTAATCTAACTCAAGTGGGCCTAAATGGTCATATTTTATTCATAAGGTTGTTTTTGGTCGAATTACACTTATCCAATAGAATTAGGACATGTTTTAGGGTAATATTAATATCATTTTTACCCTTAGTTACCCAATTTACTATTAACCGCGGTAAAAAAAAGTAAAAAGTTACTATTCACCAAAAAATTATTTGTATATCATTGAACCACATTTTACTTACTGATATAAACCGTGTCTGTCAGATTTTCGAAATTCCATTCACAGAAGCGGTAAAAATATGTTTTATGCAAAAATTCAGTTTTTAACCTACCACTTAGTGGTTTCACTATTCATCAAAAATTGAAAGTTTTTAGAAAAATACAAAAATTTCACCCTAGGCTAATTTCGGTATTCCAAATCCAAAAATGAAGTCCATTTTGAAAAATAAAATATATAAAATTTCAAAAAGTGTTTATTACTATTCATAACGGCTAGTTTTAATAATATTTTAATAGCATATCTGTAATGGCCCGGACCTCTCCGGTCCATTACTTTGTGGAATTGTGGTGTTGGAGGTGTTCCGGGAGGACAAGATGACTTATCCCCCAGCTGCTGCCAACCGGTAGCTCGGTCTCCCGGTAGCTGCTGATTACCAATAGCTCGGTCTACCGGTAGCTGCTGACTACCGGTAGATCGGTCTACCGGTAGCTGCTGATTACCGGTAGCTCGGTCTATCGGTAGCTGCTGCCTACCGGTAGCTCGGTCTACCGGTAGCTCGGTCTACCGGTAGCCGCATCCTACCAGTAGCTGGGTTTACCGGTAGTAACGGCATACTTATAGCTCTGTATACTTGTAGCCGCAGTCCAGCAGTAGCTCGGCTCACACTTTGCCAAATTTCTAGTTCTGTGAACAGTGTTTCTATCGGTGAGGTCCTATCGGTGGACTTCTATCAGTGAGGATCTATCTGTAGACTTGTGTTTCTATCGGTAAGGTTCTATCGGTGTGCTTTTCTTTCCTTTGCCAATTTTTTTAGTTCTGTGAACAGTGTTTCCAGACTTCATAAGAGCTACCGATTCCATACTTTGCCAATTTTCACGAATGAACAGTGTTTCCAGACTTCATAAGAGCTATCGATTCCATACTTTGCCAAATTTCACGAATGAACAGTGTTTTCAGACTTCATAAGAGCTACCGATTCCATACTTTGCCAATTTTCACGAATGAACAGTGTTTCCAGACTTCATAAGAGCTACTGATTCCATACTTTGCCAAATTTCACGAATGAACAGTGTTTCCAGACTCCATAAGAGCTACTGATTCCATACTTTGCCAAATTTTGAGTATGTGAACAGTGTTTCCAGCTTCACAAATTTGACGTTTTCTTTGACGTAAAATACTTTTAAAACCTTATTTTGAGGGCTTTAAGGCCGATTCAAAGGCCATAAATCCTATATTAATTATTCCTAAGGCCGGGATGTTTTTACTTGGCCAAACCGCGTGGGTTAATGCGATCCGTTTTTAATGGAGAATAAATTGGATCTTAAACTGTCGCCTCTCTAATTTTTTTTAACGGAACGAGATATCATTCTTCGTTGTTCTTCCTCCTGGTTCTCATCTACGAGACGCTAGAACCTTGCAATCATTCTCGTAGGAGTTTCACAATCAAACGTTACTCAGATCAGTTCCGCTCTGTTGATGCAACCAAGTTGTGTCGATCGTTCTTAGATATAAGGTATGTTTTATCATCGTTCCTTCGGGGATCACCTTCTCTTGTTCTTCCTTCCATATTAGCATGTAATCTCGATGGTTCTAATGGGTTTTCTTGGGGTTGGTTGGTACTGTCGTACCGTGGCATCCTCTGGTGGATGCAGCTGTCGTGAGGAGAAGAGGACTGTGACCCGTTGTGTGGATAAAGGACGTCAAGAACTCTTTGAGGTAGGGGATTCATGGCTTCTCTAATTTTATATGTGCAATTGTAGAATTAGCATGATTTATCTCTTTGGATCACAATGAAATTGACCTAATTAAATACTTGAACCGGATTAAAAGAATTGGTTGATCGCATGCTGTTGCTTTATACCGTGATAACGGTTTGCCTCATGTTTTCCTAGATATAGTGATATCTATGTTTTCTTTGATTTTTTTTTCGTTCATGATAGAAATTGATAACGAACGTAAAGGCAGAATTAATTGTTAATTAATTGGCTAAAGATAAAGAGGCATGTAAATTAATCTGGTTATTGCAGTTGTTGTTGTTGTTATAATTTGAGGATAATCAAATTAGGGAAGTAAGTATGGTTATTTAATTGTGATAGCTTACTGATTAGGTATCCATGATTGGAACCTATGAATAACAAGTCTGTTAATTCAATATGGATTAGAGAACAGATTATGTGGGAATTTCTAAAAGGGTTCTGAGTTACACTCTTGTTTGTTAAAGGGCCGAGAGCCCATTTTGTGATGTTTGTTTTCCTGCTGCTTGTGATGTGATGTGAGCCTGGATGGCTGTTGTGATATGTGGAGGCATGGAGACTTGTGGTTGTGGCAGCGGATGATGCCTGGTGTGGCGAGATGCATCGGTTTATGCATATGGGTGTCGGGGAGGACACTAAGGGTGATGGTATGAGATGAATGTGATGGTTTGATGTTGGTGGTTTGGTTTGGTTGTTTATCTGCTTTACTTTTCCCCACTTCTCAAGGCAGCTGGTCTTGCTTACCCTCTATCCGAAGGAGGCGAAGACACGCGGGGTATGCCACGTGCTTTCCGTGTTTAGCCTCTCGATGGAGGATGGGTCTATTCTCTTTCTATAGGCGGCAAAGACTCGACGGGTAGTATATCTACTCACTGTGTTGAGCCTCATTTGTGTTTATAAGAATAGTATGTTTTTCTAGAATTCCTGGGAATGTGGAAAAGTAATTCTGTAATGAATGTTTTATTAAATGGTGAAAATCCACGGGGATGGAGATGCTGGGATTTAAAGGTGATGTGAATCTTAAAAAGGAGCAGTTGTTTTTCAAAGTGATGCCATTTCAGTTTAATGTGGAATTATTCATTCTTAATTAATGTTTAAATAATTAATTAATGTACAGTGGAACTGATAAATGAGAATGGAGTAATCTGATAAAGCTCTTCTTTGTTTGTGTGCTTATAGGATACATAGTCTTAGAAGTAGCAGTCTGGAGTCTGAGAGACGTTAGCTGCAGTTGTATCTAAGACTAGGTAATTCCCATAGTATGGATGTGAGCTACTTATATATTCTTTACTTTTTTTGTTTCTATACGCTACTCCACCCTGTTGGTAAGGGAAACTGACACCCCGGGGATTCTGAGCCCTGGGGGCGTGTTTTCCCCAACATTCTGATGGGAGGTTGAATGGTTGACTACCCCCTTTGACCCCGCTCTCTTCTCTTGGTAGATCTTTGTGCTGGTAGGAACAGTGGTTAGTTTTACCCATATATGTGTGTAGAGGGCTGTGATGGCTTGTGGTTATTTCCCACACATATATTCTGGATATAGTATCCTATGGAATACTATAGGTGTAACGTGTATAGGCTATGATGGCTTGAAGATCCGTACTCGGCGTATGGGCTGTGATGGCTTGAGGTATAATACTCGACCTATGATACACGTTATACGAGCTATGGTGGCTCCCGGAAACTACCTGGTTACTTTGGTTGTGAGGATGGTGTGGTGCTTCGCCCAGGTGTCTGCGGGCAAGCCTATGTGGTGCACGAGGTGCAGATTGTGGAACTTAGCCCAGGTGTCTACGGGCAAGCCTTTGGAGAGAGATGCACAGGACGTATTTCATTGGGGAAAAGAGGCAAACCAGTGGGGAAGTAGTAGCGGGGTACCCTTGATATTCTTTACTATATGCTATATTCTTGTATGTGTTACTTGGTGAGAGTATCCATGGTGAGGTTGGGAACATAGTATACCTGTTTAGGTGACGAGTTAGTTTCACTTGTTGTTGACTGGGCTTTAGCATGCTTTCTTTACCTTTTCACGAGAGGATTGGGGAGGATCCTACTGAGTATACTGTTATACTCACCCTATGTACATACAAACTGTTTTCAGGTCACTTGGAGCAGGTTGGAGATCAAGCTGGTTACTACTAGCTTGCGGTTGGAGGAGGAGCTGTTCGGGCTTGTGGTCACTGCCGTTTTACTTTCTTTTGGGTACTTTTAGTTTTCCCTTTCAGTTGTAGTACTTTTTCATGAAATTTCATATATGTACTTGGGTTTCCGTTATATTTCCGTTATGAGTTGGAGTTGGTTGGAGTCTATTCTATCTCTCTCTTCTGCATGTGTTCTCTTAGAGGGTAATGCCTCCCATTTGTGTGTGTATTATACCCTCGGTGCTAGTCGCCAACCCGGGGCCTACTGGAGGCGGGACTCGGGGGTCATTATCTCCATTCTCACATTGCCGGCCCAGGAGGGGTACACTTTGTGGGTAGGGGGTCATGATAGAGTGGTATCAAAGGTCTGGTTGAGGGATAGGATGGAGTTTGGAGTTAGGCACAGGTGAGGATGCAAGGGATGGTAGGGCAACAGTGTCATTCATGTTTAGCAAGTGGGGTAAACACTGGAGACCGGCAGAGACATAGGCGTTCAGGGCCCCCTATGATCTGTTGCACGGACCTTTAAGTTTACGATGGCTACTAAACAAAGTGATATTGGTTGCAGGGTAGAGACCTAGGAAAGGATCATGCATCATTATTCTTTGCGCCTGTGTTTGAATGGGTAGAACTTGGGATAGGTAACCTAAAATTAATAAAACAAAATAATTAATTAATTAATGTTGATTCTTCCATATTCCAGGCTTAGGAGCTCTAACAGTTGTTATTTTACAGGTATGGCTCCAGGTCGACGTCCTCGTCAGGTTTGCGCAGAAGGTGCCCAGCAGGCTGTTCCAGCAGATCGCCGCCGGGTAGAGGTTGACGACGATGACACCTAGAGGAAGACACTCCGAGAGTTTCAGCGCCAGAGTCTACAGAAGTACGAGGGCTCCGTTTCAGATGCAGTCACAGAAGACTGGTTGGAGGAGGTCGAGATGGGCATCAGTTCGATTCGTACTCGGAAGGAACACTGGGTGTCCTTGGTTGTGACGATGTTGCGTGGAGCAGTGAGACAGTGGTGGTTCTTGTTCCTCGGGGATCGTGAGGAGTCAGCGATCTCATGGGAGGAGTTTCGAGACAGGTTTAAAGTCGAGTTTCTTTCATCTACTGCGAAGGCATCCAGTCGCCAGGAGCTTCTTACCCTTCGACAGGGGAGCTCCAGTGTTCGAGAGTTTGGAATCCGTTTCAGGAACCTTCTACGATATGCTTCAGACCTGTTACCAGATGGGGAGGCCAGGGCGAGGCATTTTGAGGAGGCTTTGCGTCCAGAGATCCAGTGCCAGGTCACCCCATTTATGCTGAAGACATATCTTGAGGTGCTGGTGAGGGCAGAGGTTGTTGAGAGGACTTTGACCAGGACCGGATCGTCACGAGAGGGGAATCATCATGATTCCTCATGAAGCAGAGCTGTGGTCCGGGGTTCCCGGTTTTCAGGGCAGAAGAGTTTCCGTTCACCTGGGGGTAGGTCCCAGCCCTTCCCATCTCGTTTCTCCGGAGGCAGCAACTCTCAGGCCTATGCCAAGGAATCAGGCGCTTGTTTTTCTTATGGTGGTCGTGGTCATCAGCAGCGGGAGTGCCTGACTTTTCAGAGCAGTCATCGTGCACCAGGCGCTCCTCTCCAGGTTCCTCCGTTGAGGCAGTTCCAGCCGAGGCAGCAGCAGCAAGTTGCACCAGCTTTAGATCACCTGAGGGTAGATGGAGAAGGCAGAGGACAGCCCCATGACGCTCCCCGTCCTCAGAGAGCAGAGCGCGGCCGTGGTGGTGGTCGTCATCAGGGTCAGAGAGGCCGTGGAGGTGGTCGTGGTCAGCTTCATGCTCTAGCGTTGCCAGCCCCAGGCGAGCCAGACATCGTCTGAGGTACCCTTTTCTTGTTTTCTACCTTGGTGTATGCCTTGTTTGATTCAGGAGCAACAAACTCCTTTATATCCCCTACCCTTGTCCACGCTTTGGGACTTGAGGTAGAAAGGATTCCAGTGCCCTTGGCGTTGACTACGACAGTTGGAGGTCGAGCTAGCTTGTTTGAAGTATGTAGAGACTGTGAGCTAGTGTTGGGGCAGCACCGCTCTTGGGGAGATTTCCTATGTTTACGAATACAACCATATGATGTCATCCTCGGCATGGATTGGTTGTATTCGGTGCAGGCTATTGTGGATTGCTACAGTAAGAAGGTCGTTTTCTTTGATGAAGATGGAGAGGAAGTAGTGTTTGTTGGTGAGAGAGATCCTCGGATGAGTCATAGACGAGTTTTATCATTATCATCCATGATGGCTGGGATGATGCTGAGTTCTTCAGAGGTTCAACAGTTGGCGTTTCCTAGGGTCGTAGAGGAGTACCCTGATGACTTTCCAGAAGAGGTTGTATCCTTACCCCCTCGACGAGAGATCGAGTTTGGGATCGAGCTACAGCCAGGAGCATCTCCTATCTCTATGTCTCCATACAGGATGGCCCCTTCTGAGTTACGAGAGCTACGTATTCAGCTCGACGGTCTGTTGCAGTGTGGTTTTGTTCAGCCAAGTGTGTCACCATGGGGTGCACCATTTTTGTTTGTGAAAAAGGCTGATGGAAGTTTGCGGTTGTGTGTCGATTATCGTCGCTTAAACAAAGTGACAATAAAGAACTACTATCCTCTCCCGCGGATTGATGACCTATTCGATCAACTGAAGGGTGCAAGTTGGTTTTCAAAGATCGACTTGCGGTCAGGATATCATCAGATGCGTGTAAAGGATGAGGATATCCTGAAGACTACTTTCCACTGTCGTCATGGGCATTATGAGTTTGTTGTAATTCCATTCGGCGTGACAAATGCTCCAACTGTTTTCATGGGGTTGATGAATGTTGTGTTCCATGAATTCTTGGACAAGTTTGTTGTGGTTTTCATCGACGACATCCTTGTATACTCCACATCTGAAGAGGAGCATGCAGAGCATCTACGAGCCATTTTGGGAGTTCTTCGCCAACATCGGTTGTTTGGGAAGTTGTCCAAGTGTGAGTTCTGGGCTCGAGAAGTTTGTTTCTTGGGACATGTTGTGTCCCAACAGGGAGTAGCTATGGATCCTTTGAAGATAGAAGCAGTGGTGTCTTGGCTAGCCCCCAAGACCGTGTCAGAGGTGCGAAGATTCCTTGGTCTCGCAGGCTATTACAGGAGGTTTGTGGCGAATTTCTCCCGAGTTGCGACTCCTCTGACAGCTTTGACCAGGAAGGATCAAGCGTTCATATGGACTGATCAGTGTCAGACATCTTTCGAGTATCTAAAGGAGAAGTTGGTAAGTGCTCTAGTCCTTTGTCTTCCAACGGAGGGAGTCTAGTGTGATGTTTTCTGTGATGCTTCACATCTGGGGCTAGGCTGTGTTCTTATGCAGTAGAGGTCCGTTGTTTCTTATGGGTCTCGGCAGTTGCGTCCCCATGAACGCAACTATTCCACCCATGATCTTGAGTTGGCAGCCGTGGTGTTTGCTCTGAAGTTGTGGAGACATTACCTCATTGGGGAGCACATTGTGGTTTTCACTGATCATAATAGTTTGAGGTATGTTTTCTCCCAACGCGACTTGAACATGAGGCAGCATCGGTGGATGGAGTTCTTGCAGGAATACGACTTCGAAATATCGTATACACCTGGGAAGGGAAATGTTGTTGCTGATGCACTGAGCCGAATGTCACGTAATGATGTTGTGCGTGAATCTGGGGATTCTTGGAGAGTGATGGAAGAGCTATCATCTTTGCATCTTGATATGGGAGAATTTGGGGGAAGAGGATGTCTTTTCCAGATGACGGTGCAGTCATCCCTGATGCAGAAGGTGGAAGAGTCTCAGTTGGGTGATTTAGAGGTGGAAGTTTGGAGAGACAGAGTTGTTTGTGGGGAGGCCCCTGATGGTTGGTCGGAGGATGAACAACACCGAGTGTTGTATCATGGCAGGCTTTTTGTTCCCTTGGCGATGCGTGAGACGGTTCTCCGAGAGTTCCATAGTTCACCCTTGGCAGTACATCCTGGTGTGACGAAGATTTACCGATCCTTAAGGAGCCAGTTCTGGTGGCCTAGGCTGATACGTATGGTTGCAGAGTGTGTGTCTCGATGTTTAGTCTGCCAGAAGGTGAAGGCCGAACACCGTGTTCCTGGTGGTCTCCTCCAACACAGAGAGATTCCTCAGTGGAAGTGGGAGGACATCTCAATGGACTTTGTTACAGGTTTACCTTGAGCTCCGGGAGGACATGATGCTATATGGGTGGTAGTGGATCGTTTAACTAAATCGGCCCACTTCATAGCAATCATGGAGTCGAGCTCAGTGGAGGTTTTGTCGAGGCAGTATCTGGAGGAGGTGGTGAGGCTTCACGGAGTACTTAGGACGATCATTTCTGATCGAGATCCTCGTTTTACCTCTAGGGTGTGGAGAGGTCTCCAACATGCTTTTGGATCTCAACTATGCCTTAGCACTGCTTTTCATACTCAAACAGATGGTCAGACAGAGTGAACCATCCAGACTCTTGAAGACATGTTGCGCTCTTGTGTTCTTGCTTTTGGAGGTTCATGGTTGAAGCACTTACCCTTGGTAGATTTCACTTACAATAATAGTTTTCACTCTACCATCGGTATGGCGCCATTTGAAGCCTTGTATGGCCGGCCATGTCGTTCTCCATTGTGCTGGACTGGGGTCGGAGAGTCGGCAATTCTCGGACCATAACTAGTGCAGAATACAGCAGAGATGGTTCAGGTGATTCGTGAGAGGATGAAGACAGCACAGGATTGTCAGAAATCGTATGTTGATCAAAGAAGGAGACCGTTAGAGTTTAATGTTGGGGATCATGGGTTTCTAAAGGTGACTCCCCGTCATGGGTGGCGATGGTTTGGTCATGGAAGTAAGCTTTCTCCCCGGTTTGTTGGGCCTTTCGAGGTGTTAGCTCGTGTTGGATCTGTGGCATATCGAGTAGCACTTCCCTCTCAGATGAGTCGGATACATGATGTTTTCCATGTATCACAGCTCCGTCGTTATCTTCATGATGAATCTCATGTTATCGATTGGGGAGAGATCGATATTGACGATGATGCAACCTTCGAGGAGCAACCTGTGGAGATCCAAGACAACAAGGAGAAGGTGTTGCGTGGGCGTTCTATCCCCTTAGTTCGTGTCCTGTGGCGACACGGTGGCATGGAGGAGAGTACCTGGGTGCGTGAGTCACATATACGTGCTCAGTACCCAGAGTTGTTTAATGTTTAACTCTTTCCAGGTAATGATGTTTCCTCTCTGGTTAGACCTTTCATTTTTTATTTATGTACCTTTGATGTGATGTTGTGAATGAATTGTTTGGGTATGGATTGTTTGTTCCCGGATGTCAGAGTTTTGTTCCACCTTTCGAACAACTCATGGTGGTTTTCCCCTGAGAGGTATCTTATGGGGTGGTTGTTCGGACCCCTCTATTCTTCTGGGTTGGTTTTTAATTCTCGAGGACGAGAATGTTGTGAGAGGTATCTAATGTAATGCCCCGGACCTCTCCGGTCCATTACTTTGTGGAATTGTGGTGTTGGAGGTGTCTCGGGAGGACAAGGTGACTTATCCCCCATCTGTTGCCTACCGATAGCTCGGTCTACCGGTAGCTGCTGATTACCGGTAGCTCGGTCTACCGGTAGCTGCTGACTACCGGTAGCTCGGTCTACCGGTAGCTGCTGATTACCGGTAGCTCGGTCTACCGGTAGCTGCTGATTACCGGTAGCTCGGTCTACCGGTAGCTGCTGCCTACCGGTAGCTCGGTCTACCGGTAGCTGCTGATTACCGGTATCTCGGTCTACCGATAGCCGCAGCCTACCGGTAGCTGGGTTTACCGGTAGCCATGGCATACTGATAGCTCGGTATACTTGTAGCCGCAGTCCAGCAGTAGCTCGGCTAACACTTTGCCAAATTTCTAGTTCTGTAAACAGTGTTTCTATCGGTGAGGTCCTATCGGTGGACTTCTATCAGTGAGGATCTATCAGTAGACTTGTGTTTCTATCGGTAAGGTTCTATCAGCGAGCTTTTCTTTCCTTTGCCAATTTTTTTAGTTCTGTGAACAGTGTTTCCAGACATCATAAGAGCTACCGATTCCATACTTTTCCAAATTTCACGAATGAACAGTGTTTCCAGACTTCATAAGAGCTACCGATTCCATACTTTGCCAAATTTTACGAATGAACAGTGTTTCCAGACTTCATAAGAGCTACTGATTCCATACTTTGCCAATTTTCACGAATGAACAGTGTTTCCAGACTTCATAAGAGCTACCGATTCCATACTTTGCCAAATTTCATGAATGAACAGTGTTTCCAGACTTCATAAGAGCTACCGATTCCATACATTGCCAAATTTCACGAATGAACAGTGTTTCCAGACTCCATAAGAGCTACCGATTCCATACTTTGCCAAATTTTGAGTATGTGAACAGTGTTTCCAGCTTCGCAAATTTGACGTTTTCTTTGACATAAAATACTTTTAAAACCTTATTTTAAGGACTTTAAGGACGATTCAAAGGCCATAAATCCTATATTAATTATTCCTAAGGCCGGGATGTTTTTACTTGGTCAAACCACGTGGGTTAATGCGATCCGTTTTTAATGGAGAATAAACCGGATCTTAAACTGTCACCTCTCTAATTTTTTTTAAAGGAACAAGATATCATTCTTCGTTGTTCTTCCTCCTGGTTCTCATCTACGAGATGCTAGAACCTTGCAATCGTTCTTTGATATAAGGTATGTTTTATCATCATTCCTTCGGGGGATCACCTTCTATTGTTTTTTCCTTCCATATTAGCATGTAATCTCCATGGTTCTAATGGGTTTTCTTGGGTTTGGTTGGTACTGTCGTACCGTGGCATCCTCTGGTGGATGCAGCTGTCGTGAGGAGAAGAGGACTGTGACCCGTTGTGTGGATAAAGGACGTCAAGAACTCTTCGAGGTAGGGGATTCATGGCTTCTCTAATTGTATATGTGCAATCGTAGAATTAGCATGATTTATCTCTTTGGATCACAATGAAATTGACCTAATTAAATACTTGAACCGGATTAAAAGAATTGGTCGATCGCATGCTGTTGCTTTATACCGTGATAACGGTTTGCCTCATGTTTTCCTAGATATAGTGATATCTATGTTTTCTTTGATTTGTTGTTCGTTCATGATAGAAATTGATAATGAATTTAAAGCCTGAATTAATTGTTAATTAATTGGCTAAAGATAAAGAGGCATGTAAATTAATCTGGTTATTGCAGTTGTTGTTGTTGTTCTAATTTGAGGATAATCAAATTAGGGAAGTAAGTATGGTTATTTAATTTTGATAGCTTACTGATTAGGTATCCATTATTGGAACCTATGAATAACAAGTCTGTTAATTCAATATGGATTAGAGAACAGATTATGTGGGAATTTCTAAAAGGGTTCTGAGTTACCCTCTTGTTTGTTAAAGGGCCAAGAGCCCATTTTGTGATGTTTGTTTTCCTGCTGCTTGTGCTGTGATGTGAGCCTGGATGGCTGTTGTGATATGTGGAGGCATGGAGACTTGTGGTTGTGGCAGCGGATGATGCCTAGTGTGGCGAGATGCATCGGTTTATGCATATGGGTGTCGGGGAGGACACCAAGGGTGATGGTATGAGATGAATGTGATGGTTTGATGTTGGTGGTTTTGTTTGGTTGTTTATCTGCTTTACTTTTCCCCACTGCTCAAGGCAGCTGGTCTTGCTTACCCTCTTTCCGAAGGAGGCGAAGACACGCGGGGTATGCCACCTGCTTTCCGTGTTTAGCCTCTCGATGGAGGATGGGTCTATGCTCTTTCTATAGGCGGAAAAGACTCGACGGGTAGTATATCTACTCACCGTGTTGAGCCTCCTTTATGTTTAGAAGCATATGATGTTTTTCTAAAATGCCTGGGAATGTGGAAAAGTAATTCTGTAATGAATTTTTGATTAAATGGTGAAAATCCACGGGGATGGAGATGCTGGAATTTAAAGGTGATGTGAATCTTAAAAAGGAGCAGTTGTTTTTGAAAGTGATGCCATTTCAGTTTAATATGGAATTATTCATTCTTAATTAATGTTTAAAGAATTAATTAATGTACAGTGGAACTGATAAATGAGAATGGAGTAATCTAATAAAGCTCTTCTTTGTTTGTGTGCTTATAGGATACCTAGTCTTAGAAGTAACAGCCTGGAGTCTGAGAGACTTTAGCTGCAGTTGTATCTAAGACTAGGTAATGCTCATAGTGTGGATGTGAGTTACTTATATATTCTGTACTTTTTGTGTTTCTATACGCTACTCCACCCTGTCGGTAAGGGCAACTGACACCCCAGGTATTCTGATCCCTGGGTGGTGTTTTCACCAACATTCTGATAGGAGGTTGAATGGCTGACTACCCCCTTTGGCCCCGCTCTCTTCTCTTGGTAGATCTTTGTGCTGGTAGGAACAGTGGTTAGTTTTACCCATATATGTGTGTAGAGGGCTGTGATGGCTTGTGGTTATTTCCCACACATATATTCTGGATATAGTATCCTATGGAATACTATAGGTGTAACGTGTATAGGCTGTGATGGCTTGAAGATCCGTACTCGGCGTATGGGCTGTGATGGCTTGAGGTATAATACTCGACGTATGATACACGTTATACGAGCTATGGTGGCTCCTGGAAACTACCTGGTTACTTTGGTTGTGAGGATGTTGTGGTGCTTCACCCATGTGTCTGCGGGCAAGCCTATGTGGTACACGAGGTGCAGATTGTGGAGCTTAGCCCAGGTGTCTACGGGCAAGCCTTTGGAGAGAGATGCACAGGACGTATGTCATTGGGGAAAAGCGGCAAACCAGTGGGGAAGTAGTAGCGGGGTACCCTTGATATTCTTTACTATATGCTATATTCTTGTATGCGTTACTTGGTGAGAGTAGCCATGGTGAGGTTGGGAACGTAGTATACCAGTTTAGGTGACGAGTTAGTTTCATTTGTTGTTCACTGGGCTTTAGCATGCTTTCTTTACCTTTGCACGAGAGTCTTGGGGAGGATCCTACTGAGTATACTGTTATACTCACCCAATGTACATACAAACTGTGTTTTAGGTCACTTGGAGCAGGTTGGAGATCAAGCTGGTTACTACTAGCTTGCGGTTGGAGGAGGAGCTGTTCGGGCTTGTGGTCGCTGCCGTTTTACTTTCTTTTGGGTACTTTTAGTTTTCCCTTTCAATTGTAGTACTTTTGCATGAAATTTCATATATGTACTTGGGTTTACTTTATATTTCAGTTATGAGTTGGAGTTGGTTGGAGTCTATTCTATCTCTCTCTTTTACATGTGTTCTCTTAGAGGGTAATGCCTCCCATTTGTGTGTGTATTATACCTTCGGTGCTAGTCGCCAACCCGGGGCCTACTGGAGGCGGGACTCGGGGGTCATTATCTCCCTTATCACATTTCCGGCCCAGGAGGGGTACACTTTGTGGGGAGGGGGTGGTGAAAATATCGTTGTTTAGTGAAACTTGGTATTGCGTACGACGCAAGCTATCGAGGAAGGTCGTGATTGCGTGTAAAGTAAGCCAAGGAAGTGTGTAGTGAATGATTCCGTTGATGATATATAAAAAATAAAATATTACTCATAAAAATCTCAGGTGTTACATTTACATAATTCCATTAAAATATATATGTATTGTTCTAATTATTTTAAATTTTTATATATATGATGTTCTCCGTAGGATGATTCCAAAAAAACACTAGACTTTTCCCAACGGTTCTCAAAACCGTTGGGAAAGGCCTAGACATTTCCCAACGGTTCTCAAAACCATTGGGAATGGCCTTTCCCAACGGTTTTGAGAATCGTTGGGAAAAGTCTAGTGTTTTTTTTCAAAGTTTGGTCGAAGGTTGAATTGTGGAGGCCCTTTCCCAACAGTTTTGGCAAACCGTTGGGAAAGGGTAGCCTATCCCAACGGTTTCCCAAAACCGTTGGCAAAGGGCCTCCACAATTCAACCTTTCCCAATGGTTTGGCCAAACCGTTTGGAAAGGTGGAAAAAATATGGGCTTTCCCAACAGTTTGGCCAAACCGTTTGGAAAGGGTACCTATACCAACGGTTTGACAAACCGTGGGTATAGAAGCGTTGGGAAAATTCATTTTTCCAGTAGTGTCACATTTACCATATTCAATGATCATTATATAAAGGTTGTAATTAATATAATATATTTAAACAATGATGATACAATCATATATAACCTATTATTTATTTATATATATATATCATCCTTGTGTTGGGGGGATGAAAAGAGAGCCACATCATTTCCTGATGGCAGTAGTCTACATGCACATGAAAGTCCTTATCATCATTTAGTGAGTAAAAATGTATGACGGAATCATATATTTTAATGTAGCTAAATATTAAATGAATAATATATTTATATCACTAATATCCAATACATTTATTTTTTTTAAATGTATTATATTCCAAATAATGCGTTAGAGAAAGATGAATCACATCACTTTGTGAGTCGGTAGTCTGCCGTACGCACGAACAACATTATTGTATCTCCTACGGAATGGAATGTTAAAAATTTATTTATATTATATAATTAATAATTTAGATTAATTATTTCATAAAAATCATAAATGTACTTTAGATCCATCATCATAACCATCCATGAAATTTGGTAGTAGGAGAAAAAGGACATTTGTTCGTGAGGTGGTAGTCCACCATACCCATTACTAATGATTTTAGAAACCATGTAATTGATTTTTGGACTTTTTTAGTAAAATAAAATAACATAAGAAGATAATATTATATTTAATACAATATGTTTATTATTGTATAATTTTTTTCTAACTATTTATGTGGTAGGAGGAAAAAGTAAAATAAAAATGCTCACTGAAGAATGTAACCTCTACTTTAATTATCTTCCTTAGGGTTGTGCCAATAACCTTACTAGGTTATCTATATTAAAAAATTAAGGATTATTAGATGATAAAATTTAATTTGGGAATTTTTTTTGTTTTAATAGGCCGACTCATTAAGTTGTGTTGGTGTAAATAATAGTGGATAGGGGCTTAACATTTATAAGTGAGGTTAGTGGAACACTTTTAATTTAATTAAAAGATTCAATCGTACCCTTTTTTTGTCATTCCAAAAGCCAATGATTTAGGAAATTATCAAAAAATAGAAAATTTAAGGATGAAATATTTTTATAATTTTGGTAGATAGGTTTTGAGGTAATTTTAGACCGTACCATCTTAGTTTATCTGATGTGTGAAACCATTTTTCCTGAACCGTGCTAATTAATTATCATTGGGATCACTATTTATTTGGGGAAAAATTATGTTGAACATATTAAAAAATAATAATTAATATGATTCAAAACATGGAATCATTATTTCAAAAATTCGTTAACAAAAGTGGAAAATTTCAATATAAAAATTTTCCCATATACGTAATGATAATGTGGACTTTCAGTGAGAAAATGGTCGAATGTTTAAAAAATTTAACGCTAAAATTTAAAATGAAAATTATTACCATGACCAAAATTGGAAGAAATAGTCTATAATTAAACTATATTTACTTAAAAACTAATTAAAATTTAATTTTATATTATAAATTATTTAAATGGAAATATATTTTTCATTTAAAAATCTGTAATTTTCACCAATCATTGGGGAAAGAAACATTTCAATATACATATATAATAAATCGCCCTAAAATAATTTTAATATTATTATTTAATAAATTATATGTATCTCTTAGAATTAATTTTATAAATTTTTTAAAATTAATTTTAAATTACGTTTCCAATGCACAAAAAGTCCATCTTTTAGAAAATTTCATTTTTATAAAAACATTTTATTTTCATTTAAATTAATAATATTTTATATATAATAAATAGATAATGAAAATTTTCATTAATTATTTATTTATATTTATACAAACCAATTAAATGACTATGTATACTAATTATACTAAATAATAATATTTTAATAATATGTACCATTTTTTAAAAAAACATCATCTCATTCAATTTAATAAAAAAACATAGTGTTTCATATAACACGACATAAGCTAAATGTTGCGCATGATCCAATATATTTAAGAAACTAAATTTATTTAAAAATTAATATATTTTAATTATTTTGTTGTATTTTCTTCTATGCTTGAGGTTTTTATGTCATACACTATATCGAAAAAAATGTTTTTACCTTAGAATTTGTTGGTGTTTTATACATCTCATAGTCACTTATGAACTCAAGGAGATCCACCTCTTGTATTAATAATGGAATAAAAAGAAACCCCTCTAAAATCAACCAGTGTAGATTAACATTACACAAACCATCAGGTGGATCGCCGTATAAAACTCGATCCAAGAAAAATTCAACCTTAGAATCCCCCAACATGGACTTCTCTACTAATAACACACACAAAAATATCATCTACAAAGGAATCCAATTCCACCAACATTACAAATATTTAGATAACTATTAGAGAAATATTCCCTCAATATCTCATGAATTAGTCCCTCTAATGATACCCCTCATGGGATTGTAATGTTGGAAGTGATATAATGACCCCCAAGTCCCATCTTCAGTAGGCCCCAGGTTTGTGACCATCAATTAATATGTAAAAATATTATATATGAATGTAATTTCCATCATTTTCATCTTTATAAATATTTATTTATCAGTCCATCAATTTATCAAACCACACGTAAAAAATATTCTCAAATATATAATTAAATATAAATTAATTTTGATAAAATCCCAATATTCTATTCTGTTGTATGTCTCAAATACACCGTATTAGATTGTGTCCCTCGAAATTCATCAACATGTATATAATGAAAGAAATATTATTATAGAAATTGATAATTATTGGGAAGAGGTAGAATTAAACACACAAAGAAAAAAGGTATATTTATACAATAATTAATATATAAAAATTTAATCTCCAGCAAGGATCCAACAATGATCCTCTATCTTTCACTCATCACCAGCTTTGATTTTTTAAACATTTCACAAATCGACCAATGATTTCTCATAATTTTATATTTCCAATCCACACCACTATATTTATATTTTAAATAAAAATTCTACCCCTAAACAATAGTACCATAAAATCTATCAACATCCACTATAAGCAAGAAAATAAATTTCAATTATATTTTAATATATAAAATATCCAACGTACAATACATATTTAAAAAATATTATTTTATACTACCACACAATAATTTATATAAATTTATGAACACACGAACATATATATATTTTAGAGATTTATATTAAAAAATATATATATTTACGCATAACAATTTCATAGGAATTATTTTCTTAAAAACATTTCATTTAAAAAAAATTAAATTCAATAATATATATATATATATTAAATCACATGTTATTCCGTAAAACATATACATTACTTAATTATTGTAATTATTTCCATTTTTAATAAATTCATAAATCTATTAGGAAGTTATAAGAATAATATATATATACAATTCAATATGAATTTATATTCCCATATGAAAAAAAAATTTTGTTTTTACTATAAAATATATCAATACTTTTATAAAACATGTTTTCGTATTGTAAAGAACATTTTGAATAAGAACTAATAAAACTAGTGGAAGATAGATGGGAATGAGGGCATATTCTGCCATCCATTCCATGTTAACCATGATATTGGTGAAAGAACCCTCTCTGGTTCACTAGAGTCATTCTACCTACCCACATTGGTGGGGAAGCATGTGAAATAATATATTATAGAGATAGAAATATAGTTTCCAATATAACTTGGTATAATTACCAAGAATTATTCATGACTGAAACAATATTCATGATGAATCCTAAGTTGCACCTCTAGAAAATAGATATCATATTAGAAAATATGAATTCCAAGTGAAATTCAATTAGTTAATTCATTCATAAAATTTAATCTTAAAACAATAAATTCACTAGGCATTAATTAATGATATCACATTCCCACTATAAATTAATTATCCACCAAATTCCACCATTCCAATAATAATCCACATGATATATTCTAAAGAGTTAACATCATTTAGTATTACATAAAAATTAATACCACATGTGTTAGAAGATTTAAAATTAAGAATACATTATCATTATTTAAATCTAGGTACTCTAGTAATGATCTACATATACAATAAAAGGGATTCCAAAACCATGTACAACTAAATACACCAAGAAGTGGGGAGAGGAATATAGTAACAAGAAAACAAGCCATCCGACCCTTTGAAGATTCATAAAAAAGAACGCATCCTATATTTTGGATCATCATTGGTAATTCCTCGATTCTAAGCATTACATCTATACAAGATCCATCCCATTACAAACAAGAATATAACCACATGCCTTGCATCATTATCACCAACTAGAACCATCTTCTACAGCCTCCCCACCCATATCTCACCAAAATATAATCCTTACTAGGATCATATCATGTTGAATCATAAGGTTCACATCCATATCTAACAAAACATCCAGAATGAACACTATTATATCAAAATGTCATCTATGCGCTAAATTGACGACATAAATCCTTCATAAGGATATAAAATCACATTAGCAGAAAATTTTTTTGTATTAAACAACTAATAAATTACCATATGTAATTAATCAATTTATTGATAAAAATTTACATCAATATCTATCCTATTAAATTAGATATCAATAACTAGAAGATATATTATAATTCATTGAAGTGTGACTACTAGTTTTATCAAACTACATGGAAGAAAATTTTCAAATTAAACCTAGAAATTAAATTCTATAGAAAAATATTATTACACACATTGTGTTGTTTATCAAAATTTAATAACAATAAACATGCTATATAATATAGTAAATTTATAAAAACAAATTTAAAAAGAGAAAAAGAGTTATCATAGTAGAAAAACAACCGATCTCTACAACCAAAATCCATTCATTTTCATTTCTGTAGTTTAACTAACAATAAGGTTTCTTCCACCATTAATCCATGAGAAAATGTATGAAAATTTAATTAATTAATATAAAATAATCAATTTAATGATCCTTGTTCCTCAATTTAGAAAATCAACATTATCTATGAAAGAATAGTTGGTCAAAATCATCCACCACCAGATGGAAAACCCCCAAGCCCATGGAAGGTCACCATATCCTAACATTCATAAGACACTAAAAACAAAAAATAGGTCAAATATCCCCAAAATGGCGTATCTATAACAATTACCCAGTTTATTGAAATAATGAATGGATAGAGATGAGTTAGGGGTTCCATGATCATGGAATATAAATTCTCCGTGATTTAAGTTAGAATCCAAATAGAATCAATCAAAATAAATTAGAGTTTTACAACCAGTACTCATAATATTATACATTATTAGTAGTATCCTTAATGTTGGAAATTTACCAACCATGCCTAAGGATAAAAATAAAATCATAAAATCATAGTAACTATAATATGAGAGAGAAATAATTGATTAGTAGTGGAAAAGATAAATTAAAACCTATTAAAACCCCCATTATGACACATTTATGATTCCCTTTATGCTTGTCATGATATTTTTTGAATAGATATAGTTTTATCCATTTCCAATCAAGCACGACCCCCACAATGGATTCTACCATATAATTGCTATGGTCAATGTGTTCTCAATAATAATAGTCTGGAATGGTTTATAATAATTCCCATTGCCCGCACCCTAGTAATTTTTCATCAACACACCCAAGACTACAAGTGTGGTGATATATTATTCACTATTTTAGATAGATACTCCTCAATGTAACCAATCCCCATGAAATTTTCTCAATGGTAATTATGAATTTTTTATTTTAGGAAATATATGAACAAAGAAAAGAAACCTCTTAAATGACTTGAAACCCCATGTTTATTTTCATAGTGATATAATAACAAATTGTCATCATAAAAAGGTCTCCACCACATCAAATTTTAGGGAATGGTTACCCTATGAAATTCTAAAACACCTCTCCAGTATCTAGAACATTTTCTTACTCCATCTCAACACATCAAAGAATTTGAAAATTGAAAAGTAAATTCCTTAAAGGTATAGAACATTAAATTATATACCTACTAAGTAATTCACATCATTAATAATTTAAATCCAATCCTACAGATTATAAAGGAAAACAAGTCATAAAATCATCCACCACATGAGACACATCTCAATAATTACACCATAATATGATTATAACCATCTCACATAGAGAAGCATAGAACAAAATTACACAATTACAATAAAGAAATCCCATACACTCTCTTGGGGGTGATACCTATAAAAAATTATCAATTCAATAAAATTGTAAATGAAATATAGAAAACCATCTCAAAAACTATATAATAGTCAATATCAGTATTAGTTCATTATATAATAATTATTTTTCATAAAACTACTAAATATATTTATAATTTATCTATATCTCACACTAATAGGTTCTCGCATATACTTCATCATTCTTCTAAAGGTCATGGAAAATTGAAAAATGCATAATTGTTCATCATCTAAATTAGGAAATCATATATCTGTAATGTTTTCTCCTCAAAAGATTCATCATTATCAATATTGATCATGTCATAATTGATGGAATTATATACATTATGATGATAATGGGGAAGAATTAATACATGAATGAAATCAAGATTCCAACTCATGTGTGGGGGAATTTTTATCTGATAGAAAATGAATCCAATATAGGAGAAAAACTAAAACAAACTATTAATCATAGGGGAAATCATATACCCAAGAAAAAACCACTACCGCCTAGGACGTGGAGTCACTATTATGAGAACATTATCTCAAATGGAGAACACTATATGTGTCCTCCTATGGTCAACATAAGTATACGAATGATCCTATATTATCTCCATACATTCATTTATCACATGAACCATCTATTTCATGATTTCCACTTATTTGATCCTGATAATTTCTATATCTCAAAATAGAGTCCATAATATAATGAATAGAATGTTGTTCAATACAATGATTTAAAAATATCCATACAAATAGTTGTGTGAAAACTTTTATTTTATGGAAACTCAAAAAGGGTAGTTGTATCATTCACATGGCTCCAAAATATTGGGCATAAGCGCCTAACAAATTATAAATTTTCTAGATGGTACGTTGAGTCTGACCATCCATATTTGGATGAAAAGTATTTTTAAATACAAACTAAGAGGCAGAATCAAAGTGAAGGTCTTTCTACATATTTGTGGAAAATATGGGATTTCCATCAGATTTAATCATCATTGATACACTATAGAGTATAAAAAATAGTTATTAATACTTCCATGATAAAACATCCACTGAGATCAACACCATGATCAACAACATGAGACATATCATTTCCAAAATCTCCATTATCACCCATATATCATCAAATCCTCCTAGATCTCATGGTAAACTTGTGATGAATTCAGTTAATATTTCATTTACACTATATCCCATGAAATAGATTGAGTAAACCAAAAAGAACACCATGTTCAACATTCACCTTCTTGTAAAATAGAAAATATTATACAAATAGTGTAATTGATTAATTCAACAAAGAACATCAAAGATGGTCACGTAGATAATGTTACATCCTTATCACACTCGACTATGCTTCTATGGTTGAGTGGTGGAAATCATGGAGATCCTTTCCACACATCAATGATGGAATGTATAGTGTTTATAAGAATAAATGTTAGTAAAAATTGTTCTCATAATAACCGTAAGAGTTATTAATACATACAACTAGATCCCACAAAATGTCAACCTCATAATCGCCAAGTTGGGACTCCACAAACTACTACACAAAATAGTAATCAAATTTCTCTTAAAAATGCCAATCCCTACCAAAATACTCTACCATATTAACAATAATCTTGGATATATCTTCTATATATATACATTAATCCTTTGAGTCATACATAAATTTACAGAGATACTTCATTCTAAGTTCATTAGCTACAATACTACCATTTCTTGGTGTATATGAAATATTTATGTCATAGTACTACAATAATTATGTCCACCATAACCATCATAATTTCAATTCATTCTAGGATAATACATACCATAAGACATTATTAATTTTTAAAACAAAAAAACATTCATTGATGACGTAGTGTCACCAAAACATCATGGAAAACATGATTGTAACCAACTTAAGATAATGTGATGTATATTTATATACATCGGGTGTAACTATCACGTCCCATCCTCGGGGACCGTGCCGTGACTACCCCAAGCCCGTCTTCCATATGCCAGGGGCATGGGGTAGTCACAGCATGGGCCCCGAGGACGGGTTGTGACAAATTGGTATCAGAGGAGTTTAGTTCTACCATAGAACTCAGGACTCTGATCGTTCCTCTATGTGAAGTAATAGTGTTAACGGTATTGTGTGTGGTTATCAGTCCGGGGAGTCTACTGTTGGTGCGGCGGCCGACATATCTATACACCAGAACCCTGAATTCTGATTTCCGACTCAATGAACGAAAACATTGATTGCATGTGTGTTTTAGTGGTTTTCTTTGTGGTTGCTTGTGTCCTCCCACCAGGAATACTATATTGACCGTGGTGCACCTATTTCATTTCAGGATGGCCCCACGTCAGTAGCCAACTAGGGTTATGAGCTTTGTGAGAGACGACATCCCACCGAGCAATGAGGCCTCGGTGCAGGGCCCTATTACAGCGGAGGCACCGGCGGTACCTCTACCCGCCGAGCCACTGATGCCACTAGCCAGAGCAGCTGAGAGTGCACGTTGCCTTAGTTCACCACATTAGTTTCAGTGTCAGAGACCGCCCAGGTTCCGCTTGGAGACGAACCCTCAGGCAGCTGAGGATTAGATGGAGGCTGTTTTATGAGTTTTCAGGTTAGTAGGGACACCAGATGACCTCATGGTGATCATTGCCGCGAGTCTCCTGCACGCAGCAGCAGGTAGATGGTGGAGCCTGATTCTCTAGGTGTGCGACGAGGAATCTTTTCTTTGGTCGGACTTAGAGGTCCTCTTCCACTCCGCGTTCATACAAGCCACCCTCCATGCGGTGTGCATTCAGGAGCTACAAAAGATGTGGCAGGGCAGCGTGACGGTAGGCCAGTACTTGGTGAGATTTACCGATCTCTCGTGCTATTAGATGGACATTGTACGAGACCCATTCTTCTGGGCCCAGACCTTCGAGCAGGGACTAAGGCATGAGATCAAGGCATCAATAATCTCCCTCAGCATTCTGACGTAGGGAGGAGTACTGGAGAGAGCCCTTCTTTTAGAGAGCTTTCAAGCAGAGTTGACACCAGCAGCGAGACATATATCAGGGCGGCATGTAGCAGAGTCTTCTATAGCTGGAAGTTGATGGATGACACATGGGTCCATGCGGACCATACCATCAGGTGGATGACCTGAGGATACTGACTGAGTGGGGTGGGGTACACAACGCAGAGCCAGTCTTATGAGGAGTAGACAGTGATATGCATGCAGCGGGCAGGGCCACATGGCTCGTGACTGCCCGACCCTCCATGCAGTGGAGCAGAAGATGGTTGAGGGACCACCTAGTCAGAGGCATAGGTTCGACCATGGTTTTCCGCATGGAGAAGGAAGAAGAGGCAGAGGAGCTGGCCGAGTAGCAGGTGGCAGGCAATGCTTTGAGGCTCTACCACCACCACCACCAAGAGGTCCACCCCAACTACAGGGAGCTGGCAGGCAGAGACATGATCAGCTTCAGGCAGTGGAGTCTTATGACCAAGCAGCACCAAAGATGATTCTAGGTACTATCTGTGTCTACTCCACACTTTCTGCAGTTCTTATAGACACAAGAGCGAGCCTTTTTTTCATTGTCGCTGCCCTTGTTCGGAGCTCGGAGATTCTGACGGAGACGTTGGCTCGATCCTTATGTAAAGAGACTCCTACGGGAGCAGACTCGACGATTACACACTGGTTCCGGCAGTGTAACCTTACTCTAGGAGGCGAGATCTTCGGCTAGGATTTTCTTGTAGTGGTGTCGAGGCCTTATGACATCGTCTTGGGCATGGATTGGTTATCTACATTCCATGCTCAGATCGACTGTATTAGGCGCAAGGTGTTGTGTGTTCGCACCGATGGGAGCAGGTTCACCTTCACCGGCAAGAAGGGAGCCTTTGCAGCACAGGATAGACTCGCATAGGGGAGAGGACAGCCGATCACACATCAGTTAGCTTGCCTCATCCTAGGAGCAGTTGACGTGCGGAGTCCGAGTTTTCCTATAGTGGTGGATCAGTATGTGGACATTTTTCCCGACGACATTCCAGGACTACCTCCTCGCAGAGAGGTAGACTTCTATATTGACATGTACCCCAGGAGAACCCCGATATCTACTCCAGAATATAGGATGACTCTCGCTGAGCATTGAGAGATACGAGTATAGCTGGAGGATGTGCATGCCAAGGGGTTCATTTGACCTAGTGTTTCACCATGGGCTTCCCCGATTTTGTTTGCCAAGAAGGCGGACGGGAGATTGTGATTGTGTGTCGATTATCGTCGCCTGAACTAGGTGACCGTAAGGAAAAAGTATCTACTACTGAGGATTGATGACCTCTTCGATCAGCTCAAGGGACCACGATGGTTCTCGAAGATAGACCTCAGGTCAGGCTATCATCGGCTCAGAGCTAGAGACGAGGATGTGCAGAAGACGACCTTCAGATGTTAGTATGCAGACTATGAGTTCTTGTTTATACCTTTCGGCATAACCAACGCTCCAGCCGTGTTCATGAGCCTAATGAACAGGATCTTCCAGCCTTATCTCGATCGATTTTTTGTAGTCTTCATCAAAGACATATTGATATACTCGACTACTGAGGAGGTGCACGCCTACCACTTGAGGGTTGTACTAGAAACACTCAGATAGCACCTGGTTTATTCTAAGCTCTCGAAGTTTCATTTATGGATACGTGAGGTCCAATTCATGGGACATGTCATCTCTGAGGCTGGAGTAGTAGTGTATCTTGCGATGATCGAGGTAGTGCAAGCTTGGGAGCCACCCAGGAGCGTGACGAAGGTGTAGAGTTTCCTAGGTTTGGCTGGTTACTTCCGGAGATTTGTGCCAGACTTCTCCAGATTTGTGGAACCGATTTTATCTTTGAAGAATAAGGGGAAACCCTTCGTGTGGTCAGATAGATGTTAGTAGAGTTTCCAGGAGCTGAGAAAGAGATTGACCAGTGCACCCATCTTGAGGCTACCGGAGGAGGGAGTAGGGTACGTAGTCTACTGCGATGCATCAGGGACCAGACTTGGGTGTTTCTTGATGCAGGAGCAGGTAGTGATCGCCTATAGATCATGATAGTTGAGAAATCATGAAAGAACTACGCTACCCATGACCCGGAGTTAGCAGTAGTGGTATTCACTCTGAAGATGTGGTGGCACTATCTGATGGGTGAGCATTTTACAGTCTATTCTGATCACCAGAGTCTCAGGTACGTCTTCTCATAGACGGACCTGAACCTAAGATAGTGGCGATGGATCGAGTTTCTTACAGGACTATGAGTATGATATAGTCTATACTCATTGAAAGGAGAACGTAGTAGGCGATGCTCTCAGCAGGAGGACGGGAATTCAACTTCTTGGAGAGGTGACAGAGCAGTTAGCCGCTTTGCAGATATCGTTCGTGGATAGAGATGGGGAAGCCTTCCTTCAGTCACTCTCATTCAATCCTCCACTTCATTAGCGGGCCAGAGAGGCACAACGTGGGGATGTTGACTGTGAGACGCGGCGTGCACAGATTTACACAAGACTGGCACCCGATGGATTTTATTTAGGAGGAGGGCACACCATTATTTTTAAAGGGCGTCCCATGGTACCGGCTATATTACATGAGGAGGTGCTGAGGTAGTTTCACACTTCCCCCTTAGCGGTACATCCAGAAGATACATAGATGTAACAAGATCTCAGATGGCAGCACTAGTGACTGGGTATAGAGAATGTTGTGGCAGAGTTCGTTTCTCAATTTCTCACCTGCCAGCAGGTGAAGGTGGAGCACCAGGTACCAGTAGGCTTGGTACAGCCCTTAGAGGTCCCAGAGTGGAAGTGGGACAAAATATCTTTGGATTTCATGACTGGACATCCACGAACATCCAGAGGACACGACTCCATTTGGGTGATCGTCAACTGACTCACCATGTCGGCCCACTTAATACCCATCAGAGAGCAGGGATCAGTGGGCAGCATGGGATGCCTCTATGTTCAGGAGATCGTACGGCATCATGGTGTACCATCATCTATCATCTCTGAAAGAGATTCTCTCTTTACTTCCCGGCTTTGGAAGGTGTTGCAGGAGGCATTCGGGACGCAGTTACACCTGAGCACCGCTTTTCACCCTCAGACGGATAGTCAGACAGAGAAGACCCTTCAGACTCTCGATGAAATGCTCCGTGCATGTATCCTCAATGTTGGTCGTAGCTGGGAGGATCACCTACATTTGGTAATGCTTGAATACAAAAACAGATACCACTCCACCATCAGGAAGGAACCATACGAGGGATTGTACGAATGACCTTGTAGATCGCTTATGTGCCAGACAGACACTGGGGAGTCAGCATTGTGGGACCAGAGATGGTCCAGGCCATGACAGAGAATGTCCAGGTCATCCAGGAGCAGATGAGGACAGCTCAGAGCCGACAGAAGTCTTATGCTGATAGGAGGATAAGACAACTAGAGTTCAAGGATGGTGACCACATTTTCATACGGGTCTCACCTCAACGTGGATTACAGAGATTTGGCTGGGGCAGCAAGTTATCTCCGCACTTCATCGGACCATTCCAGGTTCTCAATAGGATCGGAGAGGTGGATTATCTCTTGGATCTACCACCTCAGTTGCATTGGGTGCACAACGTCTTCCACATATCTCAGCTGAGGAGATACGTTCACGATCCAACACATATCATCGGCCATGGGGAGCTGGACATCGATGATGGGGAGACTTTTGCGGAGGTCCCGGTGGAGATAGAGGATCGATAGGAGTGGGTCCTACTTGGGAGGTCGATTCCTCTAGTGCGCATCAGGTGTTAGAATGGGAACCTCTAAAAGAGCACTTGGGAGCGGTAGGCTCAGATGCGTGCTCAGTACCCCCATTTTTTCCCCTAGTTGTGATGTATCTTTACGGGGACGTAAAGCCCTGAGGTGGGAGTAATTTAAAGTCCCGGAAATTTCGAGGAATTTTTTTTTCGTAAATTATTTGGGATTTTATGAGTACGCAGTTTCTGACGGCACCTAAATCTGAGGCCCGGTGTGCCCAGAATAAATTTCCGAAGTTTAGCTCGGGTACGTTCAGTGAACGAACGAGTGGGTTTTTCTAAATTTGGAACTGATGCTTAGAATCAAAATCTGAGGGCACTGATGAAACCGTATCACCATTAATCACATACGAATACATTCACTGGAGGTGCGTTTTCTTGGGAGATGATATTAAAAATGACTAGGTTTAATTGAAGAGTGAAATAAAATACGTGTTACAATTTTATTTATACTATATGTAATTATAACCTACGTGTGGAGGTTGATGTGCGACCCACTAAATCCTTACTACTATTGATAGGGTATTAGTGAGGTGGGACCCACACGAGCCCGACCTTTTCAAATTCCTCTAACCTCTCTTAAAGTTGGAAAACCCCCCATTTATTTGTAACTCACCCACTCTCCCTCTTTAATTTCACGTCAACTCTTGCATTAAATTGACTGATTAAGGTTATTCAATTAATTTAATTTTGTGTTTGAGTTTTTTTTATGATTTGAAAACGCATGGCATGTGTTAATAAAATAAGGAAGCCCTTATTTTATTTGGGGGTTGTTTAGTTGTGGGAGGATCTTGGGAGAGAATACTCAAAGTCTTGAGGATCGTCATCTTCTTCATTGGAGAACGCAAAGAACGTCAAGACCTCGACAAAGATCGCCGTCACCACAAGCAGAGATCGACGTGCTGTCTCTTCTCCTCTCCGCAGCCGGTGTGTGACGCCTATTCCGAAGAATGATGAAACACCCTCTTTAAATCTTCCCCCCCACTTCAAAATAAGGGAAACATCATTTCCTCCTCGGTCATTCTATGTCAACATATACAGACCATTACCTCGCGACGTCGTTTTTCGCAAGGATCATCATTCGACAACTTCTTTGATGTAGGGTTTGAGTTCAAATTTAATCAATTAAATTTGCGCTTTATTTTTCCATTGTGATTACTCATTCTTGGATGCTTTCTTTCATTATAACGGGAGGAGGTCAGACCGCACAAACACGACCGACCCTCCTTCGCCTTTTTTTGTTGAACATCTGCGTGGCTTGGAAATGGAGACTACGCGGTGTCGTTGCACTACGATGGGACAGGAAAAACCATAGTGATGGAGCACGGTGCCGTCGGAACATGCCAGTGAGGTTCGAAGGAGGCCGCGTCCAGGAGAGGGGCGCGGCGGAGGAACCCCGTGCTGTCAGGCCAAGCCATAACACATATTAGTGCCCTGACCGGGGCGGGCCGTAGCGGAGGGGCACGGCGCTGTCGCGCCGCACTGGACGGGGAGGAGCCACGGCCTATGGTCGCAGCTATTCGTGGAAGAGGCCGGCTGAGCCGGCCACTGGAGCCAGCTAGAGGCGGGCCCCCATGGGACCCGCAGGTTCAGTTATGGCCAGCCATAAATGGCTGCCTTTTTGTCAATCAAGGGGCGCAACGCCCCCCCCCCCCCCCCCCGAAATTTGGTCGGCCGAAGGCTGAGCCTCTAGCCACGCGGGCCACGCCGAGCCGCTCTTCCTGGCCATGCCACTGGGCCAGGCCGCGCCGCCGGGCCGGGCCACGCCTGGGTCGGGCCATGCCAACTGGTTTGGAACCGGACCCGGTTCGGGCCGACCCAGAGGGTTTTGGGCCGGGTCGGTCTGGGCCCAAACCCCCTAATTTCGGATAGATCTGTTCAAACACCCATATCATGGGCTACGGACCTCCGATCGACGCACCATCAGATTCGTAGCTATCCTTCGATCGAGAAGGTCATTTCAATATATTACACTCATGGTTTCAGAGAACGTTGGGTATGGCCGGGTTGGTGTGAACACGAAACCAACTGGGCCCTCAAAGCGAAAACACTTAAGTTGAGCTCTGGACGTCCGATTGACGTGACGTCGACATTGTTGGATTCCTCTTATTGATATGGTTATTTTGGCTTAATCTGCTCAAGTTTTGAATGCAGTTGGAGTACGGCCAGGTTGGTTTTGACTTAAAAACCAATTGTTCCCCTGGGACAAAAAAGCCAATAACTCTTAGACCGGGCGTCCGATTGACGCGCCGTCTATCGCGTTGAGTTCCTTTTGACGAGACAGAACATTTGGATACATCAACTCCAGACTCCGTGTCAGTTGATGAATCGACCTCCTTGGATCGTGGAGTGGACCCTCCCGGAATTGATCATGCTGTTTGTGGGAACCCTAGAGCTCGCTGCGACTACGACGACGATGACGACTGCACTGGTATCCTCCGTGGGTTCGATAGCGACGACAACCATACTGGAATCATCCATGAGTTTGACAACGATGACTATTGTTATTTTATCCTATGTGGGTCTGGATGTACTTGACTACTGTTCTTGTATCCTATGTGGGTCCGGCAGTATTAGACTCTATACTTGCCTCCTATGTGGGTCTGGGAGAGTAGCTGGTCTTGTATCCTTTGTGGGTCCGACAGCTTAGCTGGTCTTGTATCCTATGTGGGTCTGACATCTTAGATGAATTAGTGGATACATCTGATCATCTCTATTGTCTTACGAAGAAGTATACATGTGTGAGGTGAGTCTTAACTTATAATAAATAACATTGATATGATTGTGGTGCTTTCTGTGTGGATTGGGTTGTGCCTTCCTCTATGGATTGGATTGTGAATTCATATGGGGAATGGGTTAGGTTATCCTGTGTGGATTGGGTTGTACTTGGGCTCGTGTGCTAGAGCCGAGCTAGAAATGATGACTTAGGTATATGTATAGGCATATACCTAAGTGGATTTGGTTGTTTTTCATGATTGTATCTTTCCTTTGTGGTTTATCCTTCGTGGATTCTGGGAGACCTTCGGTGGTCTCGGGTTCCCTACGGAGTAGCGTATACTCACCCCTGCACAGGATATGCCAGCACTACGTTGTGTTGGATGCAGACGACGGGCAACACTGATTGAGGTTGGAGTTCGTTGAGCTGGACGGCACCTGGAGGTGGATCACTGGATGTGACTTACTCGGAGCGGACGGCTGGAGTCGAGGAGAAGAGGAGGATATCTGTACCAACCCTTCAGGTGGGATTTCTAGAGGACATCTCGGACTCGCTGCTTTACTTTACTATTTTTGTACTCCCTTTTCAGTTGTACATTACATTCAGTTGGGTTTTTATTCTGGCCCATTTACTGTCATGCACTTACTTTTGTACTCAGTTTACCTAAAGTTTACTCATCTTGCGTACTCTGTGGTGTTTGTTTTCTTTATACAGGCAATTCCTTCCCTTTTTATAGGGATTCATGCCTTGGGTGCTAGTCACCAGCCCCTGGACTATGGAAGGAAGGCTTGGGGTTGTCATGAAACGGGCCCCAAAGATGGGTCATGGCAGTAACTACCATGTACTATAAGAAAAAACATTCCAGGACTAAAGGAGTGTATTTTCAAAAAAAGACAAGATTCATCATGGAAAACCACAAAATGAACACCCTCTTTAGAAAAATTAAGAAGAGAGGAACTAACTAACCTCTCCTTCTGGTACATGGAATTATACTGGTAATAATCAGTCCACTAGAATACAAAATTCATCGACTTTATGTATATTTGAGGAGCTAATTCTATATGGAATTAATTAAGAACACTCATAAATATCAAAATTCAATTGGAAATTCTAGAACTCTTTAATAGTTTGGGAGGCCTCTTAAGAAATAATCTACTAGATCATTGAATGTGACACAACTAGTGCACATTATGAAATGTCATGAACCGGGATAAACTTATCATTATCTCATTAATCTATTTTTTATAGCTTCCAGCACATATTTTAACATTGAATTACTTCCAAATATTTATATAGATTCCCTGTATTTTCTTCTTGATATGAGGGGTAAACAATGAAGTCATCGATGAAAACCAGAATAAACTACAATGTAATTTATCAGAACATTGATACCATACGTCCCTTGAACTCATTTGAAGTGTTAATCAAACAAAATGGAATTACAATGAACTCATAATTCCAATAATGAAAATAGAAGGTAGTCTTTAATATATTCACATCATTGCCACACATCTATTGATATAACAATCATATATCGATCATCAAGAACCAACTAGATCCTTTGAGATTGAAAAATAGATCATAAATCTCTAGTAGAAGATAAATATTCTTCATTTCAACTTGAATTATTTGATTGTAATTATATTATAGTTAAACACTTCCACCTACCATTCATGAAAATAAAACCAAATCAGCACACGTTGAAATGATCTATTGAACAAAATATGAGCACATGAGATCATCAATCTGTATACATAGATATTGAAATTAAAAATGCATCATATTATATAAGTACATATAAATAAAATTTGTTCTCGGATATATATATATATATATATATATATATATATTTCAATTTTGATAACCTATCCAGGGGTAAGGCCACAACCCCCCCCCCCCATGAAATACAATAGTTTACTCTTCCAATACACTTGGAAACACCATTAGCTAAATTATTAATGAAGTCAACAAACACTAATCCATCATAGGATAAAATCAATGAATTATTCTCTTATATATTTGAATTTACTTATAATTAATGAACATGAAACAACCTTAATATTCATCATATAATGGAAACTGATTATTAAAAAAATCAAACATCTCCTACACAGAATTCATCTAATCCATAGTAATAATAATATCAGATAGTTATATAAAAAAATCATTATCCTCAAGAGTTCATATTTTAATTCACTAACTCAATGTGTATACATAATTTATATAGATATTTTTAACATAAAATTGGGGTAGTCAATTACAACGGTACTAGAAACCTATCTAACTAAAGTCACAATTCACATACTAGGAAATCTTATATGAATTGTTACATAGATATTGAATCAATAAATGAATTTTACTATATATAAAAACAATCAATGTGTTCCCTAACCATTATTTGACCATCCTAACCCTATAGGATATAGGGAATGTTTCTCACAATAAATTAGTGTACAACCTAGCTAACCTTAATGGTTAGCACCGACATATTTGTTCTATTGACTAAGAGGGTCAGTAGAATTATGAAACTATCAAATTTATTCCCCATTTGCTCTTTATAGAAAAAAAGATGCATCCCCAATAATCTACTTTGTAATGACCCGTAAAATTCAAGGGAAATTTTTTCTTAATTTTCTTTATAATTTTACAAAAGTGCAGTTTCTGACGGCACCTGATTCTGAGGCCCAGTGTGCCCCGAATCAATTTTCGAAGTTTGGCTCGGGTACATTCAGTGAACGAACGAGCGGGTTTTTCTAACTTTTGAACCGGTGCCCGAAATTGAATTCCGAGGGCACCGATAAACTCACAGCGTCGATATTCGCTTAAGGAGACCTTTTCTGAGGTTGCGTTTTATGCGGGTTGAGAGTTAGTTTTGTGGAAAATAAAATGAAGTTAAATAATTTGCGGAAACACAATTCATTTTTATACATGTTGGTTATATCCTCCCAAAGGGAGTTAGAAGTGGGACCCACGTCCACTTAACATCCCTTGAGAGGATTAAGTGTTGTGGGGCCCACATGAACCCTAACTCCTCAACTCCCCTTTAAGCTCCCAATAACTCCACTCAATTGAATTTTGACAACTTGAGTTTTAATTGAGATGAGTTATTGAATTTCAAACTTTCGAAATTCAATGTGGTTTAGTTGTGTAAATAAAATAAGCCTTAGGTTTATTTTATTTTGGTTAGTTTTCTCTTTCCACCTTGAGAGGATTTGGGAAATCTTTCTTCTTCTTCATCAACCACGACGAAGAACACGAAGAACACTTAGGCTCCGACGACGAACGTCGACACCATAAGAAGAGAAAGACATGTCGTCTCTTCTCTTCTTCATAGCCGGTGTGTTTCCAAAGATCGACGACGCTTCTTCTTTCGATCTTCTTCCCATGTCAACGAATGGAGATGTCGCTTCCTCTTTGGGCTTTCTCCGTCAGCTTACAAAGCTTCTCCAGCGACGCTACCTCTTCGGACGCACCTCGACGTCAGCAGAATCGACGTAACATTACGGCGACGCCTGACCTCCGTGACGCTTGTCATCCACGGCTTTTTTACGTGTTCCGCTCTTGAAACCGAGGTAGGGGTTTTATTTATTTAAATTTTTTGTGAATACCAACTTGGTGATGATTGTGGATTAAAACCCTTTTTTATCGAATAACGCGAGGGGGTCGGACCGCACAAACACGGCTGACCCTACTCCTTTTTTTGTGATGGTTTCTTGAGGTTGGTACGAGAAAACGTGGTGTCGTCGCACCACGCGGTATATTGCGGATGATACGCACGGCGCTGTTGCGCCGCGCTGTGGAATGAAATTTCACGAACGCGATGCCGTCGCGCCGCGTCGAAGGAAATCAAAGGCACTGCGGCCGGAGTGGGGCCGCGGCAGATGGGTGTGGTGTCATCGCACCGCACCGGACGACAAAGGCTGCGGCCGATTCCGGGTCGCGGCGGAACAAGGTGACCAGCGGCCAGCCGGGCCGCCGGTGTTGGAATCGGGAAGGGGACCAGCCTTTGCCTGTCCCGTTGAGAGGGAGCCGACCGGCCAAGTCGGGCCGGCCGGAATGGAGAAACCTGGGGGAATTTAATTTCCCCGTCCAGCGGAACGGCCCCCCATTATGGGGGGGGGGGGGGGCGCGGTTACAAAGGGGGGCAGGCACCCCCCGTTTTCTCAATAAGCTTGGCCGATGGCCGAGCTGGCAGCGCGCCCAGCGCGTTGCCTTGAGCTGGACCGGCGCCTGGCCAGTCTTCCAGGCCGGTCTGGGCCGGGCCGGGGCGGGTCGACCTGGTTCGGTCCAGCCGGGGGGTCTCGGGCCGGGTCGGCCCGGGCCCGAAACCCCCGATACCGAACTATTTGGGTTCAAATGCCCATAACTCAGGCTACTGACCTCCAAACAACCTGCCATTAGCGGAGATGCGATACTTGGATCGAGACAGTCGTTTCGGTATATCGCACTCAAGGTTTTGGATTACTTTGGGTTCGTTCGAGTTGGTTCGTACACGAAACCAACCGGGCCCTCGGAGCGGAAACGCTCATATCTTGAACTACGGACGTCCGATTGAGTTGTCGTCAGCTTTGTTGAGTTCCTCTTAGTGAGACGGATCTTTTTGAATACTCCGCCCGAGGTTTGGACGCAGGTGAAATACGGTCGGGTTGGTTTTGCCTTAAAAACCAACCGGACCCCTGGGACAAAAAAGCCAATAACTCTCAGACCGGGTGTTCGATTGACGCGTCGTCTTTTGCGTTGAGTTCCTTTTGATGATATAGGACTTTTGGATACATCAACTATGGAATGTTTGATAGTTGATGAATCAGCCTCTCTGCTCGTGGAGCGGACCCTCCCGAACTAGCTTGCTGTGTGCGGGAACCCTAGAGCTGGCTGCGACTACTACTGTGACTGCGACGACGACTGTGCAGAGATCCTCAGTGGATTCGACGACGGCGACTACAGCACTCAGCGATCCTATGTGGATCAGTGCTACCGATCTTGTGTGGGTCCGATCCTGCGTGGGTCAGCGCTCAGTGGTCCTGTGTGAACCAGCGCCTACAGATCCTGTGTGGGTCCGATCCTGTGTGGGTCTTTGCGGGGGTTAGTACCTATCGATCCTTTGTGTGTCCGACGACTTAGATGGATCAGTGATCATCTCTATCGTCCTCGAAGAAGTATATATGTGTGAGCTGAATCCTGTTCACCTTCCTGTGTGGATTGAGATGTGCTATCCTATGTAGATTACGTTTGCTATCCTATGTGGAATACTTATACTTTCCTATGTGGACTGAGTTGTACTTGGGCTCGGAGGTTGGAGCGTATTGAAATGATGACTTAGGTATATGTATGGGAATATACCTATGTAGTGTCGGTTGTTACTTCGTGATTGTATCTTTCCTTTGTGGTTTATCCTTTGTGGATTTTGGGAGACCTTCAGGGGTCTTGGGGTCCCTACTGAGTAGCTTATACTCACCCTTGCATGGGCTATGCCCGCACTACGTTGTGTTGGTTGCAGACGACGTGCAGCGTTGATCGTGGTTGAGGCTCGCAGAGCAGGACGGTTCCTGGAGGAGGACCACTGGGCGGGACGTACTCGGAGCGGACGGCGGGACTCGTGCCGCACTTGTTTTTACTTAGTGTTTACATTTCCGCTTTCTTACTTGGTGGTGCTTGTTTACTTTAAAATGGCAATTCCTTCCCTTTTTACCAGGATTTACGCCTTGGTGGTAGTCGCCAGCCCCTGGCCTATGGAAGGCGGGCTTGGGGTAGTCACGGCACGGGCCCCGAGGACGGGTCGTGACAAATTGGTATCAGAGGAGTTCGGTTCTATCGCGAACTCTAATCTTTTCTATGTGAAGCAATAGTGTTTAGCATATTGAGTGTGGTTATCAGTCCAGGGAGTCCAGTGTTGGTGTGGTGACCGACATAACCGTAGACCAGGACCCTGACTTCTGATTTCCGACTTAATGCACGAAAACATTTATTGCATGTGTGTTCCAAGTTTTCTTTGTGATTACTTTGAATCAGCTCACCAGGTATACTGTTCTGACCGTGGTGCACCAGTTTCCTTTTCAGGATGGCCCCACTATGGCAGCCAGCTAGGGTTCTGAGAGTCGAGCGTGATGACAGCCCACCGAGCGACGAGGCCTCGGTGCAGGGCCCTTTGTCAGCAGTGGCACCAGCGGTAGCACTACCCGCCGATCCACCGATACTTCCAGCACCATCTGCTGACGATGCACGTCGCCTCAGCACACTACATGAGTTTCAGTGCCAGAGACCACCCAGTTTTCGTGGGGAGGTGGACCCCCAGGCAGCCGAGGACTAGCTGGAGGCAGTTGTACGAGTTTTCAGGCTAGTGAGGACACCAGCAGACCTCATGGTGATCCTCGCTGCGAGCCTACTGCACGCAGTAGCGGGCCGATAGTGGAGCTTGATGCTCCAGGTGCACGATGAGGCATCTCTACTTTGGATGGACTTTGAGAGCCTCTTCCACTCAGATTTCGTCCCAGCCACCCTCCGTGTGGTGCGCATTCAGAAGCTTCTTCAGCTGCGGCAGGGCAGCATGACGGTCGCTCAGTACTCGGTGAGATTTACCGATCTCTAGCGCTACTCGACCGATATGGTATGGGACCCATTCCTCCGGGCCTAGACCTTCAAGTAGTGATTGAGACACGAGATCAGGGCATCACGGATCTCCCTCAGCATTCCGACTCAGACGGGAGTACTGGAGCAGGCCCTTTTGATCGAGAGCATTCTTGCTGAGTCTACTCCAGCGTCGCGACCCACCGCAGGGCGGTACGTGGCAGATTCATCTGCAGCAGGCAGTCGACGGATGACTCAGGGGTATAGGAAGACCAGACCCTCAGGAAGATGACCTCAGGACACTGGCTCAGCTATGCGGGGCACACAGTGCATAGCCAGTCTTTCGAGAGGCAGACAGTGCTACTCGTGCAGCGGACAGGGCCACATGGCTCGTGACTGCCCGACCCGTCGTGCCGAGGAGAAGCAAACGGTTGAGGGACCACTGAGGCAGAGGCATAGGGTCGACCATGGCGGTCTACAGGGAGGAGGCGGATGAGGCAGAGGAGCTGGCTGTGCAGCAGGTGGTGGGCGACGCTTTGAGGCTCTACCACCACCACCACCAGGAGGTCCACCCCGACCACAGGGAGCTGGCGGGCAGAGACAGGCACAGCTCCAGGCAGTAGAGGCCTACGACCACGGCGCGCCCGAGATGATTTGAGGTACTATCTGTGTCTATTCCACCATTGCGGTAGTACTTATAGACACAGGAGTGAGTCACTCTTACATAGCCGCTGCCCTTGTTCGGAGCTCGGAGATTCCGACAGAGCCGTTGGCTCGATCCTTAGGGCTAGAGACTCCTAAGGGAACAGACTAAACGATTACGCACTGGTGTCGGTAGTGTGAGCTTACTCTTGGAGGCAAGATCATCGGCTGGGATCTTCTTGTAGCAGCGTAGAGGCCTTACGACATCATCTTGGGCATGGATTGGTTATCTACGGTCCATGCACAGATTGACTGTTTTAGGCGCAAGGTGCGATGTGTACGCACCGACGGGAGTAGGTTCACCTTCACCGGTCAGAAGGGATCCTTTTCAGCACAGGACAGGCTTCCGTAGTGGAGAGGATATCCCATCACTAATCAGTTGGCTAGCCTCATCCTAGGAGCAGTCGACGTGCGGAGTCCTGGTTTTCCTGCAGTGGTGGTTCAGTTTACGGACGTTTTCCCCGACGACGTTCCAGGGTTACCTCCTCGCAGAGAGGTAGAATTTTATATTGACATGTACCCCGGGAGAGCACCGATATCGACTCCAGCATATTGGAAGGCCCTTTCCGAGCTTCGATAGCTACGGGTACAGTTGGAGGACTTGCAGGGAAAGGGGTTCATCCGACCCAGTGTTTCACCCTAGGCTTCCCCGATATTGTTCGCCATGAAGGCAGACGGGAGCTTGCGACTTTGTGTTGACTATCGTCGCCTGAACCAGGTGATAGAGAGGAACAAGTATCCTCTACCGAGGATTGATGACCTCTTTGATCAGCTCAAGGGAGCACAGTGGTTCTCGAAGATAGACCTCAGTTTAGGCTATCATTAGCTAAGAGTTAGAGACGAGGACGTGCATAAGACGACCTTCATATGTCGGTATGGCCACTATGAGTTCTTGGTTATGCCTTTCAGTGTAACCAATGCTCTAGCAGTGTTCATGGCCCTCATGAACAGGATAATTCAGCCATACATCGATCGATTTGTCGTGGTCTTCATCGACGACATTTTGATTTACTCGACGACTGAGGAGGAGCACGCCTACCACATACGGGTTGTACTAGACACACTACGAGAGTACCAGCTTTATGGTAAGCTCTCGAAGTGCCAGTTCTGGATACGTGAGGTCCACTTCTTGGGACACGTCATCTCTGAGGAGGGATTTGATGTGGATCCTGCAATGATTGAGGCAGTGTTAGCATGGGAGCCACCCAGGAGCGTGACGGAGGTTCGGAGTTTCTTGGGACTAGCTGGACACTATCGTAGATTCATGCCAGACTTTTTTAGATTTGAGGCACCACTCTCAGCTTTGACGAAGAAGGGGAAACCCTTCGTGTGGTCAGAAAGATGTCAGCAGAGCTTCCAGGAGCTGAGACAGAGATTGACCAGCGCCCCTGTCTTGAGGTTTCCTGAGGAGGGAGTAGGGTACGTAGTTTACTGTGATGCATCAGGGACCGGACATGGATGCGTCCTGATGCAGGAGCGGGCAGTGATCGCCTATGGATCACGTCAATTGAGGCCGCATGATCAGAAATATGCTACCCATGACCTGGAGTTAGCAGTAGTGGTCTTCGCTCTGAAGACTTGGCGACACTATCTGATGGGCGAGTGCTTAACAGTCTTTTCTAATCATCAGAGTCTCAGGTATATCTTCTCGTAGAAGGACCTGAACCTGAGACAGCGACGATGGCTCGAGTTCCTCCAGGACTATGACTTTGAGATAGTCTATACTCCTGGGAAGGGGAATGTAGTAGCTGATTACCTCAGTAGGAGGACGAGCATTGAGCTACTTGAGGATGCGATGGAGCAGCTAGCCTCTTTGCAGATATCATTTGTGGATAGAGATAGAGCAGCCTTCCTTCAGTCACTCACAGTCACTCCTCTACTTCTACATCGGGTCATAGACGTGCAGCGTGGGACACTAACTGTGAGACGCGGTGTGCACAGATATCCTCAAGAAAGGAACCTGATGGTTTCTCCATTGGAGCAAAGCACGACATCCTTTTAAGAGGACGTACCGTGGTACCAGTTGCTTTACGGGAGGAGGTGTTGAGAGAGTTTCACACTTCTCCCTTGGAGGTACATCCCGGAGTGTCGAAGATGTACCAGGATCTCAGACAACAACACTTGTGGCCAGGCATGAAGAAGGGTGTGGCAGAGTTCATTTCTCGATGCCTCACCTTCCAGCAGGTGAAGGCAGAGCATCAGGTACCAGAAGGCTTGGTACAACCCTTGGAGGTCCCGGATTAGATGTTGGGTGTGATATCTATGGACTTCGTGACTGGACTTCCATGCACTTCCAGAGGTCACGACTCCACCTGGGTGATTGTCGACCGACTCACCAAGTCGGCTCACATCTTACCCATCAGAGAGCAGGGCTCGGTGGAGAGCATGGGACGTCTTTACGTTCATGAGATTGTACGGCTTCACGGTGTGCCATCTTCTATCATCTCTGATCGCGATGCTCATTTTACTTCCCGGCTTTGGAAGGGATTGCAGGAGGCGTTCGGGACGCAGCTACGTCTGAGCACAGCCTTTCACCCTCAGATGGATGGTCAGACGGAGAGGACCATTCAGACTCTCAAGGACATGCTCCGTGCATGTGTCCTCGACTTTGGTCGTAGCTGGGAGGACCACCTACCCTTGGTGGAGTTTGCGTACAACAATAGCTACCACTCCACCATCGGGATGGCACCGTACAAGGCATTGTACGACTAACCTTGTAGATCTCCTTTGTGCTGGACAGACCCTAGGGAGTCAGTACTTGTGGGACCGGAGATGGTCCAGGCCATGACAGAGAAGTTCCAGGTCATCTAGGAGCGGATGAGGACAGCTCAGAGCCGGCAGAAGTCATACGCTGATAGGAGGTGGAGGCCACTAGAGTTCGAGGATGGCGACCACGTATTCTTGCGGGTCTCACCTCGACGTGGTATATAGATATTTGGCCGAGGCGACAAGTCATCTCCGCGCTTCATCGGACCCTTCCAGGTCCTCAGTAGGATTGGCGAGGTGGCTTATCGCCTGGCTCTACCACCTCAGTTGCACCGGGTGCACGACGTCTTCCACGTGTCTCAGCTGAGGATATACATGCACGACTTGACGCATATCATTGACCATGGGTAGCTTGATGTTGACGATGGGGCGAATTTTACGGAGGCCCCGGTGGAGATCGAGGATCGACAAGAGCAGGTCCTACGTGGATGGTCGATTCCTCTAGTGCGCATCAGATGGAAGCACGGGAACCTCCAGGAGAGCACTTGGGAGCGAGAGGCTCAGATGCGTGCTGAATACCCTCATTTGTTTCCCTAGTTTTGATGTATCTTTACGGGGACGTAAAGCCCAAAGGTGGGAGTAATGTAAAGAACTATAAAATTCAAGGGAAATTTTTTCTTAATTTTCTTTAGAATTTTACAAGAGCGCGGTTTCTGACGGCACCTGATTCCGAGGCCCGGTGTGCCCAGAATCAATTTCCAAAATTTGGCTTGGGTACGTTCAGTGAACGAACGAGCGGGTTTTTCTAACTTTTGAACCGGTGCCCGGAATCAAATTCTGAGGGCACCGATAAACTCGCAGCGTCGATATTCACTTAAGGAGTCCTTTTCCGAGGTTGCGTTTTATGTGGGTTGAGAGTTAGTTTTGGGGGAAATAAAATGAAGTTAAATAAATTACAGAAACACAATTTATTTTTATCCATGTTGGTTATATCCTCCCAAAGGGAGTTAGAAGTGGGACCCACATCCACCTAACCTCCCTTGAGAGGATTAATTGTGGTGGGGCCCACACGATCCCTAACTCCTCAACTCCCCATTAAACTTCCTATAACTCCACTCAATTTAATTTTGACAACTTGAGTTTTAATTGAGATGTGTTATTGAATTTCAAACTTTCGAAATTCAAAGTGGTTTAGTTGTGTAAATAAAATAAGCCGTGGCTTATTTTATTTTGGTTAGTTTTCTCTTGTCACCTTGAGAGGATTTGGGGAAGCATTCTTCTTCTTCTTCATCCACGACGAAGAACACGAAGAACACTTATGCTCCTACGAAGAACGTCGACACCATAAGAAGAGAAAGACGTGCCGTCTCTTCTCTTCTTCGCAGCTGGTGTGTTTCCGAAGATTGATGACGCCGCTTCTTTCGATCTTCTTCCCGTATTAACGAAAGGATACGCCGCTTCCTCTTCGGGATTTCTCCATCAGCTTACGAAGCTTCTACAGTGATGCTACCTCTTTTTACGCACCTCAACGTCAACGGAATCGACGTACGATTACCGCGACGCCCGACCATTGTGACGCTTGTCTTCCGCGGCCTGCTGACGTGCTCTGCTCTTGAAACCGAGGTAGGGGTTCTATTTATTTAATTAATTGTGAATACCAACTTGGTGATGATCGTGGATTAAAACCCTTTTTGTTATCGAATAACGCGAGGGGGTCAGACTGCACAAACATGGCCGACCCTCCTCCTTTTTTTCGTGATGGTTTCTTGAGATTGGTACGAGAAAACGTTGTGCCTTCGCACCACGCGGTATATTGCGAAAGATACGCGCGGCACCGTCGCGCCGCGCCGTGGAAAGATATTTCAAAAACGTGACACCGTCGCACCACTTTGAAGGAAATCAATGGCGCCGCGGCCGGAGCGGGGCCACGGCGGAGGGGTGCGGTGCCGTCGCACCGCACCGGAGGGCAAAGGCCACGGCCGGTTCCGGGACGCGGCGGAACAAGGTGACCGGCGGCCAGCCGGGCCCCCGGTGTTGGAAGCCGGAAGGGGACCGGCCTTTGCCGGTCACGTTGAGAGGGAGCCGGCCAGACAAGTCGGGCCGGCCAGAATGGAGAAACTCGGGGGAATTTAATTCCCCCGGCCAGCGGAACGGCCCTCCATTATGAGGGGGGGGGGGGTTACAAAGGGGGCAGGCGCCCCCCGTTTTCACAATCAGCTCGGCCAAAGGCCGAGCTAGTAGTGCGCCCAGCGGGCTGCCTTGAGCCGGACCGGCGCCTGGCCGGTCCGCCAGGCCGGGCCGGGTTGACCCGGTTCGGGCCAGCCAGGTGGTCTCGTGCCGGGTCGGCCCGGGCCCGAAACCCCCGATACCGAACTATTTGGGTTCAAATGCCCATAACTCGGGCTACGGCCCTCCAAATGACGCTCCGTCAGCGGATATGCGATCCTTGGATCGAGACGGCCGTTTAGGTATATCGCACTCAAGGTTTCGGATTACTTTGAGTTTGGCCGGGTTGGTTCGTACACGAAACAAACCGGGCCCTCGGAGCGGAAACACTCATATCTTGAGCTACGGACGTCCGATTGACGTGTCATCAGATTTGTTGAGTTCCTCTTAGTGAGACGGATATTTTGGCATACTCTGCCTGAGGTTTGGACGTAGGTGAAGTACGGTTGGGTTGGTTTTTCCTTAAAAACCAACCGGACCCCTAGGTCGAAAAAGCCAATAACTCTCAGACCGGGCGTCCGATTGACATGCCGTCTGTTGCGTTGAGTTCCTGTTGACGATACAGAACATTTGAATACATCAACTATGGACTGTGTGACAGTTGATGTATCAGCCTCTCGGCTCATGGAGCGGACCCTCCCGAATGAGCTTGCTGTGTGCGGGAACCCTAGAGCTGGCTGCGACTGCTACTGTGACTGCGACGATGACTATGTAGAGATCCTCAGTGGATTCGACGACGACGACTATAGAATTCAACGATCCTGTGTGGATCAGTGCTACCGATCCTGTGTGGGTCAGCGCTTAGTGATCCTGTGTGAACCAGCGCCTACAGATCCTGTTTGGGTCCGATCCTGTGTGGGTCTTTGCGGGGGTTTGTACCTATCGATCCTTTGTGGGTCCGACGACTTAAATGGATCAGTGATCATCTCTATCGTCCTCAAAAAAGTATACATGTGTGATCTGAATCCTGTTTACCTTCCTGTGTGGATTGAGTTGTGCTATCCTATGTGGATTACGTTTGCTTTCCTGTGTGGAATACGTATACATTCCTGTGTGGACTGAGTTGTACTTGAGCTTGGAGGTTGGAGCGTATTGAAATGATGACTTAGGTACATGTATGGGCATATACCTAAGCAGTGTCGGTTGTTACTTCGTGATTGTATATTTCCTTTGTGGTTTATCCTTTGTAGATTTTGGGAGACCTTTAGGGGTCTTGGGGTCCCTAATGAGTAGCTTATACTCACCCCTGCACGGGCTAGGCCCGCACTACGTTGTGTTAGTTGCAGACGACAGACATCGTTGATAGTGGTTGAGGCTCGCAGAGCAGGACGGTACCTGGAGGAGGACCACTGGGCGGGACGTACTCAGAGCGGATGGCGGGACCCATGGCGCACTTGTTTTTACTTAGTGTTTAATTTTCTGCTTGCTTACTCTGTGGTGCTTGTTTACTTTACAAAGGCAATGCCTTCCCTTTTTACCGGGATTTACACCTTGGTGCTAGTCGCCAACCCCTGGCCTATGGAAGGCGGGCTTGGGGTAGTCACGAAACGGGCCCCGAGGACGGGTCGTGACATACTTCCTTGGATAAAACTACAATAATCGCATAACAGGAAGTTGAACAAAAATCACACAATTTATAATTATATTTTTTTAGAACTCTCAACACCGATATCCCTAGCCTATAAAACTAAAACAACAATATGAACCATTATAGGTGGCCTGAGAGACACTAACCTCCATAACTTGAGATGAATAGGCTTGAAATATATAAAAAACTAAGGGTGCACACTTATATTAAAGAAATTGAAATCTTTAAGACCACAAATGTGTTATGCGGAAAATCCCATTAAGTTACCTCTAATTATGATTTCGTACTTTCCATTACCCTATAAATTTTCTATAGTATCACCGATAAAATGAGATATATTTGTAGTATAAATGGGGAAACAAAGAATGGTAACTCTAGATGAAAATAATCAATTGAATGCCTCACATTGGCCTCCTCATTTGGGGAAATTCTAATGCATATCGATTAAGTCTCTTTAAAAGGATCCCAAACTCTCAAAGCCTTTATCTCCCTAGTATAAGGGTATATAAATAATTGAAAATGGATTCCTTTGTGATAAAATAAAGGAACATGGATACAAACTAGTCTCAATACGTATTCCACGATATATTTAAATCCTCGCAATACATGATGAATATTAACAGTGAATGCTTATCATGACCATGATGTATCATTATCACTATGAAACTAAATAATTCCATCAAGCAGCGTTTGAATTAGAGGATATCTATACCACTTATATCTAGTCCTCTATTACACTGTATGAAATAATCCCTCATTATCTTGTATATTCTCATGTTGAAACTCTTGAAGTTCCCCCAACTATGTGAGATCATCATCGACCATTACTCTATAAAGTTCTATATGAATATCATGCGAAAAAACTTTGGAACCCACCAAATAATGGTACTGATGAAAAAATTATACCCTATATATAAAAATAATATACAGACTCCTAAAACTAGAACACATCCAATTTTTGATTTATCATTTAATAATTATAATTCATGATTTATCTAAATTACTATTTTTACAAATTTCAATGACCTATGAAAATAATTATGATGTAAAAACAATTCCTTTGACTCAACACCACAACCAGTACCATGGTTCATTGAATGATCAGTAATCATTGACGTATGTGCATCAAATTATGGGACCCATAAATAATCAGGTAATAGTTATTCTATATTTTATACACTTTATAATAATTTTAGCTACGACGATTTCCCTAGAAATTATATAGTCCATACATGTGCCTACTTATAAACTCTATGATACCATCAACCTTACTTATTGATACAACACTATTGTGATCCCAAACACTAAAGGCACCCCTCCATGGTTCGAAATGACACATAAATAAGAGTGAAAATTAAAACCCATCTCTAATAGGCTACACGTAAGCAAAAGGAACAATGATATATCATACAAAAAATTATATCTATTAACATTAATGTAAAAATGATGAAGGAGGGATAAGAAAATATGATAAAAGAATCATTATCATAAAAATATTAAAGAGATCCTAATACAAGAATGAATGTCATAAAACTGAAAAACCATTAAATATCTATCTATACCAAAATTACAATTCCATGAAAACGACCTCAAGGACCAAACAACTTCTGGACTACTCTATGAGTTGGCGGTGTCCATCCTAACCACCAACCATCTCATGTGATCATGAAAAATAATTTATGTCTATATTTTTTTATTATAAAATTTATACTTAGTAGGATCCACCCCAAACTCTATTGTGTGAAAGATAATTAAATTATACTAAATCTTAATGAATAAAAACTGAATCTATAATTCTTATTAAATTGTTATTCTATTATCCAAACCACCCAATAGATCTTTAATCAAGTGTCATAAACATGAAATAATATATTAACTAACCTAATATCGAAATAAGGTTCTTCAATGTTACTTTTTTAATGGTTTTCCTCTTTATCACAACTTTTCACCTTATAATTCACCTCACTCTAAAAATAATACCATCTAAAGAGTCATGGGAAAATGTATCATACCATGATCCTTGCAGATCATAAGAAACCATGATACTTTTAAATAATATCATATAATAATAAACAACCACATATCTAGATTTTTACATATTAGTTTTTGGGTTACAAAAATTCATTTATATGTTGTATTATACATTTATCCACCACAAACCACACATCATATACCTATAATAATCGATAAAAGACATTCTTGGAGATACATGTGTTTAAATACAGTAACAAGAAATTATATAACCATTTACAAATATATATAAATAACTTAAAGGTATCCCTTGTGAATAAAATCTCATTATATTACTATGTGAACAGATCATGGGAAGATGGGGAAGTTATCTGTCCATTCCTCTCCATCTTGGATATTAGGGAGAACACCCTCAAGAGTCCATTACTGTTGGATTCCCAAGTTACATGGGTTGCGTAAAATATAAAATAATAAAAAAAATAGTTATATATATAAGTTCACAACAACTGTATGAGAAACTACTTTTAGATAAGCTCAATTATTTTTATCATCACTTTGAAAACCGTCTTCCAAAATTAGGGATTTTATATCATATAAACACAAAATAAATTCAATATAGATTCAATGAATCATTACATTTATTCATCACATAGTTACATAAATTAAATAATTTTCCATTAATTAATATTTTCTCATTCCCAATTTACATTAATTAACAACAATAGTACATTCCTTCCATGAAAAATCTGATTGATCCAACTGTTTGAAAAGAGTTATAATCATTTTTCATTACATCAAGCCTTCAACCAAATAGGTGAATGCAATTAACAATAAATATTCATCACCATTCCATATTTTTATGTAATATATGATTCATAAAAAATGAATGAATAATATATTCATAAACCATGATAAATTTGATGGTCAATGACATGGAGTATATAATTTTGGTAAAAAAACACATCTATCCAGACTGTAAGAATATTTATAAACTAAAATGTATCCAATATGTCTGTACATCAGTGGGAATACTAGTCTTAATCAATTCCTTAATTACTTGTGTTATCCCAAACACCATCATGCAAATCACAATGCATATCACTATGCATGCATATATCAAATTTGAAAACAAACACTAAAACCCAAATCCTTCATTCCCATAACATGTGAAACAATTATCTATACTAGGTTTAAATCACATTACATCATAGAGATCACATACAAAGTAAAAAATTAAAGATGAAAACAATATTGTTAATTTGGCATCGCGTCTATAAAACAAAGGCGTCCAACCATCATAATGAAATAATCACTATTTAAAAGAATAATTTTTTTATATAACCAATTTATTACTATATTTAATTTAAAAATCCATTTACCATTGGTTAAAAAAACAATATATATAATATAACATATTTCCAAAGCTATAATATTGGTAAAAATAATTTCAAGTGTAATATACAGTCTCATCACATTATAAGAAAAAAATTCTAAATTTAAAAATGAATATATATTAAGGTTTATAGTAACCATTACCAAAGTTACATTCATATAAAATTCATACAAAAGACATATTAAGCCATAATATAAACATTGATAAAGAAACAATCGTTAATAAAAGAGGAAAAAATTCAACATGGTGGAGTATGATATGATCACAATATCTTACTAAAAGTAATTTTTCATTATTGTTAATTCTACAATTAATCAATTTGGTCAATCCTAATAAATAGATTATTCAAAATAAAATATTAAAATATAATTAAAATATATAGATTTTTATGTTCAAAATTTTTCAAGAATCAAAAAAATTATTGAGTTTCATATATCACTAGAAGGAATGACACCAAGATAAAGGAATGTGTATCAAGAACATAACATTATGAATCTACAAAAAAATACTCAGGTATTAGTACCAAAATAAAGATAATTTTAACAATGATTTCCCGATATACAAGAGGAATAATAGGATAAATAGGAGGAAAGTGTACGTAAATCATAAATACTGAATTCCATATGATCTATGTTATTATATATAAGGAATTAATCATAATATCCCTAGATTGGTATAATCAACACTAATCAATGACGATGTTTGTTAACAGATCCTCATTACCAAGAGAACATATCAGTAATACCCAATGTTAGTTAGAGCATATATAATTATAATAAACAACATAGAGAGGGGTTGTGGATATTTAATTGTGGAAAACATGAATTATTTTTTAAAAAACACCGATATCCTAAAAAATTTAGCACCCTCAAATTTGGAAAAGATTCGGGAAGAACAATGATAATTTTTTCCATTTTAGAACAAGACCAACTACCACAAATAATTTCATCATGAAATGCCTTTGGTCACGATCTTTTTGACATTTCAAGTTTTACATGAAATCTTCAATGTAATGTATCCATCATTGATGCCATTTTTTGTAACAATGACCATGACAATGGTCATGGTAGTCTTCCCTTGAAAATTTTGATAGAGAGTTTTCCTAGGGGATAAAAAAAGTGAAACTATCTTGATTGGAATTTTGGTTTTATTTTTCATATAATAAACCACGATGGAAAGTATTTCTTTTAAAATGGCTTGAAAATATATGTTTCTCATAATGGTTTACAAATAACTACATGATAATGATAGAAAAAACAATAGAACACCTACCATCTGGGTATGATGGACATTTGAATGATCACAACTCCTCCACAGCCATGAGAAAACCTATAAGCGCTATCTCATATCAACCAAAGCTACAATAAATGATCATTGATCAGATAAGAATGTTTATACATTTAAAATAGGACCCTATAGTTTCTCAATATGAAGAGTGAAATTTTACAATTTCATTAAACTAAAATTCTATAATGAAATCATTGAGGTTCTGATGCATTCATCATGGCATGAAAAACAAATGAAAAAATCACATTATGATGAAATATGTCATGATGTGATGGTACCTGTGGTAAAAGTATTGAATTGTTCCCTAGTTTTTGTTTTGTCTTGATTCCCCAAATGAATGTTGTGAAGAACTACAATTCGAAAATTGACACTATGAAAACATATAGTTCTTAATTTTTGGTTTCCAAAAACACTGGGATCACTATGAACACCATAAAATTATGAATGTAATTTAAAAAATGAATTAATGAATTAATAATAAAATTATATGTTGGAAAGTGATATGATACAATGAATTAGATATAATAAGTTGCATCTTTCAGAACAAAAAATTGTAGAAATATAGTAAGGTTGGTTATATGGAACTCTATAAACACACATGTCATAAATAAATATATTTTACTATAAATCATGAAGATTTATATTGATAGTTATTATTGGGTTTTAAATTTCAAATTAATAAATTATTTAAATGGTTTTTATGAGAAATAAAAAAGGATATTTAATTTATAGAAAAAACCAACTCATTTGAAATGACTAGCATAGTTATGTAACCCACTCCTCCTCAGGAAGATGAATCATAATAACGTGTGAACATGGATAATATTATAATATAATAGGTTATTAGAAAAGAATAAACTTTTATCCAAAAATATAAAATTGAATTATTTGTTGAAAATTTTATATCTATATAACTATATTCATTTTAGATAATCATTATGAAATTATATTATAATGTTACCGTAATACCCTAAAATATTTAGATCAAATGTGGAAAAGGATTATTCTTAGATGATCATATCAACATATATGATATTCATTTCTATCTAAAAAACCATTTTATAATATATTATTAAAAAATAATATATATTTTTCATTTGAGAGGATTTATTTCAGTATATAATTTTATTACTTATTATTTCATCAAATAAAACATAAAAAATGATATAAAATATATTTAATATTATTTATAATAAATTAATGATACTATTATGAATTATTTTAAAAATAATAATTTTTTCTGTTTATGAATGAGTAAGAAGGTGAATGAATATAAATAAATAATTTTTTGTTATATTTCATTAAAATCTGAGTAGAAATTATAGAACGTATTGAAACCATGTCAAATGATGTTAGGGATTATTTTAGTTATTGGGTTTGATTGATATAATTTATTGAAATAAATTGGGGTTTACATTTTCTTAAATGTTTTGGTTTCACATGTTGAAATGTTTGGAGTGGTTGAATCAATTATCAACATTCTTATTAAATATTACAAGGAATGATAGAAAATCCATAAAAACATTGTTATATTTATTGAAAATGGAAATCAATAAAAAAAATTATTTTTCCATGCTCATATGTTATATGTAGAAAATATTTTAGTAATAAATTGTTCTAAAAATTTTCAATGAGTTTTATATTGAAGTTTCTTGTATGATATATAATGATGGTCATGGTAGTGCTTGAAAGTACATTAGAACAAAGGATATTTTTTAGTAATATAAAAGGTTTAAATAAAATATATATTTTATGGTATTTGGATCTTTTTTTATAATGGAATATATTTCTTAAGAAAATGAAGTATTTTTATAATGTAAGAAATGTTTGTATAGACCATTAGTTGATTTTTTTTCTTTGGAGAATTATTGATGTAAGGTTATAATTATTAATGATTTATGGAAAGAGACAATGACAATGCTCTATAGAAATAATCAAGTGAACATATATGACATATTTAATGAACATAATGTATGTTCTCTATATATTTATTATGTTAAAATATTTTAATGATTTCAGAAGCCAATTCTATATAGTTGACAATGTTAAATGGTGAAAATTATGTAAATAATGAAGTTAAATATATATATAAAAATTTCATAGAACATTAATAAAATATTTAATTGATTATTTCTAATTTGGATATAAGTTAGAATATATTTAGTGTACTCATTATAATGGTATTGACTATACTAGATAATATAGATTATTACATAAAGGATAGAGTGTACAGGATAATGAAATGTTTTTCACTAATAGAAACAAAGCAATGGTAATGATATTAAATTTTTAGAAAGATATATACTCTAGAAAAAATTATTGAATTGAATAGTAGAATTAAAAATTTTAATTCCATGTTATTGTGTGTAATATAAAATATATATTTTTTAGTAATTTTTTTATTAATATAATTGTATTCTAATGCAATGAAATATATACATGATCAGTATTTGTAAGCAATAAGAATAATTTAACTTGAATTTAAATTATATTGTATATATAATTAATTTAGGGCATTGAGATGTGTCAAATAGTTATAATTATATCCATTTAATTGTTAAGATAAACAGAATAAATTAATGATTCAATGATATGTTTATTAGAGAAATTGATTGGTCTCTTTATAAATATTTATTTTTCAAAACTCATTTTCATAGGTTTATAAGATTTATGGATAATATTATATATGTTATATTTCAAAAAATAATTATATTAAAAATATTATACATTCATAATATTATTTTATCAAATATTAATTTGAGCTATAATATTTAATATATTAAATATAGGATTAATGGTGATGAAAATAGAGAGTGGCATATGGAAATAAGTCTTATTAAATTTCATTCATCTTGATCAAGACATGACTGTATTTTAAATGAATTTATTAAACTCTTGGTACTGTAATAGTGTTAAACAATTTCCATAACCATTGAGTAAGGTATTTAATTATCATAGATATTTATCAACTATCTATGAAGGAATAAAACCTAATGAGTTTTAGTGGATATGAAAAAATATTCATTTTCATTAATTGAAAATATTTACGTTGAGAGGTGTAAGACAAACAATAAATATTGTATTTTTGTAACAATTGATGAAAAAAGATAATATTTAGGATGTTTTTCTCAGATATGATGATTGAAGGATGTGAACCCATCCCTTATATAATAATATTAATGATTTTGAATGTGGATTGTAGTCATGTGAATGATATATTATAAGTAGAGTTTAATAGAAAGATAATCACTATGATATTATAGTTGGGTAACAATGATAGACAAGAAACGAGGATGATATTTTCTGATATACTATTAAATGGATGTGGTCCATAATAAATTTATATGTTTTTTTATAAAAAATTATAACTTTATTCAATGAATTTATATTATTTTCCACAATATCATATAATAAATAAATATTGAAACACCAAATCACAACCAAATGGTTTCGTTTCATTCGGGAATATTTATATTGTCATCATACTAATAAACATAACATACCTTTATTTTTTAAAATTATTCATACTTCTCTCTCTATAAGGCATATATCATTATATAAAATGATAAAGACATATTAAAATTACGTAAAGAATGAGATAATATTCTAGTATGGGAATATATGACAAAATCATGTTAAAAAATTAAAAATATCATAAAGGAATGTGAATATAATGATAAAGTAGTCATGAAGATGTTACATTAATGCATTAAACTAGAATAAGGAAATAATATCATGTTTATTATGATCTAAAATATATAAATAATAATGCAATATCAAACAAACATAACAATAGGAGTTCATAAACATAAGTCCACTATCTCTTTGATGAATAAAAAAATAGTGGAATCATCTCACTACCTTAATACCATACAAAATTTTCCCATGAGGAATAAATATTTATCCAAATTAATATATTTATATATAATTTAATAACCAAACATAAAATAGAAACATTTAAACATATATATAATTGTTCAATAATAAAATGATAATAACAAGAAATCAAAAAAATTAAAAGAGTGATTAAGCAATGAACAAATAATGGATCAAATAAAAATTTTACATTGTATAAAAATAATATTAATATAGAATACGGATGATTCAAAAATTTAAAAATATACATATTTTGTTAAAAAATAATATTATATTATTAATTTGTTTATGTATCTACTTATTACAATAAAAGAAAAATCATTGAATGAATGTTAAATATTTTATAGGATTTTTGGAACGAATTTTACTATTATTTATGTGTGCTTATATTCATGGAATATATTGAAAAGTTGATTAGAAAGGAAAGATTAAGGGAATTAAATTTCATGATGTTTCCATATTAGAACCCCTCATAGGCTAGTTTTGAATGAAAAACTAACTCCTATAAACCACCTCTGATATAATATGGGTTGGAAACAATTATAATGTGTATAAAATGTTAATATTTGTGGAATTAACCTCATCAAAACGTATAAGTAATATTTAAATCAACTTCAATTTATAAATTAACATAAAATTAAAAAAAAAATAAATGTATGTAATGTCATATAAAAACATCATGTAATCAGAATGAATACCATGTGATAACTCCAATGATATTATCCAAGCATTGAGAGTCACCATTCCATGTGCAGGTAATATCCTTGTTGATAAATGGATCTATAAAAATAATATATAGAATCATATTAAAATGACTTAGGAGATAGTATAATTATAATGAATAGAATCTTATCTTCAACACCCATAGATGTATTTAAGTATTTTCGTAAAATTTCAATAAAAAATTAATCAAACTGACACACCACCTAACCTTGGTAAACTATAATATCATTCCACATCATGGATCTATAAAAAGACTGATATTTATTTAATTTAACGCTTTTATCATAAAAAGACATAATAATGTACGTTACATCCACTTCCCTAATAAAGTATCAATCCTTATACCAAAATACATCATTATTCCCTCATCTCATTATTATTGCAAAAGAACAACCTAAAAAAGATTATAAACAACACCCTCAGTCAACATATCTCATTCTAATGAAACATTCTGTAACAAATTATAATAAAACCACAAATAAATATCATTATCATGTCACCTCCACATCAAAATATAAATACCACATATCATACATCTAATAAATCCTAACTTATAAAATTTTTCAATGTGATAATTGGAGAGAGGGGTTTACTAGAGATCTATATCACATATATCATTAAGGATTTGGAATGCTCAATGAATGTAAAACCTCATCTAGGAATTGGTCATTTTATTATACTTAGTGGGTGGTTAATAAAAAATAAAATAGAAATCAATGAAGACCGCCAATATAGGTTCTAATATACTATAACATTACCATAAAAAAACCCATCCATTATAATGTCATTAGAAAATAATTTCAAATGTAATGATCATTATAAACAATAAAGCATATAAACATGAATTCAAAATATAGATTTAAAAAAGACATCAATTAATTGTAATTATATATACACATTCAAAAATTCAAAATTCAATTAAAATAATTTAACATGTCTATATTCTAGATACATCAACATAATTTCTCAATTTTTAAATGATATATTGATTCAAAACATCAGTTAAATTATTTGAAATCAAAATAAAAACCTATTATATTATTTTCATGCAATACATTACTACCTAAAAAAACTTATTTCACATTAAAACACATAAATGTTAGATTTTTAAATTATTTATTTAACCCTAGGTTTTTATTTTATTTATACAATAAGAGTTTCAAACTGAAAAAATCATTCCCAAATACCACAATATATTTTCTCTTAATTTGAATAAAATAAAAAGAGTATATTACATAAATCATACTAATACACCATGAAAAAAATATAACATCAACCCTTTTCTCCACAAAAAATATTCAATCATTTAAGAAAACTATTATAATAGAAATACAAAAAAACTATAATCAATAAAATAAATTCAAAACCAAACATCCTTATACATAATAATCTACATATTAATTTATTATATACTTAATAATATTAAAAAATTCCATATTTTATATATTTATTAATCAATATCATGTAAATAAATTAAATAGTATGATAATGTACCAATATTTCAACAGAAAAGTATCATAGAGAAATGATCATCCTTATATAACATTAATTTCATGTTAAAAAAAATGAAAAGATTGAAATAATATTGAAAGACATACATTAATTTATTTTCATGTACTCTATTATCATTAAAAGGAAAATTCCCACTCAATGACATGTGAAAATGAAATCCTAAATAATCCTCTTATATATAGAAATAAAATTGCCAGATTTTAAATCAAAAACCTCAAAAAAATCTGTATAAAATTACAAAACATTGAATAAGATGTAGATAATTATTTATAAAATCATATTAGATACCTTAAAAACCTGAAACACACCCCTCATCATCAATTATATGACAATAATTCACAAATACTATATAACACAAAAATTAATTTCCATTTATAATATAATTAAAGAGAAATAATTGATTTAAATAATGTATAAAAACACATTGTCAGTCCAAATTACCAAAAAAATAATGTTAAGAGTTTTAGATTCACCATGAATGCTAACAATATAAAATAGGAATCCTAAGAACATCTATGATTTCAGTGAATATGATGAATCCAATCCAATAGATAATGGAAGAAATACATTATAAAAAAAATGAAGACAAACGAATATAATGTGCTGGGGGACACACTTTATATTAGTATAGTGATGACAACCAATATCTAAGGTACATGTCCTTAAAAATAGAAACTAGTCATAGAATTCATCAATCATATAACTATATTAATGTGGTTATGTAATAAACTGTTATATTTTGGTATTCACTAATTCAATATTCCACCACATTTTCTAACTCATCCCATAATCCATGATGGAATATCCTATCATATCATTTCAATTATAATTCGATATCAATGCATTAAAAACAGTGTAATGTTCATATTAATAGACAGTAATCAATACTGACACCCAAAATGGAATTTTTAGGCTTCACAATTGTAGAAAAAATTCAAAGTCTCACTAAATTATTTTCATTCATACAATAATGCAGCCATATAAAACCCTTCACTGAAGTAGTTCCAACCAAAAAAAAATCTAAAAAACCTTAATAATACCAAGAATCAATTACCACAATTAGACTGTAATAAATATCTAAAACCAATTTTATATTGTTGATTCTATTATGATGACATTCCATTCAAGAAGAAATAACATATCTTTTATCCCATAGGACAATTATTAAAAAAATGAATCATCTAACACACCAAAAACACATAGTAGAAAACCAAGATAGTCTAGTAAGAAAATTAATATATATTTATTGAATTTTTATTATTGAAGACAATCAATTTAGATAGACATGAATCATACATAGAAACGATGAAAGTTGTATACGATATATCAATGAATAATATATATATATATATGAGTGTTAGTACAAATAATAAAATAAATATGTTATATTATCATCCAATCGAAAAGAGAGGGAATTGAAATATTCCACTAAATTAATTATTTCCTTTATTTATTGGTTACTAGCTCTCTATATAGTCAAATTTATAAATTTTTTAACTTTTTATAGACCTTATTTAAATGTTTTTATATTACACACACATATTCATATTTTATTATTTCCAATTAGTTTATATAGATATTAGTCATCAAATATTAATAGTTTGAGATTCTATATGTTTGGATTTTATGGTAGTATCGACCATCACTCCTGATCCATGAATTAGACATATATATAATAGTCAATGTAAAATATTTTTTATGTTATATTTATTTTTAATAATAAATGTTCGATCCATTTATATTACAAATCTTTTTTTATGGAAAAATGTATAATTGCTATATTTCAGTGACTTTTTCAACTATTAAGTGTGTGTTAAAAATGATTACTCATTTGATTAGAGTAATTCCAAAATAAGAAAAATTCCAATTCCAATTCAACATCTTATATTTATTATTTAGTTTTCAAAACATATAAAACAATAATAAATAACATATTTTTAAATTATGATTAAAGGTTGTTGAACCGACAAACAAATGAACATAATATATCGAAACAATATCAATAAATCAATGAATATTAAATTATTATACCCATATTTGATTAATAGTTATTTTAAATTTTAATTTTATTTTATTATTAATAAATGATTTTATGAGTAAAATTGTGTAGATAAATAAAAGTGAAAATAAATAATGAACATACTACATTAATGAAATAAGATCTTGAATTATATTTTTCAACTGTAATTAAGGAAATGGAAATACGTTTTCTACCTAGAAGAACACAAATGTAAAGAAATATTATAGAGGAGTATATATTGGTAGAGTGTTTGGTGAATAAATTTTTTTGTTAGTTGTAAAAAATGGGTGGAGTGAGTCCCTATTTATATATATATGTTGAGTGAAATTTTTTAAATTTCACATTACTTTATTATGAAGGGATGATTGTTTATGTGGATATTGCCCCAAAAATTTAGAAATAAAATATATATCATGTCTTTCAAATAATATTTTTATAAAGATTTTTTTAATTTACTGAATAATTATTATAATGATATATGTTTTATTTTTTCATATTTACCAGTTTATTTTCAATATTCACTTTTATATTATTCTGTTAAAAAAAATAATTTTTTCTAATAAATTTATTTCAATACCATGATAAAAAATATTTTTTCCTATTTATTAATTTAAAAAACTATGTCTGTGGAAATGTAATTTGAATATGTATGTGTATAATATATAGAAAAAATATTAAAATAAATATTTTACTTCTTAAAGATTTATTCATTTTATAATTTCAATTAATTAATGTGTTTTCCTATGTACTTTAAATATTCATCTATAAAAGTATAAAATAAATAAATATTATTTTAATATATATATATATATATTATGTTTATACTAATTCATATAACAAAATAAAATTATCTAAATATTACCTTCAATTATCAAGTATTTATTGATTTTATTAGAACAAAATTTTACCTCACCTCTCATGAAATATGAATAAACTAAATTGGTGGGGTATGAATAGAAGATATTTTTAGGTGGTGGTTTATCAAGAACATATATATTAATTGTCATCCAATGATTAATCTTTTACCATATATGAGTTTATTTGACCATAATATATGGATGTTAATCGTGATCTTTTTTAGTTGAAAACCCATGTGATGAAGCCTCATAACGAAGATAATTAAATTGTGTGTCCTATGGAAAACATGAACAAATGTATGAGAAGGATTTTAAATTTATACGTAAATATCAAACTATGATTATTTATATTTAATTATTGAATATCAATGGCTAAATTGTAACTAATAGATAAAATAGTTTGGTTATTTGTTTATCTAATACAATCCAACATGCTACAGGATAAAATATTATATTCCATCAATCACATTTTACCCAATCTATACACATGTAAATAATTTATATAAATAAAAATTAGAAATATATACACATCATATATATATATATATATATATATATATATTAACTCACCATTATTATATGATCATGGAACCTGCACTCCAATATCTAGTGCTAAAATTTTAACATTAAATTTCTATCTTTAATATTGGAAGAGTGACCAAAATTTTTCCATCTAAAAAATAATGAACAGATAATAATTGGATCACTTACATACGAAAAAACTATCAAGATTATATTTTTAGATAAAAAGGAAAATCTATTTCAAAAACAACACTTATGATATAAAAGGGTATTTTTTATACTATACACTAATTTTACCATTACATATTTTTTCATCATCATAAACCATATAAGAAATAGATAAACATGATTAATTTAAAATCATTTTTGAAGACCAAGGGAAAATTAAAATTAATAAAAGGCTGATCAAATAATATGTTACTGTGAATATAAGTATTAATAGTTTAATGTCACCAGTGACAGTAAAATGGGAAAACATCTTTAATGAAATAAAAAAGTTCATGAGAATAAATAATGGTAATAATAACAATCAATAAAAGGAAAAAAATCATGAATAATTGCATGATGCTTTAATAAAGGAAAGGGTCCTAAGATTCAATAATCATAATCCATGTAATATCAATTATTAAAAACCTATATAAGGAAAAATAAAAAATGAAGGTAACACATGAAATTATTTTCATATCAATATTACAATCACTATTAAATATGGAGTACTATATCATTAATTCCATAACCGATGCATTGGAAGTATATCATAGAATGATCAGTCTTTTGTTTACAATTTATCTAACTATAATTGGTTTATAATAGAATCTGAAAGCCTTGTTTTGTAACGGAACCACCAATCCTTATTTTATAATGGAACCACATATCCTTGGTTTATAATGGAATAAACCATCATTGTCAAAATTTACCTAAAACATAATATGAATAAATTTTATAGGGATGTTATTTCAGTATAAAAAATATAAAAAACCATTATTTTTTTCATAACGTGATTAACCTGTGGAAAGGGAACGAGTTCTATGATAATCACTTTGAAGTAATCATAAGATATATATTAAAATAATGAGGCAGGTCTCCAAACTAAATATTCAATGTGAATCATATGTAGCTTCAATGGTTTGGATTTTTATTAATATAAATAAAAATTAAATATTTTTAAAATAATTAATGCCGAAAATAACAATTTATCCATCAAAATCAATTAATAAAATTCAATTAAATTTTATTAAATAACTTTATTGGAAAAAACATTTTAAATATATAATGGAATCACAGATGAAAGTAATTGTTATGATTTTTGGAATATCCAATATAGTAGTAAATGATTATTCTAAATAGTGTTTCCAAACATTTTGTAAAGGGTGTCTCAAAAATCATTTAGAAAATATTAAAAATAGAAATTAAAAAAAAAATTAAATAAATTCAATAACCTTGAAAAATATATTTATGAAATCATTCTAATTTGTAAATAAAATATTTTTACAAATATTTATAAGACATGGACATGGAATTCTATGATTACAGATATAGAAGATGATACTAGATCAATATCATGTACAAAGAACATTCATGTTGTTTATTTATTCAATAAGGCGGAAATTATAATATAAAATCTAAAATAGAATAATAAATAAAGGATAAAGAATATATGTTTTCTAAAAACCCATTTTTTAATATATCTCAAAAAAGAACATGTACACAAATAAATTCTAATGTAAATGTGATTATTTTTTAAAGCCTTTATAGTGTGGTAACCTTTTATTCATATAATCCATTAAATAATGACTTCAATGAATCATTAAATATAAATTAAATAAATATATTAATGATATTACATGCCAATGTGGAGGTATATAATCCTCATATATGAATTTAGGTTAATAACATCATCATATGTCCTAATGAATGTAAATTTGAGAGGAATAACCCTTTAAAAGATCATATCATTTAATAATGATGTAAAAAAACAATTATTATGTGTAATTAATGTAAATAAATAAAAAATTGGAAATATAAAAAAAATAGATATCACACATAATCATATCATAACAATGTTAGTTAAGAATTATAATAACCTAATGAAATGAATTTGAGTTAATAAACCATTTACCCCTTAGAAACATTTAGGTCAAATCCCCTAGGATAAAATAACTCCAATCATAACCTAAAATAACATCACTTATGAATTATCAATGATAAAATAAGTATGATGGTATTATTTACTTCATATAAAACAAATTAGGTGCATAACAAAAAAATCCATAATGAGGATAAATTTAGATGAATTCCATTACTACTTTGGTAATGTGTGGATCAAAAAATCATTAAAGGGATAACATCAAATGGAATTTTAAATAATTAATATTTTCCTATAATTAATAATACTATATAATAATAGTATTTAAAAAAAATACATAATATAAATATGTGGTCAATACGATATATACCACACACAAATAAAAGGGAGATGAGAAACCCTTACCACAATGGTAACTATTGAATCATAACCCCAAAAAAGAAAAAAAGAAAATTGAAATTTTAAATACCAAAAATATAATGGTATAAAAGATATAATAATTAAATGGGGTATTATATATACCACAAATATGAAATGAGTGGGGAGTATGGAATACATATCCTAGAAGTAAAATTGAGATGATAAACCCATACCTCACGTCAATATACTCTATGTTTGTGCATAAAATAATTTATAACTAAATTATATGAAATATTTTATTTCATAAAAAACATTTTATAGTTAAATAATTTATATAGTAATAATTGTTTACATTTATTTTATAGAAAATTTTACATATTTAATTAGTTTTTTCAAAGTATGGGATTTTGAGGTTGATTATTTCATACTTCCAAAATGGACTTTTATATTCACATTGGTCGAAGGGTTTATTATTATGTAATATAAATAATAATAATAATTAAAAAATTATAATATATAAGTTTAAATTATAATTAAAAAACCAATCAAGAATGATAGTTATGAAAAATGAACTATATTACAATCATGGTGATGATACGCCATATGTATGCATCACTATCATTTCCTTTTCCTAAAAATCAATATATAAATAAGATAATTATTATATTATCTCTCTCTATATATAATCATATAACAAATAAAATTAATTTATTTAAAAAATATATATCATTCATGTAATTTGGTGATGAAAAAATGATCACATCGCTTCGTGGAAGTGATAGTCCACATGTACTCCTGAACGAAGATATTATTTTTTAGTTACTTGAAATATATGATTTAAAATTATAGATATTCTAATAAATTAGTAAATCTATCACAAATATAGTAATTATTTCATATATATCCCATATATTCTTTGTATCTATTTTTATTACATTCTATGTGAAGCATTGGTGAAAAATGAATAACATTATATTTGGTGGCCTCATCGTCTGACCACCTCGTACGGTCAACCTCACCGTTTGCCATCCTCGCTCGATTTCCCCATGATGGATATGGTTTTTCATGGTGGGGTGCTGACGTTCTACGACTGAGGCTTCAGATCCAACAACATGAGGACTACTTTTTGCTTCTAGTGAGTGAATGCTATTTTTGGTTGCGATCTTCGACTCCGAACAGGTGGTGGCGAAGGGATTTGGGCTTCGAGAATCATCCTGGAGTCAGAGCTTCTGTTTTCTTCTTCTTCGTATTTTTTCTCGTCTAGAACTTCAGTTTTTGCGTGTGTTGACCCTATTATTTTGTTAAACATTGTTTATGATTTTATCGGTTTTGGAAGGAATTATTGACTATAGTTTCTTGTGGTATGATTTTATCTATTATGTTGGTGAATCTTTGGAATCTACGGTTTCTTGCGGTATGGTTGTCCTGATGAGGGAAGTTTCTTCCCTTATTGGTGATGATTTGGTGCTATTTATTCTAGAGATGGTGGATCTGAGTTGGGTAGTCCTTCGGTCAGTGGAGGACGCAGCCTTGATGAATGAGGAACTGTCGTGGTTGTCTTCGGATCAGGGTGAGCGGTATGTTTGTGTTCCGTGTTTCGTGGTCTCTCAGCCATGATTGTGTTAGTGATGAAGTGTTAAACTGGTGATGCAGTTGAAATTGTTTTGTGGTGGTGTTAATGTTGTTTTGTGGTTTTGTGATGGTGAATTCATTCTGTTGTGAAGTGGCGATGTGCAAGTGGTGAAGTCATGTAATGGGTACCGGTAACCCTTAAATCGGACTTTTGAAAATGGAAAAAATGATTTCCAGGTGAGTATGTCAAGAAAGGGTAGAATTGAGTACCCAATAAAAATTTTTGTTAGAATTCTTTTAAAATAAAATCCCTCAATTTATTAATAAATACTCAGTTAACCAAAACATCAGATAAATAAAAGACTTCAAATTTAAATAGAATTATTAAAGACTGATTTGGTCTCAATTAAAAATTATATTACATTTCTATAATATTTGAAGTCAATTTACTCATTAATAATATTTCATAAAAACTAATTATTCTTATCTATCATAGTATTGACATTGTAATGATTAATATAAAACTGGGTTTAAATCACAGAAATAAAACACACAAAGCACATCTAATAAATGAGTAAAATAAGATTAACATTAAGGGGACACTTAGTCCCCCTTAAATGGAAATTAAACTATTCCACGATGTATATATAGAAATAATATTTCATCCACAACCTCAATTTTTTATAAAGAAACAGAAAAAATATTCAATCTACATAGATACCTCTTCCATATGAATAATGGGTGTAAAAATAAATCATACCACACATAGACATATACTACAACACATGGGAAAAAGAGTAAATAATGTTAATAAATTATCTAGTATCATCTGGTTTGAGTTCAAGATATATTGTGTATTTTTAGAAATATATATTACACACAATTCACATCTTGTAAATGGAAATGATAAATAGGGAAATCAAATGTGTATGATGATTTTGTTAACTCTATCTGATAATAAATGAAGATTGTGACAACTTTAATGTTATTTGAAATGTGGATATAGTCATCTTTATAATATTCTAGATATAAATGAATCTCCTAAACTCATTGTTATAACTATAGGAAGTATTCAGAGTGTTAAATATTCTTCACTTCATCTGTTTTTTATCACTATTAATGATTCTTTATTTTAGTCACAATAATTTTTCTCGAAAATAACAACATGCTAAACTATATCCCTCTATGAGTGTATCTAGGTTCTCAGTACATTTAGTGATTATATAACATTCACAAATGAGGGATTATTCTCCTTTTATTAGAATCATAAAAGTGCATCCTTGTAGAGAACAATCATATTGATATCCAGCATCCTTGTACTCAAGGATGAAACATTATTTAATGATCCTATACACTCTAGTTATGAAAAATAATTAAAACAACTCCTATAATTAAATTCCATAACATATCACTTAGAAATAGTTAATTAAAAATAAACAAAATAGTGGTGGTGATTCATTTTGAATGGTGAAAGTATCTTTAGGTGTGTAGAGCGATAGGTGACGAAGGTTGGCAGTGACTGAGGCTAGGGGTGAGTTAGGATAAACAATGACTCAGGTCTAGTGGTGACTCAAATCTCCAAATAAGCCTTTTCAACACCATTTCAAAATATCTGTAGCGACTCGGGTTTTTGGCCCTGTCAGACTTTGGAATTTTTCTACGAAGAATTCTAGAGCTAGGCGCGAAGACGGCGTGTGATTCCGAGGCCAGGTGTGACCGGAATTAATTTTATAAAAATATTAAGTATTTTTATGCTATGCACATGGCGGGGGTGTGATATCTCCTAAACGGGACCCGACCCAACGGGGCTCGAGCCGCGACTCCCCAAGCCCGCCTCCAATAGGCCAGGGGCTGGCGACTAGCGCCGAGTAGGCTATCACACACATGGGAGGCATTAGCCTAAGGTACTTGTACACACGCACCCACAAACTCCTCCATGAAACAGTGCAGAGATAAAGAAACTGAACAATAAATGCATGCATACAATCTCTCCCAAACCAGATTGCAACAGCAAAAGTACAAGGGCAAAACAGGGCCCACCAAAAGAAAACTACAAAGCGCGTCCAACCTGCTCTGAAGAAGGGAAACGCTGCCACAAACACCCACTAGAAAGCTCCCTCGGCACAGCTCCGGTAAACACCCCGGTCAACTCGCTCACTAAGCTCCGCCTGCTCCGGGTCCTCCTGGGACTCCGTCAAGAGACCTGTGTTCTGCACAGGACACAAACATGTGCGGGCAAAGCCCGTGCAGGGGTGAGTATAAACATACTCAGTAGGCACCCCAAAAACCCAAAACCCAAGGGAGCAACTGAAAGGAAACAGTCCGCTCAACCCAGCCAGAGGGAACCCATACGAGAGAGAAACTCCATCTCGTGACCATCCTCGGCCAAACACAACTAGTCAGCTCAGCTCAGCTCAGGCGTATGCCCATACATACACCTTGAACAATCCAGATATACACAGCTCATGCCACAAGCCACAAGAGGTACCAACCTCATCACCAGCAACTGTCCACAACCAGGAGAGTACACCACGAACACTGTCATACCAGATGACACTCATCCGAGAGATACACTCCATCAGGATACTCGCAAACATCACAGACGCTCACCCGAGAGACCACGCTCATCGGATAGCATCACTGAGGAAACATCGCTGAAACAACATAACCACCAAATTCCTCAGAGAGGGGATCACCGCTAGGGTCCGCTAGGGGATACCAAGACCCACTCTGGTATACGTAACTCACAGATAGGGGATCACTCCCAGGGTCCGCTGGGGGATACCATGACCCGATCTGGCATACGTAGTTCTCACAGATGGGGGATCACACCCAGGATCCGCTGGGGGATACCACAACCCGATCTGCACTCGACAGAAGCTCCACACTCAGATAGAGGATCATCGTCCATTTAAAGATGGTCACGACGATACCGGAACCCTATCTGGTATAACTCGCGACGTAGGGGATCGAACCGACGATGCCACAACCCTACCGAAACCACGCGCTGAGTAGGGGATCGCATAACCAACGATACCGAAACCCTACCGACACCAAGCGCTGAGTATGGGATCGTAAACCCGACGATGCCGCAACCCTACTATATACATCATGCTGAGTAGGGGATCGTAAACCCGACGATGCCACAACCCTACTATGCACGACCCACCGCGTAGGGGATCATATTCCTGATGATGCCACAAACCCTACGGGGTTAACCTGCTAGATAGGGGATCACCAACCGTAAATAAGCGGTCACAGCGATACCAAGAACCTGATCTAGGGTAAAGATGCTAGAGGATCCACTCCGGGCCCACCGGAGGGATACCACAACTCTAACAGTTTAAACATCCCATCGAGAGGATCACAACCCATACGAAGGTTGTGATACCACACGAACCCTCGTAGGAACGAACCAAGGGAGAACCCTCAACCACTGCTGGTCCAAACGTCGCTAACCCGAGCGACTCGCCCCCAAGCCACACTGCGCACCTCCAAAGCCAAAACCGAGGCCACCATCGCGTTCCACGCGGAAAAACACGCAGGATAGGCTATTTACTCGCCCGAAACGAAGCACTGGTGAAAACGAAACTATTCACCGTATCTAGCTCGTGCGGGGCCCACACAATGATCACGAAACCCATCGGGTGGATCACACCACAGCGATCCCCTCGGAAAAACAAGCGGAATCGACTACTCGCTCGCCCAAAACGGACACCCGGTGAAAAAGGTACTATTCACCGAAGGCCGGCTCGGGTGGGGCCCACACCTGGATTCCGAAACTCATCGAACGGAACGCACCATTGCGATCCTCTCGGAAAAACACACAGGATCGACTATTCATCCGCCAAAATCGGACTCCTGGTGCAAAAGCTGCGTTTCTCCGCAAACGCCAAAACCCAGCCTCGTGGGGCCCGCACCTCGTTCTCAGTCCCAACACCCGGAAACCATCTCCAAAATGTCCGTCGTACCATCAGGGTCTCAACGCCACTGACGGCACATCAATCGGACGCTCCGGGTAGAAGTTACAAAGGCCCGAAGTCGTAAAATAATAAAATAATATTATTTTATACGACGTTTCTAACTCCCGGGTCACGATACCGAACCTTTAAACTCTCAAAGTGAGTTAAAAAGGTCCGTCTCGACGCAAGGAGCGCGTCGCTGCAAACGGCTCGCAAATCGGAGTTACGGTTTGCGAGTTACGGGGGTTTAAAGAACCCCCGGAACAAACTGGCCGGACCACCGCAGGGTCGCCGGAAACAATCGCGCCGCCGCCGGACTCCGCCGCGCCGCCGCCGCCGCCGCCACCGGAAACCGCCGCCGCGCCGCCTCGCCGTCGCCGGATTCCGCCATGGTCGCTGCCGGAAAACCGGGTTTTTGCCGGAAAACTTCTGGGAGTCACCGGGAGCACCCCGGTGCTCCAAATTCAGATTCGAAAAAAGATTCGGAAAGCTCGGGACCCGAACTATACAACCCATATAAAAATTTGAATAAAAACAACACAAAAACGGGATCCGGGATTGTAAAACTCAAACCGCCTACCTCGCGGGTGAAACGCCGGCGTTCTGCCTCAGATCCGCGCTCCAGAGCTTCCGTTGCGCGCTCCTGGAACGTCCACCATCGAATTCTGAGTTCGTGGGCGCTCCGTTGGCCCGATTCAGCAGAGTGGCGGCGAAGAACGGCGAAGAACGACGAAGAACAATTTAAAGGGGGGGTGATATTTATATCAGCGGCCCGCCGGCGCCAAACCCGCCTCGAACCCGACGCCCGATGCGAACAAAAGTAAGGTCACCCCTAGAGTAAACGCACCGTTCTGAACGCAACGGCGGTCTCAGATTTTCCATCCGAGACTCCGTTCAGAAGTTATTCGAGCCGACGCTCGCCCACTAAGTTGCTACTTATTTACAGAAACGCCCCTGGTGGCGTTTCTCACCGCAGGCCCGCGCCCGCAAAGTTTACACCCCACCTAGGGTAAACGGCACGTTTCGGACGCAACCGTGCCCTCAGATTCCCGTTCTGAGCTACCGTTTAGGAGATATCACACCCCCGCCACGTGCATAGTATAAAAATACTTAATATTTTTATAAAATTAATTCCGGGCACACCGGGCCTCGGAATCGCACGCCGTCTTCGCGCCTAGCTCTGGAATTCTTCGTAGAAAAATTCCAAAGTCTGACAGGGCCAAAAACCCGAGTCGCTACATCCGCCCCCCCCCCCCCTTAGAACTTTTCGTCCCCGAAAATCCCTAAGCACAAGGAAAGCGACTGGACTCTCAACTGGGTCTCACACACCAGCGAGCTCACCAACAACAACCACTCAGGGTCTTACCAATGCCCTGAAAAAAACTCGAGCAAGAAACAAAAGGAAAGAGTACCGCTAAACAGTGTCTGACAAACTACTGCAGTAAGTAGAAAAGACACAAGGCATACCTCTATCCATCTGTGGTGCCTCTGGGTCGACTGCCTCCAGGGCATGCAGCTGTTCTCGCCCTCGACCACCAGCTCCCTGAGCTTGGCGTGGACCACCTGGGGGTGGGGGTGGTGGCAACTGGTACTGTCTACCACCACCTCCCACTTCACCAGCTCCGACGCCACGTCCGACGCCCTGCGGACCTCCTTGCTCGAGACGCTGCCTCTGCCAAGGCGGTCCAACGACCGGCTCCCTCTCAGCAGCACGTCGGGTCGGACAATCTCTAGCAAGATGTCCCCGACCATCGCAAGCATAACACCGCCTCTCCTGCGGCTGACCAAAACTGGCCTGCGAGCCCTATGAGCTCTGAGGCTCAGATCCCCCATCCTGGGGTCGCCTCCTGAAACGTCGGCCACGCCCAGACCCCTGAGTCTGTCGTCGGCTACCAGATGCCGATCCGACCGACGAAGTCTCAGCTCTCGCGTGCCCAGCACCAACAGGAGAGATCTGCTCGGCCAGAAAGCTCCCCACCACCAGCGCTCGCTCCAGCACTCCAGCATAGGTGGGCAGGCACAAGGAAACCACACCTGCTCGGATGTCCCTGCGTAAGCCCTGCTCGAAGGTCCGAGCCCTAAATAACGGGTCTCGAACCATATCCAGGGAGTAGCGTGACAGGTCTGTAAACCTCGCTGAGTACTCCGACACAGTCAGGCTCTCCTGTCGAAGCTGTAGAAGCTCTTGGATCCGCACTGACCTCAGTGTCACCGGATAGAACTCCTCCCTGAAGAGCTGCTCAAACTCTGCCCACGTGAGCGTCTCCTCGTCATGGGACTGCGTCACCAAACTCCACCATCGCCCGGCAGAACCATGCAGAAGGCTCGCCGCTAGGACCACCATCTGATCTGGAGGTGTCCTCACTAGGCGGAAAACTCGGGTGACTGCCTCAAGCCAGTCATCAGCTGCCTGGGGGTCTGGATAACCCCGGAACCTCAGAGGTCGCTGCCTCTGGAACTCGTGCAGCGCACTCAGCCTGCGCGCAACCTCGTCCTGCCCTGCCGACACAACCAGCTGCTCGACTGGTGGTGGCTCAACTGGAAGACCTCCTGGAGGTGCAACCTCAGAACCTGCGCCCTGCTCCACAGCCACTACACAGGGCGGGTCATCAGCACAATCCTGCTGCGGAACACTCACTGGCTGTCGTCGTGGAGGCATCCTGAAATACATTCAAGACACACCACAGTCAAAGAGTATATCTGGAGAGCTGACTCAAGAAGGACAAGGAAAACCCAAAACCCAGTCCTATATGATGCATGTACCATTATGTCCCCGTGACCAGTGTACGAATGTCCCAAGTCAAAAGGCAGGTTATCAGAGTCCTGGTGTATGGATATGTCGGCCGACGCACCAACACTGGAGTCCCTGGCCTGAAAGTCGAACTCGAAACATCCTAACACTGCCGCTATGCAACCCAAACCAAGCTCACAGCTAGACCAGCTATGCTCTGAGATCCCAAAGGTGGAACCTCCTCTGATACCACTCTGTCACGACCCGACCCAACGGGGCTCGGGCCTCGACTCCCCAAGCCCGCCTCCAATAGGCCAGGGGCTGGCGACTAGCGCCGAGTAGGCTATCACACACATGGGAGGCATTATCCTAAGGTACTTGTACACACGCACCCACAAACACCTCCATGAAACAGTGGAGAGATAAAGAAATTGAACAGTAAATGCATGCATACATTCTATCCCAAACCAGAGTGCAACAACAAAAGTACAAGGGCAAAACAGGGCCCACCAAAAGAAAACTACAAAGCGCGTCCAACCTGATCTGAAGAAGGGAAACACTGCCACAAACACCCACCGGAAAGCTCCCTCGGCACAGCTCCGGTAAACACCCCGGTCAACTCGCTCACTAAGCTCCGCCTGCTCCGGTTCCTCCTAGGACTCCGTCAAGAGACCTGTGGTCTGCACAAGACACAAACATGTGCGGGCAAAGCCCGTGGAGGGGTGAGTATAAACATACTCAGTAGGCACCCCAAAAACCCAAAACCCAAGGGAGCAACTGAAAGGCAACAGTCCGCTCAACCCAGCCAGAGGGAACCCAGACGAGAGAGAAAGTCCATCTCGTGACCATCCTCGGCCAAACAAAACTAGTCAGCTCAGCTCAGCTCAGGTGTATGCCCATACATACACCTTGAACAATCCAGATATACACAGCTCACGCCACAAGCCACAAGAGGTACCGACCTCATCACCAGCAACTGTCCACAACCAGGAGAGTACACCACGAACACTGTCATACCAGATGACACTCATCCGAGAGATACACTCCATCGGGATACTCGCAAACATCACAGACGCTCACCCGAGAGACCACGCTCATCGGATAGCATCACTGAGGAAACATCGCTGAAACAACATAACCACCAAACTCCTCGGAGAAGGGATTGCCGCTAGGGTCCGCTAGGGGATACCAAGACCCACTCTGGTATACGTAACTCATAGATAGGGGATCACTCCCAGGGTCCGCTGGGGGATACCATGACCCGATCTGGCATACGTAGTTCTCACAGATGGGGGATCACACCCAGGATCCGCTGGGGGATACCACAACCCGATCTGCACTCGACAGAAGCTCCACACTCAGATAGAGGATCATCGTCCATATAAAGATGGTCACGACGATACCGGAACCCTATCTGGTATAACTCGCGACATAGGGGATCGAACCGACGATGCCACAACCCTACCGAAACCACGCGCTGAGTAGGGGATCGCATAACCAACGATACCGCAACCCTACCGACACCAAGCGCTGAGTAGGGGATCGTAAACCCGACGATGCCGCAATCCTACTATATACATCATGCTGAGTAGGGGATCGTAAACCCGACGATGCCACAACCCTACTATGCACGACCTGTAACACCCCAAGCTTCTACGGTACGTTTCCTTTCTAATAATGCGATAGCGTGTGTTGTACGCAACCTCGAGTTCTAACACACACCACAACTAATTAAACTAGCCGTTGTAAATAGTAATACCTACTTTTTGAAATCATATATATTTTATATTTCAAAATGGACTTCATTTTTGGATTCGGAATATCGAAATTATCCTAGGGTGAACTTTTGGTACTTTTCGGATAACTTTTATATTTTGATGAATAGTGAAAATTACTAAATTTTAATTAAAAACAACTTTTTTAATGAAAATAAGTAATAGTGATAAATTATGAATTTGAGTGGTTTTAAAGTATATTTAGAATATATTTTTACCATTTAATATAATGTTGGTCATTGGACATAATTTTACAATTAAACCGAACATAAACAAGTGTCAATCTTTTGGTAGTTATTATCTCTTAAAAACACGCTTTTTTGTTTTGACAACGGGAATTAATTTTAAATTAATTTCTGCCACTTCTGTGTTTTGAATTTAGAAAAATGGATTCCATATTTGGAATCAGGACGTTCAAATTGTGTAAATAGGTAACTTTTATTTTTAGACATTTTGAATAATTACTGCGGTAAATATTTTATTTACCATGGTTAAGGGTAAATCCGGTAAATAAGGGTTAAAAAATAATATTATAATAATACTAAATTACCCTAAAACGTGTCTTAACCCTATTGGTTGATACATGGTCGACAATGGGCATCTTTGGGTCTATTTTGGGACCCCATGGATCCACTTGTAAGTGATAATGACACATTATATTAATAAAGCTAAAATAAAAATAAAAATGGCATAAGCTTACATCTTTTAGAAGAACAATTTTTACATAGGGTTATACATGTTGGATTTTATATTATAAATATTCATTAGAAAGATAAAAAGATTTCCTACATAATGATATTTTATTTATAATTTTTAGACATTAAATAATATATTTTATTTATGACACAATGATGATGAAGTAATTACTAAAATAGTGAAAAATTAAAATAATTGATCTTATAAATACCCAAATAATTATAATATGAAACTTTTAATGAATTAAACTAATTTTATATGATAATATGAAATATTAGGATTGATTTAATTGACTTTGTTCGAAGTAATCAATCTGTTAGGAGTTTCACAAAAATCAACTTTTGAATAGTGTCAAAATTGACATAAAAGAGTTCTTAAAACAAATATTATATTATTAATTGATATTAAATTCCTAAAAATCTAAGTTTAGGCCAAGAGACTTATATTATGATAGGTTCATCATTAATGGACCACTTGGGGGTCGCTTGGATGTATATAGTAAGTTTATTAACCATATTATATAAAAATACAAAGAGACATTGTAAAAGTGAAACTAATTAACTTAGAGTTAAAACTTAAAGATAAGGTTAATATATGTACCCAAACCTGTCTAAATTCTATTGGATGAGTTGTTTTCGACCTATAACCACCTAATCCTTTGAATAGTAAACTTTGGAGCCTTTGGAAACCGAATATGAATTTATTATAAATTAATATTTCTAGCTTTTCCAAAGGTGCCCCTCACCCCTCTTATAAAAGGGCACTCCTCCTTCTCTTTTCCTCACACCTCTCAAGCCACTTGGCTCGTCCAAACTCTGCCCAAATAAGCTCCCCACATCCCTCTCCTCCTCCTTGAAGCTTCCCCTTAGGCAGAAAGCATTTCAAGAAGTCCTTTGGTTCCAACCAAAGTGAGTTACCTAAATTAAAGGTAACAATTTCTCTTAAAGTATTTTCATTTATTTTGCTTCTCCAACCCCCAAAATCTTTTTATTTCCTTTCTTTTGTGACAACACCAGTATCCTAAATATACTAAGATGTTGTTATAAGAAGGATTCAAACTACACATACACACAACTCCATCTAATGGATGATGAACATAATGTTTCTGTGGATGGCAAACTAACGCCTCACGAAACGATGATTGTTCAAATACATCTTACCACCTCTCATGGTGGCCATTATGATGTCACTGTAATTAAATATGATATTAAGGATATATATTTTATATATAAGCTTCTGAAATTCCATTTTATTTCATACCATTATTCGTTTCATGTTGTATATACATACGATAATTTCATTTGAGGAAGTGCGGACTACCGCCCCCTTAAAATGATATGACTCGTTCATACCACACATGGAACATATAAAGGATGGTGTTAATGAACTTATGTAACATATATAAAATATTATATTATACTGGAATAGTAATATACCTATGTATCATTTGGATTCGATTCTTTTAAAATAAAAAATTAAATGGAAGTAGCGTTCGTGCGTACGTACGGACTACCGTCTCCACGAACGCGATGAGATTCATTCTCCATCGTATCCATTCAAGTATAATTATCATTTTATGATTTAAAAATGATGTTTAAGGACTTTATATCATTCTGGATATGAATAATATACAACCTATCCTTTACAAACATGTCTTACGTAACAAAACATACAAAAGAAAACAAGAAAGTTCACACCCGAAACAACGATAATACTAAGATATTATTATCAAAGCAATGTTAAAAGATCATATATGATATCATATTAATGTATATGATTCTTGTATAATTTAATAACAATTATTTCACCATTATACAGGAGGTTAACCTACCCCAACCAAGGAAAAGTACAAGGTAAGGGTTATTTCACAATCTCTTCATTATCCGAGGTTGTATTATACGTAATAATCTACTGGGATCTCTTTATCATCAACATCCATGTTTCTTCGAAATGTATTTCAAAACATTTTTACTATTTACAAGAATATGGGTTAAAGTCAGTTATACCCTTGTTTGACTTTTTATAAGAGTTTTATAAAGGAATCTTTCCGTCGTTTTCAAAACAAGGTCCTTTTTAACCTTTTCGACGGAATTGAGGTAAGAATGTTTTTTTTAACTTATACGGCGGGTGCAGTTATTTTCTGCCGTTATAAAATTGTCGAAGCTTTCCATACAAGCTTATAAGAATATTTTCAAAGAAAATGTTTTATTTTATATGGATCTTAATTGATTTCAAAATAAAAGGAGATACTTCTTTAAAAAGAATTTTGATTTCATCTATGTCAACATCCTTTGATGGATTTTAACATTATTTGAAGTTGATTTATTATGATACAAAACTTCTATATTGTATTGAAGGTTTTGTGATATGTTTGACTGTGGATGTTCTATTTTTATACCATTCATAGTTTATGGTGAAATTATTGACATTTCGTATGCTAGTTTTAATACGAATGTTTATGTTATGTTTAAACCTTTTCATATGGGAATGCATTGGACTTAATAAGTGACGGGTGGAGCCCGCTATAGCTCCTCGATGCATCGGTAGGTCTCATGAGACAAACTAGTGTCTTGGCACAAGGCCTTGACAAAATCTTATTTGTAGTCTTGGCACGAGGCCTTGGCTATGTGGTTATGATAGTCTGGCATTATGCATTCCAACATTATGAAAGTGGTTATTGATATTGCATGTGATTATTCGATTAGTAGAATATCCATGTGAACAAGTAAATGGCATTATTTCATTTTACTTTTGCAATACTATGTTGAAGTTCAATTTTAAAAGGCTTTTGTTTTAGTAATTCATTGCCTTAAATGTTTATGCTTATTTTGAATGTTCCGCTATATTGTTATCCTTACTGGGCATTTGAGCTCACCCCTTTTCTATGTTTTATTTTTCCCAGGTAGTGAAGAAGTAAATTATGATTGACTTGCAGGGATATTATGAGGGGTTTATAATGTGGACGTTGGAAACATTATGTTGTTGTAGTAGTTTTTCATTTTATGATGTAATGTAATACTTATGAATATATCTAGTGTTTCCAAGGCTACTAAACTAATCGGTCTTTCGGGATTTGATCTTTCTTGTGATCATGCCAATGTTATGTAATTAATTCACCGACTCTGGGTAGCTGGGGTCGGGGCGTTACAGTTGGTATCAGTGGAGGTTTAGTACAAACCTTGGAAGCTAGATTTAGATAAACTCTGATTAGAGCACGTAGACTTAAGATGAACTTTGAGGATTAGTATAGAAGAACTTCCTAGAATTTTGGTATTGTAGAGATTTTGTGAGTTTTCCGAGCAATACATCCCTGTCTGGATACGAGCAGGTAGAGGCGGCTCTGGCACAGATGTACCTAGGGGTAAAACCCGAAAACACCGCTTTGAGCTAGACTCGAACGGGAACTGGTGCACGACAACGGGCCTTGCTGCACTCTTGGTTACGACACTCCCGGGGGATATGCTTAGGATAACTCTCATTTTCTTTACAAATCATTATGAATGGTTTATGAGTATATACTTCCTCAAAGAAAACATTTTTATGATTATGGATTATATCCATAAATAGTTCAATTTATGTTAAGTGTTTTATAAGTATGGGATTATGTATTTTGATTCATAAACTGATCTAGTTTATGCCATTGTTTAGAAATGGCGCCTAGTGGAAGAAATGGAAACCGTATTAATGCACGCACTCCATGTAGGGATTGACCTCCTGCTCAAGATAATTATAGTGGGGCTGGTGATGCAACTGGTGCTGATCAGCTAATCACCGTACTGGGACAACTTACTCAGGTTATGAATAATAACCTTACCCGTATGGAGCACCCTGATCCGCAGCGTGGAGGATCAATGTTAGATCGATTCATGAGACACCAACCACCAACGTTCAATGGGAGTAAAAATCCCTTAGTAGCTGAGCAATGGATATTTTCCCTAGAGAAAATATTTCAGGCTTTGGGGAGTAGTGAAAGGGAAAAAGTTACCATGGAAGTTTACCGCCTCACTGGAGATGGTGATCAATGGTGGTCATTGATTCAAAACATGAAGGAAGATGATGAAGTATCAAACATGGAATGGAGGGAGTTCAAAGATCTGTTTTTAGAAAAATACTTTCCTCGCGACCATCGAGCAGATATGGAAAGGCAATTTCTGAGTCTGAGACAAAAGGAGGATGATAATGTCACAAAGTATGAGGCTAACTTTACAAGGTTAGCGAGGTATGCTGGAGATTATATTCGCAACCCAAGAAGTAAGATTGATCGTTTCTTTGATGGGTTAAAACCATTTCTCCGTCGAGCATTAGTCTCACAATCCTTTTCATCGTACGAAGACATTGTCTCATGTGCTATCAAGACCGAAAAATAATTCTCTAAGTCTTATGACTTTAAAGAGAAGCAAGAGAAGAAGAGACCTGCTGATCAATCTGGGAATGGAAATAAGGGGAAGAAGGGAAAGGTTGAATATCCATCTTGTGGGAAATGCGGGAAGAAACATCCTGGTACTTGCTTGATGGGAATGGGAGTCTGTTACAAGTGTGGTGAAAAAGGCCACCAAGCTCATGATTGCAAGGGGAAGAAGGAAGCTACCAACGTTCAGTGCTACAATTGCAGGGAGATGGGGCATTATGCAAATGCATGTCCTAAGCGTCAGGAGAACTTACCTCAGAAAAGGCCAAGGGATCAAGGCCAGGCTTATGCTATCACTACTGCTGAGGTAGAAACTCCGAAAGACGTGGTGGCAGGTAATTTAATGGTTTCATCAAGTTTAGCAAATGCATTATTTGATTCTGGATCATCGCATTGTTTCATATCTTCCCAGTTTGCTAAGAAAATTAGATATTTCCAATTTGATTTAATAAGGGAGTTGTCGGATAAAAACTCCTAAGGGAAGTATCGTTGCAACAAAGTTTTGTGAATCAGTCCCCATTAGAGCACATAAATTTTCTTTATCTGCTGATCTCATCGTCATACCTATGATTGAGTTTGATATAATCCTCGGTATGGACTGGCTTTCGGACTATGATGTGAAGATTTATTGTAAGAAGAAAGAGGTTACGATTCTTGATGATAATGATAAGGAACACCTTATTTTTAGAGCAGAATCGTCACCACCTAATTCTTATTTAGATCCACCCCCAGTAGCTCAACTAAATTCAATTATTGGGGAGTAAGAGAATGAAATAACTGCGGGTGAGGAAAGGAATGTTCAAATAGAGGATGTACCTTTTGTGAAAGAGTTTGTAGATGTATTTCCGGAAGATTTACCTGGACATCCTCCAGAACGAGAAGTAGAGTTTTCCATTGATTTAATTCCTGGATCAAGGCCTATATCGAAGACCCCTTATAGAATGGCCACTGTAGAGTTAGTCGAACTAAAGAAACAACTAGAGGAATTGAGTAATAAGGGATTTATTCGCCCTAGTGTTTCTCCATGGGGAGCCCCTGTTCTTTTTGTTAAAAAGAAAGATGGATCTATGAGGTTATGTATCGACTACAGGGAGATCAATGCTATAACGATAAAGAACAAGTATCCCCTACCTCGTATTAATGATTTATTTGACCAACTGCATGGAGCTCAATACTTTTCAAAGATTGACCTTCGATCTGGATACCATCAGTTGTGTGTAAAGAAGGAAGACATTCCGAAGACAGCATTTCGAACCAGGTACGGGCATTACGAGTTTACTGTAATGCCATTTGGATTGACTAATGCACCCTCTGTATTCATGGATCTGATGAATAGAGTTTTCAAGGAGTATCTCGATGAATTTGTGGTGGTATTTATTGATGATATCTTGGTATACTCCAAAACCTACGAAGATCATGAAAATCACTTGCGCATTATCTTGAAGACTCTGAGGAGGCATGAATTATATGGAAAGTTTAGCAACTGTGAATTCTGGCTTCAGGAGATTTCTTTTCTTGGCCATATTGTCTCTAAAGATGGAATCTCTGTTGATCCTTCTAAGACCAAAGCAATCCAAGAATGGCCAGCACCTACGAGTATAACTGAGGTACGTAGTTTTATTGGCTTGGCAGGTTATTATCGACGTTTCGTCCAGAATTTTGCCCGATTGGCTAACCCATTAACGAAGCTCACACGTAAAGGGGTTAAATTTGTTTGGACAAAAGAGTGTGAAGAATGTTTCGAAGAATTGAAGAAAAGATTAGTCAATGCTCCTATATTGACTCTACCATCGGGGAATGATGGGTTCGTTATTTATAGTGATGCATCAAAGAAAGGACTTGGTTGTGTCCTTATGCAGAATGATAGAGTTATTGCCTATGCATCACGACAGTTGAAAATTCATGAACAAAACTATCCTACTCATGATCTTGGGTTAGCAGCTGTGATCTTTGCTTTGAAGATATGGAGGCACTACCTCTATGGTGAAAAATGTGAGATTTATACTGATCACAAGAGTTTGAAGTATATTTTCTCACAAAAAGAACTCAACATGAGGCAAAGGAAATGGCTTGAATTACTCAAGGATTATGATTGTACGATACACTACCACCCGGGGAAGGCAAACAAGGTGGCAGATGCTTTGAGTAGAAAAGACCATGGAGTTTTGAACATGATGAGAATTGAAAGTGATCCAATTTTCATGGATCTAGTGAAGATGGACATGGGAATAACCAGGGAAGGTGAAACATCAATGCTTTTTCAAATGGTTGCCAAACCATCTTTACTAGAAAGGATTAAGAGTTCTCAGACCGATGATGAAGAATTTCAGAAGAAGATTAAAGCTGTGAATGATGGGAGATTGGGAGACTTTGTGTATGAAGATGGAACTTTGAAATTTGGAAAGAGACTTTGTGTTCCCGATTTACCTGATCTGAAAAGGGAATTACTGGATGATGCTCATAGTTCCAATTTCTCTATACACCCTGGGAGCACCAAAATGTATAGAGATTTGAAGGAAAATTTTTGGTGGGACAACATGAAGAGGGAGATTGCTGATTTTGTATCAAGATGTATGGTTTGTCAACAAGTGAAAGGTGGAAGGCAACAGCCTGGAGGAGTCATGCAACCTCTTCCCATACCGGAGTGGAAATAGGACAATATTACGATGGAATTTGTCATGGGGCTACCAAAGACTCCTAGAAGGAACGATGCAATATGGGTTATTGTTGATCGTCTTACCAAGTCAGCACATTTTCTTGCTATAAGAGAAGATCTACCCCTGGAACGTCTAGAAAGACTATATATTAATGAAGTTGTGAGACTTCATGGAGTACCCCTATCAATTGTTTCGGATCGTGATCCCCGTTTTACTTCAAGGTTTTGGAAAAGTCTTCAGAAATCCCTGGATACTGAACTTCATTTGAGCACTGCTTACCACCCTCAGACAGACGGACAATCAGAACTAACTATTCAGACCTTAGAAGACATGTTGAGATCTTGCTCACTTGATTTTCAGGGTATGTGGGATCAATATTTACCACTGGTAGAATTTTCCTATAACAATAGATTCCATTCGAGTATTCAGATGGCACCATATGAAGCGTTATACGGAAAGAGATGTCGTACACCAACCTGTTGGGATGACGTTGGTGAAAGAAAACTTGTAGGCCCAGAACTGGTGGAGGAAACGGTGGAAAAGGTGAAGGTAATCCAAAATCACATCAAAGCAGCTCAAAGTAGGCAGAAGAGCTATGCTGATATTCGAAGGAAGGATTTGGAATTTCAAGTCGGTGATCATGTTTTCCTGAAGGTATCTCCATGGAAGGGAGTCATACGTTTTGGTAAGAAAGGTAAATTGAGTCCCAGGTACATCGGACCTTTTTAAATTCTAGAACGAATTGGGGTTGTAGCCTACCGATTGGCAATGCCGCCAAGTCTCTCCAAAGTTCACGATGTGTTCCACGTATCTCTGTTGAGAAAATACATGCCTGACCCAACGCATGTACTCACCTATGAGGAATTAGAACTGGAACCCGATCTGTCTTATTGCGAAGAGCCCGTCAGGATTCTTGATACAAGAGAACAAGTACTGAGAAACCGGACGACGCGTCTGGTAAAAGTTTTGTGGAGAAACCATAAGATGGAAGAAGCAACGTGGGAACCCGAGGAACTTATGATGAAGAACCACCCAAGTCTTTTTATGCAGTAATACCCTAGAAATTGCGAGGACGCAATTATTTGAAGGAGGGGAGAATGTAACACCCCAAGCTTCTACGGTACGTTTCCCTTCGAATAATGCGATAGCGTGTGTTGTACGCAACCTCGAGTTCTAACACACACCACAACTAATTAAACTAGCCATTGTAAATAGTAATACCTACTTTTTGAAATCATATATATTTTATATTTCAAAATGGACTTCATTTTTGGATTCGGAATATCGAAATTATCCTAGGGTGAAATTTTGGTACTTTTCGGATAACTTTTATATTTTGATGAATAGTGAAAATTACTAAATTTTAATTAAAAACAACTTTTTTAATCAAAATAAGTAATAGTGATAAATTATGAATTTGAGTGGTTTTAAAGTATGTTTAGAATATATTTTTACCATTTAATATAATGTTGGTCATTGGACATTATTTTACAATTAAACCGAACATAAACAAGTGTCAATCTTTTGGTAGTTATTATCTCTTAAAAACACGCTTTTTGTTTTGACAGCGGGAATTAATTTTAAATTAATTTCTGCCACTTCTGTGTTTTGAATTTAGAAAAATGGATTCCATATTTTGAATCAGGATGTTCAAATTGTGTAAATAGGTAACTTTTATTTTTAGACATTTTGAATAATTACTACGGTAAATATTTTATTTACCATGGTTAAGGGTAAATCCGGTAAATAAGGGTTAAAAAATAATATTATAATAATACTAAATTACCCTAAAACGTGTCTTAAACCTATTGGTTGATACATGGTCGACCATGGGCATCTTTGGGTCTATTTTGGGACCCCATGGATCCACTTGTAAGTGATAATGACACATTATATTAATAAAGCTAAAATAAAAATAAAAATGGCATAAGCTTACATCTTTTAGAAGAACATTTTTTACATAGGGTTATACATGTTGGATTTTAGATTATAAATATTAATTATAAAGATAAAAAGATTTCCTACATAATGATATTTTATTTATAATTTTTAGACATTATATAATATATTTTATTTATGACACAATGATGATGCAATAATTACTAAAATAGTGAAAAATTAAAATAATTGATCTTATAAATACCCAAATAATTATAATATGAAACTTTTAATGAATTAAACTAATTTTCTATGATAATATGATATATTAGGATTGATTTAACTGACTTTGTTCGAAGTAATCAATCTGTTAGGAGTTTCAAAAAAATCAACTTTTGAATAGTGTCAAAATTGACATAAAAGAGTTCTTAAAACAAATATTATATTATTAATTGATATTAAATTCCAAAAAATCTAAGGTTCGGCCAAGAGACTTATATTATGATAGGTTCATCATTAATGGACCACTTGGGGGTCGCTTGGATGTATATAGTAAGTTTATTAACCATATTATATAAAAATACAAAGAGACATTGTAAAAGTGAAACTAATTAACTTAGAGTTAATACTTAAAGATAAGGTTAATATAAGTACCCAAACCTGTCTAAATTCTATTGGATGAGTTGTTTTCGACCTATCCCCACCTCAGCCTTTGAATAGTCAACTTTGGAGCCTTTGGAAACCGAATATGAATTTATTATAAATTAATATTTCTAGCTTTTCCAAAGGTGCCCCTCACCCCTCTTATAAAAGGGCACTCCACCTTCTCTTTTCCTCATACCTCTCAAGCCACTTGGCTCGTCCAAACTCTACCCAACTAAGCTCCCCACATCCCTCTCCTCCTCCTTGAAGCTTCCCCTTAGGCAGAAAGCATTTCAAGAAGTCCTTTGGTTCCAACCAAAGTGAGTTACCTAAATTAAAGGTAAAAATTTCTCTTAAAGTATTTTCATTTATTTTGCTTCTCCAACCCCCAAAATCTTTTTATTTCCTTTCTTTTGTAACAACACCAGTATCATAAATATACTAGGATGTTGTTATAAGAAGGATTCAAACTACACATACACACAACTCCATCTAATGGATGATGAACATAATGTTTCTGTGGATGGCAAACTAACGCCTCACGAAACGATGATTGTTCAAATACATCTTACCACCTCTCATGGTGGCCATTATGATGTCACTGTAATTAAATATGATATTAAGGATATATATTTTATATATAAGCTTCTGAAATTCCATTTTATTTCATACCATTATTCGTTTCATGTTGTATATACATACGATAATTTAATTTGAGGAAGTGCGGACTACCGCCCCCTTAAAATGATATGACTCGTTCATACCACACATGGAACATATAAAGGATGGTGTTAATGAACTTATGTAACATATATAAAATATTATATTATACTGGAATAGTAATATACCTATGTATCATTTGGATTCGATTCTTTTAAAATAAAAAATTAAATGGAAGTAGCGTTCGTGCGTACATACGGACTACCGTCTCCACGAACGCGATGAGATTCATTCTCCATCGTATCCATTCAAGTATAATTATCATTTTATGATTTAAAAATGATGTTTAAGGACTTTATATCATTCTGGATATGAATAATATACAACCTATCCTTTACAAACATGTCTTACGTAACAAAACATACAAAAGAAAACAAGAAAGTTCACACCCGAAACAACGATAATACTAAGATATTATTATCAAAGCAATGTTAAAAGATCATATATGATATCATATTAATGTATATGATTCTTGTATAATTTAATAACAATTATTTCACCATTATACAGGAGGTTAACCTACCCCAACTAAGGAAAAGTACAAGGTAAGGGTTATTTCACAATCTCTTCATTATCCGAGGTTGTATTATACGTAATAATCTACTGGGATCTCTTTATCATCAACATCCATGTTTCTTAGAAATGTATTTCAAAACATTTTTACTATTTACAAGAATATGGGTTAAAGTCATTTATACCCTTGTTTGACTTTTTATAAGAGTTTTATAAAGGAATCTTTCCGTCGTTTTCCAAACAAGGTCCTTTTTAACCTTTTCGACGGAATTGAGGTAAGAATGTTTTTTTTTAACTTATACGGCGGGTGCGGTTATTTTCCACCGTTATAAAATTGTCGAAGCTTTCCATACAAGCTTATAAGAATATTTTCAAAGAAAATGTTTTATTTTATATGGATCTTAAATGATTTCAAAATAAAAGGAGATACTTCTTTAAAAAGAATTTTGATTTCATCTATGTCAACATCCTTTGATGGATTTTAAGATTATTTGAAGTTGATTTATTATGATACAAAACTTCTATATTGTATTGAAGGTTTTGTGATATGTTTGACTGTGGATGTGCTATTTTTATACCATTCATAGTTTATGGTGAAATTATTGACATTTCGTATGCTAGTTTTAATACGAATGTTTATGTTATGTTTAAACCTTTTCATATGGGAATGCATTGGACTTAATAAGTGACGGGTGGAGCCCGCTATAGCTCCTCGATGCATCGGTAGGTCTCATGAGACAAACTAGTGTCTTGGAACAAGGCCTTGACAAAATCTTATTTGTAGTCTTGGCACGAGGCCTTGGCTATGTGGTTATGATAGTCTGGCATTATGCATTCCAACATTATGAAAGTGGTTATTGATATTGCATGTGATTATTAGATTAGTAGAATATCCATGTGAACAAGTAAATGGCATTATTTCATTTTACTTTTGCCATACTATGTTGAAGTTTAATTTTAAAAGGCTTTTGTTTTAGTAATTCATTGCCTTAAATGTTTATGCTTATTTTGAATGTTCCGCTATATTGTTATCCTTACTGGGCATTTGAGCTCACCCCTTTTCTATGTTTTGTTTTTCCCAAGTAATGAAGAAGTAAATTATGATTGACTTGCAGGGATATTATGAGGGGTTTATAGTGTGGACGTTGGAAACATTATGTTGTTGTAGTAGTTTTTCATTTTATAATTTAATGTAAAACTTATGAATATATCTAGTGTTTCCAAGGCTACTAAACTAATCGGTCTTTCGGGATTTGATCTTTCTTGTGATCATGCCAATGTTATGTAATTAATGCACCGACTCTGGGTAGCTGGGGTCGGGGCGTTACACGACCCACTGCGTAGGGGATCATATTCCTCATGATGCCACAAACCCTACGGGGTTAACCTGCTAGATAGGGGATCTCCAACCGTAAATAAGCGGTCACAGCGATACCAAGAACCCGATCTAGGGTAAAGATGCTAGATGATCCACTACGGGCCCACCAGAGGGATACCACAACTCTAACAGTTTAAACATCCCATCGAGAGGATCACAACCCATACGAAGGTTGTGATACCACACGAACCCTCGTAGGAATGAACCATGTGAGAACCCTCAACCACTGCTGGTCCAAACATCGCTAACCCGAGCGACTCACCCCCAAGCCACACTGCGCACCTCCGAAGCCAAAACCGAGGCCACCATCGCATTCCACGCGGAAAAACACGCAGGATAGGCTGTTTACTCGCCCGAAACAGAGCACCGGTGAAAACGAAACTATTCACCATAGCTAGCTCGTGCGGGGCCCACACAACGATCATGAAACCCATCGGGTGGATCACACCACGGCGATCCCCTCGGAAAAACAAGCAGAATCGACTACTCGCTCGCCCAAAACGGACACACGGTGAAAAAGGTACTATTCACTGAAGGCCGGCTCGGGTGGGGCCCACGCCTGGATTCCGAAACTCATCAAACGGAACACACCATTGCGATCCTCTCGGAAAAACACACAGGATCGACTATTCATCCGCCAAAATCGGACTCCTGGTGCAAAAGCTGCGTTTCTCCGCAAACGCCAAAACCCAGCCTCGTGGGGCCCGCACCCCGTTCTCAGTCCCAACACACGGAAACCATCTCCAAAAAGTCCGTCGTACCATCAGGGTCTCAACGCCACTGACGACACGTCAATCGGACGCTCCGGGTAGAAGTTACAAAGGCCCGAAGTCGTAAAATAATAAAATAATATTATTTTATACGACGTTTCTACCTCCCGGGTCACGATCCCGAACCTTTAAACCCTCAAAGTGAGTTCAGAAGGTCCGTCTCGATGCAAGGAGCGTGTTGCCGCAAACGGCTCACAAATCAGAGTTACGGTTTGCGAGTTACGGGGGTTTAAAGAACCCCAGGAACAAACTGGCCGGACCACCGCAGGGTCGCTGGAAACAACCGCGCCGCCGCCGGACTCCGCCGCGCCGCCGCCGCCGCCACCGGAAACCGCCGCCGCGCCGCCGCGCCGTCGCCGGATTCCGCCATGGCCACCGCCGGAAAACCGGGTTTTCGCCGGAAAACATCCGGGAGTCACCGGGAGCACCCCGATGCTCCAAATTCAGATCCGAAAAAAGATTCGGAAAGCTTGGGACCCGAACTATACAACCCATATGAAAATTTGAAGAAAAACAACACAAAAACGGGATCCGGGATTGTAAAACTCAAACCGCCTACCTCGCGGGCGAAACGCCGACGTTCTGCCTCAGATCCGCGCTCCAGAGCTTCCGATGCGCGCTCCTAGAACGTCCGCCATCGAATTCTGAGCTCGTGGGCGCTCCGTTGACCCGATTCATCAGAGTGGCGGTGAAGAACGGCGAAGAACGACGAAAAAACAATTTAAAGGGGGGGGGGGCTGATATTTATATCAGCGGCCCGCCGGCGCCAAACCCGCCTCGAACCCGACGCCCGATGCGAACAAAAGTAAGGTCACCCCTAGAGTAAACGCACCGTTCTGAACGCAACGGCGGTCTCAGATTTTCCATCCGAGACTCCGTTCAGAAGTTATTCGAGCCGACGCTCGCCCACTAAGTTGCTACTTATTTACAGAAACGCCCCTGGTGGCGTTTCTCACCGCAGGCCCGCGCCCGCAAAGTTTACACCCCGCCTAGGGTAAACGGCACGTTCCGGACGCAACCGTGCCCTCAGATTCCCGTTCTGAGCTACCGTTTAGGAGATATCACACCCCCGCCACGTGCATAGCATAAAAATACTTAATATTTTTATAAAATAAATTTCGGGCACACCCGGCCTCGGAATCGCACGCCGTCTTCGCGCTTAGCTCTGGAATTCTTCGTAGAAAAATTCCAAAGTCTAACAGGGCCAAAAACCCGAGTCGCTACAATATCAGTCCATTGGTGATTTATATGATGGTTTTGATTTATTACCTTACTAAATTTTCATTCTCGGAGAGACTCATAGGTGACGGTATGTGATTTCAATACATAGACAAAATTTATACAGTTATGGCAGTTTGTCCACAACGGTGATTAATTTGAGGTGGTGATTCAACATCAATGTTGATTCTTCCATTGTGTTGAATAATCCACATTAGGGATTCCTTCTCATAAATATCATAATTTATTTTCAATATTTCATATATTTTTGAAATGTTTTCATAACATATAAAACTCATTAATATCATAATAAGAATGATTTATTTAACTTCAAAACAAGGGATCCAAAAATATACCATTTTTTTATCACAAATCAATAAATGTAGTACACACGATATCAAAGATAAATCATTAAATTTTATAAATATGTTATCAATAATAAATTACGATTTATTAGGAAATAATAATTGTGGAAAACTAATAGATTATTTAATTAAATAAAAGAGATATTCTTCCCTGAATTTTTGGATTATCAAAACGGAATAAAAAATAGGGAATTAATGGAAGTAGAATATGAGGAACCATAATATGAATAATAATAGAATATTAATTTAGTAATGTTACTGAATATAAACCCAAATATTTTTAAAAACAATTTATACAAAAATATCCCATTAAGGAAAAATTGTCTAAGAATCAATATTATCAGGCCATTATGAGCTATTAATATGTCATTTCCCTTCCGTTTATGCGTAGCATAGAGATCTACATCAAAACATAAATTATATCCATAAAATTATATAAAAACAACATTAAGTGACTGAGGTTTTCTGATGATGATTGGTCTATGGTGATGAACAGATTGTCTTGGAGAAAAATAGAATGGATTGAAAAAATACTAACATGGTTCATATAGATAATTGGGCACACCAATCCAAAATTACTCTTGATAAGTAGATGTATGTTTCATATGAAATGTTATAGAAAGGTCACATGTACTATAAAAATAGTTCCATGAAAATTCTAAAATGGTTTCATAAGGTTTATGAAATCCATGATGTTATTGTAAACTCTCTACATTTCACTGAAGAAATCATTATTATCCTCCATAAACAACAGAAGCACTAGATTCATGACCATCAACTAGTCCACTCATTCTTAAAAAACTTGATTTATAGCAGTAACCACCATATATTCAATAAGAAACTTAAAATGGGAAATCATATCCTGTTAAGTGAAAATTCATGAATGATAATATTTTATTACTTTGGTTACGGGTTCTTTGTCGTCCTTCATGTCTTTCACATACTCTTTATCCAACATTATTACATGATCACTATTAAATCTAATTTTTCTTAAAGTATCCTAAGGTTGGTCAAGAACATCAAAATATTCCACATGAATATATTCTCTCATAAAAAAACTGATTAACTCAATATCAATAAGAGGATCAATATAATTTGAAGGTGGTGAAATAATATTCATCATCCTCTTATGAAAATCATTGAATTGGGAAGAAAAGGTTTTCTCTATCTATTATAATTCACATATCATAGACTCTACCTCCCAAGAAATTAATCTAGTTTCTGTCGTTAATTCCTGCATGTGGTAAATCATTTTTGATTGAATGTGTTATATCTTAAGCTTGAATAAATACCTTGAATCCTTTTCCCTTAACACTTTTACTTGATGCAATTACATTCTCACAAAATTCTGAAATCAGAAATTATCTATTCTATAAAGGATTCTGAATCTCATTTAGTGACGAAATCCACTAGACACAACCACAACTGGTATAATAATAGGTTCCATCTAACTATTTAATGATTTATTAAGAGTATCAAAAATTTTAGGGTTTATGGTTATATACATAACAATTTCTGGTGCAATAATAGGGGCCACAACAAATATTTTTCCATCACATGGTTTCTTATCTATAGAATGGTTAACTCCAAAATGCTCGACAACTAACTGCTTTAAAAATTAGTAAACTTCATCATCACATCCACATTATATTCAAAAATAATATAATCAACAACATATATAGTCCCACTAAGATCATCTCCACTACTAGTAAAATCAACTAGATAACATTCAAGGCATGGGGAATCCTCACCCCAACCGATGCAATATTCCCTACCAATGGAGACTAATCACCAAATTTAACCAGGTTGTCTCTCTCAATAGAAGAATAAACTAACACTCTTGTAGAACAAATTATCCCATTAGGCATTTCTACACCCCCATATCTAATTATTTCACTTAGAAAACTAGGCTCTGATCCTCCATCATCATCATCATCTTCCTCATCAATATATCCATTTTCATTTCCATTTCCTTCATCTTAATTTCATCTTTATTTACTTATCCACCACAATTTTATTATTCTCAACATCTTCATAAGATTTTGACGTCCTTGAAAATTTATCCTCATTGGAAACTTATGTATCCTCCTCACCAATTATTTATTTGAAAATAATTTTCTATGATAGGGAGTGTCCTAGTAGGGCTAGAAGACTAAAGGATATAATAAAAGGAATTTGGACTGGTCAAAATAAATTACATCATCTATATAAAACTCTTTATCATTGTTACTAATGGTAGATTCTTATATTTCATCTTCTTTTGAATAATAAACAACCTCATCTAGTTTCAAACTAGGGCTAAAAGATCATTCAACATTTATGGATGGCCAACTAGGTTTAACTCATCATAAATCCTTTCACAATCATTATTCCACTACTTATTCCATAGATTCCGACTAATTTTTATCAATATAAAAATTACTATAGTGATGTATAAACAACCAAAATATAAAATATTTTATTCATCATAATAAACCATACCATTATATTTTAGAATAGTTGATGGAAAATTAGGGTATGTTAATGAATTAGACCATGGATATTACATGATTATTTCCAACATGTGGAGAATAAAGTATCTATAAAGATTAAACTTCACCATTATTTTTATATGGAATTGAAGGTAAGAATATTAGTATAAAAATGTTTTGAAATATCATTTTATTAAGAAAGGAATATTGTAAATGAACTTGAAAAACAACATGCAATCTCCATCAATCTTTAAAGAAATTGTACCACTAAAAACTCCAATAACATTTAACTTATACAAATAATCTCCATAAAATAAAGTCTCACTAGACTCTAGAATATATATTTGATAATCATTATCAACTCCTTAATGTGGACCCTTTAAGAAACTTTTCCACACGTTGAATAAAACTTATCCTGTCATCAATTGATTCTAGTTCTCACTCAGTCTTCATTATCATTAAAAATGAACTCTATAAACTGGTATCAATGATACTTCAACATATGATAAAATGGAATCTCATTCTGAGAGAACCATTCCCCCCATCCATGGAATTGATCAACTCAAATAAAGAAAAATACATTGAATCACAACCAATTGTCTTGAACAACTTTTTTAGGAAAGACAACTCTCTTTAAAAGTTAATTACTTAGAAGATCCAAATTATAAAAATAAATTAATTCCACATTAATGTCTCGTTACCGAACATGACTCATCTAGAGAATACATTGAATCTCACTTAATTATATCCATGGATATGATATTGATATGTTCTAGTGAAGGTGCATTATTTTCGACAAAATACATATATGAGGTCATTGCATGGTTGAGGGAAATGGTGAATGAGAGAACTTCATTGAAATTAGGAAATGAATCTTACATATATCCTTTGGGATTTTCGAGATTCAAAAAATAAAAATTGGAATAAAAATTGAATAGAATAAAAATTCAATATTTAAATATTAAAATGGTAATGGAGTCTCAAATAGAGACAATTTTGTTGACAAAGGCATGATATATTATTCCAATGATGAGGAATATCACACCAGTGGGAAGTATCAATTATAAGATGTATCGATAGTGAGACATTCAATTGTGAGACATTCAATGGTGATACATTCAATGGTGAGAAGGCGTAATGGATATACATTATCAATATTGAAAAATCTAAAATGGTGAGAAATCCACAATCGTGAGAAATTCACAATTATGAGAAATCTGTAATGGTGAGACATTCAAAATGGTGAGAAATATACAAATACGAGACATTAAGAATGGCGAGTCCTATAAAATTAAACATTATCAATATTAGTAATACCTAACTCATGTTTAATTGAATTCATTCAATCATAATCATAAGGATTAGTGAAAATAGAAGTCTTTTAATGTTTCATAGAAATGTAATCAAGAGTTATATATCCCTTATAAAAAGGACCTCTCTAATATTTATGTCGTGCATCAATATGTTTTGTTCTAGAATTTGACATGAGATCTTATAAAATATTATTAGAACTTGTGTTGTCCAAGTTTATAGGGACATTATAGAATTGATAAACTTGGTATTATATTATGTGTTTGATCCCCAAAATTTGGGCACAATATCAACATGTATCAATATATTCATCTTCAATTGTAGATAGTGAAAAATAATTTATTTTCATACTACACACTGATATAAGTGACATACCTAAAAGGGTACATATTCTGTAGGTTCTTTTTTATATTAATTACAAAAAAATTAGCATCTAAACATCTTAATAAGTCTAATTAATAACTTTGTGGCTTAAATAGACCTTAATTGTATGTATAGTTGAGTTATTCAAAAATTATTTTTACAGCAAGAATGTCTGACTCATTTGGGTATTCTTGAAAATGAGGGCACATACACACGATAAAAATTATACTAAGTTGTATTGAAATTAATTATAGAATACTTCTAATCACACCTCTATAATTATTTTGATCCACCAATTTCTTAGGATCATAAATATCCAAAATATAGGTAGTTCTCAATGTAGTATCACTACTCTTAGTGTTCTCCAGACCATATAAATTTAAAATGCAATTTTATGTTTTATTTTATTAAAATTGATTCCTTTTTTATTTTTAAAAGATTTAAAAGCAATAAAGAATTATTTTTTACCCATTAAACTAATTTCAAATACATTTTGACTAATTTATGAAAAATAAATACATAAATAATTTTGTTATGACACAAAAATAATATATTCGACATAAATTTGAAGGATTAATTTTTTTTGATATTCATTTTATAAGAAGGTAAGGATCAACAATACCATTTGAAAACACATATTAAATAATAATATAGATGAGCCTATCATACCACGTTCTTGGAGAATTTTTAAAACCATATAATGATTTTGATAGTATGATGACAATATTTAAAAAAATATGGATTTTGAAAACCCAAGGGTAGTTAAATAAAAACATCCACAATTATATAACCATTTAATAATGTCGTCTTGAAATACATTTGATATCGTTAAAAATATATATGTGCTTTATAGTTTTTTATTATTATAATATATTATGTCTAGATATATATGGGAAGGTATATTTATATTCTATTTCTTCTTTTTGATAATATCCTTGTGCAATAAATCTGTCATTATGCCTAACAATTGTATTAGATGCATAATCCATGTCTATAAAAAACCACTTAGTACCAAAGGTAATGTGTATTTGGGTATATCAACAAGTTCCCATAATTTATTTCCTTAAAACTTATTGAGTTCTTCTAATATATCTATTAAGCAAAATTCATCATTAATTGCATTGTTGATGTTCATGAGTTTTTGATGTGACATGAATGCTTATAGTTCTACCTGATTTATTTGATAATATCAAGTTTTTTTACATATATGTATTTAAACTAATATAACATATAATATATTGTACATAAGTGGTTTAAAATCTCTATATTAAATTGGGGATCTTCCCTTTTAGCGATATCTATAGGTTCAGTTTTCGGTTTTGAGAGTTCATCAGAACAATATGATTTTTCTTCTTTCATTCTAGCAGAGTTAGATGATTTAGAATTTAAATTCATATAATATAAATCTTATTGAAGGATATCTAATGTATTATTTGTATCCTTTTGATTTATCTCATCAAATCATTCAAGAAAAAACTATTTTATAATCATTTTCATTTTTAAAAAAATACTATAATATTTTCAAGAGGTTGAATAACCTAAGAGATTTAATTCATTTCTTTGGAGGAATTTGTATCAAGATTATACTTTGTGATATGAATGAAGACTCTGAGAACAAAAAACCCCATGTTATTAACCATATACCAACTAATTTTCCAAATATCATAAGGGAACATCTTTAGAATAGGTCTGATTTATACTCAAATGATTATATAATAAGTTGTGTTCATAACCTCTTCCCAAAAGTAGACATGTAAGTCATATTTGTTTAGTATAGACCTACCCATATCTTAAGGTTTTATATTACATATTTCTAAAACTCTATTATAATGAGTGGTCCTAAGAGTCTAGGAGTTATTAATATATCCATTTTTAGATGAAACAATTCAATGTCTAGATTTTCAAACTCACAACCATTGTCATGTCACATAGTATTAATTCAAAATCAACTTAAGTTATCTGTATATATTGAATACATATAAATTTAAGAAAAATATTTAATCTTGGGAGATAAAATGATTACGCTTGTATACCTAGAGAAGTCGTCACATAGTAAAAAACATAGTACTTCACATTTAGGCTTGAAATTTTATATGGTCCAGATTATTCAATTTGAACAAATTCAAGGAAGTTGAGAAGTTGAAACTTCTTTATTTGATTTCAGATAAATCCTGAGTTGTTTCACTTCTTTACATTAGTTACATTCCTTTTCATTTTGGAACTCACGTATTGGTGTATCTTTAAATAAAACATTCATAGTAATCTACCTATGTGACTTAATATTATAGTATCCTACTATCTTATTCAATTACAATTTTTTTTATGAAACTCAAGAAGGAAACTTTTATATAAATAAATGAATTTCTATTAATTGCATATACATTCCAATTCCAAAAATACTAAAATAATAACTAAGACTAATAATTAAAAACATTAAATGCATTTTTCACTCATTTAACATGAAAATAATCACCTAATTTTTAGATACTGGGGAATAAATAATTTAAAACATCTATCAATAATAATTTGAAAAACAAAATTGAATTGTTATTTCCAATTTGGATAAATCAGATGGAATTTCTATTAGAATTTTCATCAAAGGTGACATGACAACTATAAACCTTTTTTAGGGTCATGAATCTTAATTAGACTCCTATCATATTCCTTGACCATCGAATTCCCATGTACTAATATGTTTTACAAGAGGAATTAAAGAAGATCTGCATATATATATATATACAATGATTTATTCGGGTAAATATATTTTGAGGGGTCTAAATGTTTTAATAAATATGGATTTATGAAGCTATTTTTTTAATTGGTCGCTTATAAATAGATAGTAATATTTTTAAAATAATCACTATGTTTGGACGTTTTGAGAAAAAATATCAGATATGGAACATTCAATATTAGATTTATGTACAAATAGGCTCTTAACTATTCTTCTATATCTAGGTTGGTATCCTAAACATGGAACATAATATGGAGAAATATATTTACCTAGAATATATGTATGTTTATCTCTTCCATTGGTAAATGATTCTAAATTTGTGTTTAGTGTACCATTATAAAATACAATTTTAGTACTCGCCTTTAATAACGAATCATTATTATATCTATCTATATTAAGATTAGTTTTCATACTACTAGATAGATAATTCTTTTTCTTCAGGACATTGTAATTATCCTTAATTTCATTTAATGTGACATCAAGCGTTATATAGTAGTCAATTTTTTTTCTTGAGTCATATCATCTTCATTGTGTTCAACATCAGTGTGATCAAAATTAAGAAAAAAAAATAATAGATATTGTTTGTAACTCATATAATTTTTTATGTAGCATGTTTTGGCTCAATTAGAATTTTATTCAAGAGTAGAGATAGAGTAACTACCGATGTCCTCAATTAAACTCAATGTTTCTTTTAGGGATTTACCGAATCTTTTTTCATTTTACTCATATCACATTGTATAAAAATAATTTTGTACTATATGGTCTTACATGTACTATATTTTTTCATTCATAGCACACTATCTCATTTGTATTTTCATCCTTTCTTCAATCCTTCATCCCGTTTCCATTTCTATCACACATTCCATTTTAACAATGATTTCTAAATATTTTCTTATTATAATTTACCTTCTCAAATTGTCTAGTTGGAGGAGCTATTTCCTCATCACTTTTAGGTAGTGACTCTCTATCACCTATACTTTCATATTGTATCTTTTCATTTTCATTTTTTTGATGATGTACTCTATAAATATATTGATTTTATATTTCATTTATAATCCTCTAATATTTTTACTTTCAATTCATTATCGTACATCATCTAATTTCTTATTAATTACATAACAGGTAGTTCTCTAATAACAAATGATTCTCTTACGAAAAACAATGCCCCTCTCTGTTTCTCTAGAAGGAATCTTAACAATATCACGATTTAATCGTTATTATACACTAAATTTCCCAAGGATTTTATGGAGTTCACATTTTAATTGATCCTAAAATACATATCATAATTTAAAACATCAGGCCTCGTATTAAATGTGTCATTCTTAATTTAAAATGTATTCAATATCATCTCATTAAAATTTGTTGTTATTTCATGTGAATTAGCTAATATATCCAAAATTTCAAAAGATGTTTTACAAGAATACATTCTACTAAAATATTTATCTACTAAGGCAGAATTAATGAAATTCATTTAATTAGAATTGTTATGATATAAAATATTTGTAGCAGCATCATATTCTTTTATAAGATTCTAAGGTAAATAATATATATCCTAAATTACGTACAAAATTTCACAACCCATACTCTCTATATGAATTTTAAACTTTATTTTTAATTGATCATAATTATTAAAATAAAATAAATGAGTAATATTAGTATAATATTCATATTTTATGTAATTTATTTACATAATTAAATATATAACAAAAATAAATTTAATATCATTATTGTAAAATAAAAAACATGCTTGATTTTGTTCTGTAAAATTTTATCCAAAAGATTGCTTCCTTTGATACCAAATGTTGGTCAAAGTGACTATCTCAATGAAGGGGTTAATTGAGTACCAAATAATAGTTTTCTAGTTAAAATAAGTTTTAAATAAAATCCTGCAATTTATTAACAACAATCCAATTAAAAAAAAGATCATATGGATATAAGTCATGACCTTTTTATCGAATTGTCAAAGATTTATTACGTCTCGGCTAAAACAATATATAATATTATATTAAACATTGAAATAAATTTACATAATTAAAATATAATATATAATCTAATTATGTATAGATATTATTGTAGTGGTTTTTTTCAGATTAATAAATATTCTATTTTGTAGCTTATAAATAAAGAAAACAATATATAAAAAATTGAATATATGTGGTTCAATATCAAGATGGGACTTAATCATCCCCACATTGAAATCACCCACCACCATGTATTTTATATTTGAATAATCATTTATCCACAACCTAGATCAGTTATACAATATCACAAACTATTTCCATTACACCCATGAACCTCTTCTACTCTAATCAAGGGAGTACAAATAGAACATGCCACCAAAAGACATATACTACAACATATAAGAGACATGAATAAAGAGTGTTTAGATGATATTCTTCCTCTTATTGTATGATTTAAAGAGATAATGTGGGTATTTAGATATATATATTAAACAAAATTCTTATAATTTAAATAAAATAGAGAATCATAGAATGTAAATGTGAAAGAAGATCATGTTTAGTCTGTTTGAAAAGATATGCACATGGTGACTCAATGAATGTGAAATGAAATTATGATAATGTAATCTTTCTGAAATTTTATATAGAACATTGTTTAATAAACTCTTTGTATTAATTATAGGAAGTAGTCTGACTGTTTAATGTGCCTCAGTTATTCTACAGTTGATCATTGGTAATGATGCTTCTTATAAGTTAAGAAAAATATTCTCTTGATGTTACAATGATAAACTCCAATTATTTATTCATGTATATCAATCTCAATCCAGTCAAAGATAATCTATCTTATATAAATGAGGTATCTGATACTTATATTATGATCAGTATAGTGAAATTTCTATATAGTGAATAATCATCCAGATATATTGCGTCCTTATATATTGGAATGACTCATTCAGTAATGTATCTCTATATGATAATTAATATTATTCATTAATCTAACCTTTAAATTTATTGTCCATAATATATACATTATAAATAGATAATTCAATATATATAAAACAATGGAGGTGATTATTTATGAATGATGATAGTCTCTAGGCGTGAGTGGAGCTATAAGTAGCTAAGATTGGTAGTGACTGAGGCTAGCTATGAGTTAGGATCAATGGTGACTCATGTATGCTGGTGAATCAATTGTATATGTATTGTTTTTTACACATTCTCAAATTTCTGGTATAATGGTGAGTTTTTTCTAGTGATGAGCTATTTCTTAATTTACAAAATTTTCACTCTAGTAGGGAATCATAGAAGTTGTTTGGTTATTTCAGAACATAGACAAATCATCACACTTATGATGTGTGGTACCAAATGATGAGTAATTATTTGTGGTGACTAAACTTCAACAGTGAGGAAGCCTTGGTAGTGAATCACCATAAATGGAAATTATTTATCATACTTATCCAAATTTCTTACCATTTTTATTATATTATAAAATTCTATCATATCATATATTACCCAATAATAAAATAATAAGTATTTTTTTATCATTAAAACTATGGTGCCAAAAAGAAGGTAAATGAGACATAATATTTTATGATGTATAAGTATATTACAAATATTATATATACATTAATTCAATAATTATAACTATAAATATGAGTAGGTGATGTAAAGAGAATTATATCAGTTTGTGAGGCTGTAGTTATCCAGACAGAAGATTGATGGTTTCATTTTCATTTTGATGGATGTAGAGAATCATTTCAGTTATTACACTAAAATAATTACATAATGTAATATTTTATATTGTTTTCATATGACATAGTAATTTTTTGAGAATATATTATAGTCATGGATGAATAAATCTAATAGAAATGTACAATTTATTTTGATAAATCTTTTTTTGGACATATTCTAAATGATTCAACGACGAGCATTACTAGATTGATTATACGATCATAAAATGTCTTAAAGGAAGATTATATATATTTAAATTCAATTTTCATATATATTTTCAGAGACAAATTCTTTTAGAAGTGCGAATAATGTTCCACAACTGGAATCCTTTTATAATTTTAAGAGGAGACACACTTGGAATTCAGGAAAATTAATTATAATACCCATGTATTTATCGATAAAATATGTTTTAAAATAATAAATAAGGAATATTTAGACAATATGAGATCAAAATACGTCAAAATAATTTATATTAGAAAAGGTTTTATGATATTTTAACCATTATCAAGTTAGTTTCATCCCATATAAACCCATTTCCACCTTAACAGCGGTAAAATATTTTAATTCACATTACTATTCATTAAGAGAAAAGAATAAGTTGAACTTTTGTTATAATATTAATTGTTCTGATAAAAAATATGAAATCCATTTTTCAAATTTCAATTAAATTATGGGGATAAATTGAAATTTATATAAAACATTAAGATGTGATAAAAAGTAGTTTTCCATTAAATGTATTTATAATGTATAAGATGATTTTTTATTAACTATATAATATATAACAAAAAATTATTTAAATTCACATTTAGAGATATAAAATATAGAAATTTTATTAAAATAATTTCTCATTAGTGGTTAATATTAATAGTTAATATTGGGAAAAATTAACAACCATAGAAGTTTTTTTAAAAACATCATTTTTAATCCCAAAAATAATCCAATACTATAATATATTAGTAATATTATTCAACTAAAATTATTATTATTAAATAAAACTAATTATCATATATTTTACCTAAATTAAAATTGATTTAATAATTTGAATTTTAATTTACATTATTAATTTAAATAAAAAATGGTTTTTACATAAAAATTATGTTTTTACTATAAACATATAAATCATCATTTCCCAAATAAATTAAAAAAATTTCACTCTATTTATATTTTGATAACCTGATGTAAAAAATTATGTTAATTTTATTAAAAGAATTTTATATATTTTCTATCAAATAATCATTATGTTTTATGAAGAAAATAAAACAAATTAATTTGTCAATATAATATTATTATTACAAATAAAATGAAATAAGATAAAATTGAATAATTATTTACAATGATTTTATGAATAAATTTCTATTAATTAGAAAATATATACATTTATTATATCTAAAAAACTAGTTAATCATATTTATACAAATAAATTTAATGGTTTGGTTGTAATGATCAAATATTTTTTAAATCGTTCATTCCAGGTGTTTCATATCATATATTCTATAAAACATAATGATCCTATTTTAATACTCTCAACGAGTTAGATTTTCACCCCGTATAATAAATTATTTACTCTAAATTAGAAAATTTAATCAATATTCCTTGGTTTTGGATTTAAAAATACCTTTTTTGAACACCCTTATCATAAAAATGGGAAATAAAACATATACTTGAAAATTCAGAAAGTAGTGTAAAAAGTCCATATCGAATTACTCCTAACTAGGTTTACCTGTTTGAAAAAATTAAATGAGGGTGATGATTGTAAAATGTAATAAAATCATATTGAAAAATTAATTTTGGAGGGTTCCAAATATCCTTGGTCCCAAAAAGGTGAAGAATATTGACAATTCCAACATTCCTAGAACATTAAACATAATAGTTGTGATTGTGACCATTGATTTCCAAAAAAATGATGTCGATATAGAATAATATTTTCTTCAAGTTTGTTTTCCAAAGTTGTTGGAATTGATTTACATGATAAACTGATAATAAAAGGAAATATAATTACATGATGTTTATATTTTAACCAGTTAATCATTTTCTTCCTAAATTTCATTTTTAATCAAAAATGTTGAGTAATAAAGATGATTTTTTCTTTCCATAATCACAAAAATACACTTTTAAAGGAAAAAATTACCATTGAATGGATAAATTTTTTTATTACTATCATTATACATAAATCAAAAGAAAATTTATAAATGAAGTCAATTCATTTTGAAATAATTAATTAACTTGCATGTTGTTAAATAAATCATTAAACTCCAAAATAAAATAATAAAATGAATGGTTTCAACTAAATTATTTAAAATATAAATGAACCATCTTCTAAAATATCTACAAAAAACCTCCACATAAAATAGTGTTATGTCCCAATATTTTATATAATATATTTCATCTTACGAGGCCCAAAATATATCATTATTATTTTGAAAAAAATGTAATCACATAATAAAAAAATCAATTATAAATCCCATGGTCTTATATATGATTAAACATCTGTCCTTATAGTTACATTGTTATCCTTGATTTTATGGGAAATAATGATTATCGATAAAATAAAATGTATGTACCAAAAAATGTAATGTCAAACTTCATGTTAAACAACTTGAGTACGTATACATAAACAAAATAAAATGACTTCCAAAATTTCATCAATAATTTTAAAATATTTCCACTTGAAACCTAAAAATAGAAGATAAACTCTAATCGTAATGACCTACTATGGTAGGATTATGTGACTACATCATAACCCCCAAATTTTTCTAAACCCTGCTCTAATAAAATATATAGGATCTCCAAACCCACAATCCTAGATCTGGTGTTAAAAACGTATATTTTAAATCTCTATCATTTATAGTTATAATGGTGACATAATTTTTACCATAAAACCATAATACATCAGATTAATAAATTTGATCATTTATAAAACCCTGAACATTTTAGGTTTGGTGTTTTATAGAATTAGGAAATACACAGACATGAATAATACTCATGACATAAGGAGAGTATTTTACTTTTATAATCATCTTTTCATAATCCATATTAGGTCATCATCATCATCCATTTAAAAACAAAATTTAAATAATACAATAAACATCAATATCGATAAACAAGGAAAATGAAACCTAAATACTGTGTAAAAAATACTCAATAATGGAAAACATAAGTATTACCATCATCTGTAAGAGTAATAGGAGAATGTGGTCATAATCAAAAAATCTAGTTTCATGGGAATAATATAAGAGAATTCATACCCATTAATATAAGTTTCATTAATAAAATACCTATATCTATATCAATGGAGGCAATCATAATAATAAAAAATCATGATCCATGTGAGCCGAATCATTAAAAAACTTGAGAAGGAATAGAAAAAACATATAGGTATGTTGGGAAATCATTTACATATCACATAAATAAACACTCATATAATTATAATATCAATATGTTAAGCTTCCATATCCAATGTATTGGAGCTAAATCACAAACCCACACAACGTTTTTAAATGTAATCACTTATAATTAGTTTTAATTGATCCACCCATCAATAGTTTATAACATAACCAACCGTACATGGTATATTATAAAACCACCCTTCATTGGATTATAATTTGAAATCCCTAAATAAATTTTTTTTATAATTAATTATATATATTGATTTTTAATTTCACTATAAAACTCATAAAACAATAATTATTAATTTTGTAACATTATTAACATGTGAAAAAGTTAATTTTTTGAAGAAAATATCTATTAAACAATAACAATCTGTTAATAAAATGAATTGGGATTGTATCATTATAAAATATATATAGTGGTTCATAATTAACATCATTTGTTTTTGATGTTATTGAAGGGAAATTCCAATAAAATATCATAAAAAACATTCAATGAAAATAACTTTTAAAAAATATGATTTCACAGAATATTGTTTCTATACATAACTTTAAAAAATCCATTAAAACATATATTGTAATATAGAAAGATAATAATGGTCTTCATGATGTGAAAATTATTTAATCTTGATAAATTCATAATTAAACATAATTTCAAAATATTTTAAAAGGTTATCCAAAGTGATCCCTCTAGAAAAAAATAAAAATGTTTATTTTTAAAACCATTTATAGAAGATAAATTATTTTGTGAAATATATTTTGAGAAAAAATTATATTAATAAAATAACATATTTGAAAATTATTTACAGAACATGGATCAAGAAGGGAAATTTTTTTATTTAAATGAAGAAAAAAATTAAGAGCACATATAGAGAACATTATTTATGTTTATTTATTGAATAAGTGGTAAAATAAAGCCATTTATTTAATCAAAATTAAATAATAGTGGATAATAAATTATATGTGATTAAAAAAAATTATTTTTTTATTACTCCCAATGGAACATTAGAATAAAATATTTGGAAAAGAAAGGTTATTGAGATATATATATCCTTTTCATCTTTGGTAACTTTTCAATCATAAGGCCCATGAAATCATAACAGAAAATGGAACATTAGACAAAAATAACAAAAATATATAAATGATACAACAAATCAAAGGGATTGTATATACATCCAATAAAATAATTTATGTTCCTTACATCGACATATGTCGCAGATAAATATATTTTGAGAAAAAAACCCTTACAATGATTATATCATTTAGTTGAGAACTAATAAAAAGAGTGATTATGTGTAATAAATGAAAATCTAAAAAAAAGAGTAAATAGAAAATAGAAAATTATAAATTAGTTCATACAAAATCATCTCATAAAAATGTCAATGATAATGAGTTATAAGTCATTGTATAGAAATCCAGTTTGGAAACCATTTTCAATTTTTGTAATTTTGAAATAAATTCCAGTTGGATGAAATAACTAAAATTGAATAATAAAATAAAATGAATTTTATTAAATTAATGATATAAAATTTAACATAATATTATATACACCTTATAAATATAATTAACATTATAAAAATAAAATACTCATTAATTTTAGAATATTGCGATGAAATCCTTTACTGCTTGGGAAATATATTAAAAACTTAATGAAATATATAACCATATTTTTAATTATAAATCATGATAATTTTCATGATAATAACCAAAAAATACATTTATGAGTTGTATATATGTCACCCATTATAAAAAAGTGGTGAATATAGAATATTCCTAATAAATTAAATAGAGACGATAAACCCTTTACACATTGAAATTTTTTTAATCACAATTACCGTAAAGTAAGTAGAATCGAATGAAACAATCAATGCCATTTCAAAAAGTAATTCATTATATTAAATTTATAATAGTTAGTATATGCACTACACAAAATATAAGAGTTCTGATTATGGAATGTGTCAAAGGGATGTAAAAATGAGACACAAAAACCTCTTCCTTATGTCAAAACATTCATTGAATATCCTTTAACTAGTGTATAATAAACTACTATCAATTATTTGATTTATGAAAAAAAATTTAATTTATTAATATTTAATACATAAAAAATTTAATTTTTTTATTTTAATGAAATATTTAAATATTTAATTAGTTATGTCAACATTGGTTTTTTTGAGGATGCATGGTATATATTTTAAAAATTTATTCAGTATACTTACAATTGTTAAAGGGTTCATTTTTTCAACCTATTCTGAGTAATAATCATTAAAAATATATTCAATTTTATAAATAATATACTCCATTAATGTTAATATTTAATTATTATTATGAAAAATTAACAATGTTATAATCACTGAGATTATTGGTTGTAGGTAAATGTGAGAATAATTTACATTTTTTAATGATCATTAGGGAAGGAATATAGATATATTATTATCATTAAATAATTATAATCATATAAAAAAGAATATTATTTCATTAAAGAAAAACATTCATATATATATATATATATATATATATATGTATCGTCCCGACCCGGCTCACCCCTGAACTGGTGGCTGGTCCGGTCTCCACTTGACATCAAGCATGTCCCCCTGTACACCAAAGGCTTCCGACTAGCAGCGATCGACTATGGATAGTCTTTGGGGAGACTATACCCTCTTATAAATCTTCCATATAGTATATTAGTGTAAATAACAAACAATAGCAACAAATAGGGAAATCAGTCTAATAAATAAAAAAGCAGTGGAAGGAATATTTTATAAATATTGTATAAAAAATGGCCAATGTCAATTATACAGCAAAGGCATGCATGCCATCCTAATGATACAAAAATGGAAGAAATAGTGAAAAAATAAAATTCATTACAATCTATTAAAAAAATAATTGAACAATGACACCAATCCCTGAGGGTGGTATCATCGAGCATCCTGATCTTTTTCACGGTCCTTTTCTCCTATCGTCTAAGTAAATGCAAGTAGAACTATCCTCCAAGAAAATAAAATCTACTCCGGTAACCCAGTACAATGGCGTACCGAATAGTGTGTCAGATATAAATCTCTATAAGCCGGGACTATAAGGCCCTAGCATTAAACATTACATAATATTGAATTAAATGAATAATTTACAATGAGGATCTTTTAAGGTTTACAGTTTTAGGGAATTTGGACATATATATTACATCTCAAAATATTACAAAGTAGACCCTTTTACATAGATTACTTTTTTGACAAAACATTAACTCTTAAAAAAGAGTCATGTATAGTTCCACGTTTAAGATAGCATGACATTTCTTTGATCCGATCCTTGACCCTATTCTACATTATGTCATGTGAAAAACATTTCAAAAAAACATGGGATGAGCATAAAAATCTTAGTGAGAGATACACAAAGGAAAAAACTGTTAGTTTTTCAAAACAACAATTAAACAATGAATACCTTATAAAAGTAATACTATTGCCCTTTATGAAGTAGTAAATACTATTCACTGAATAAAATATCATTACATATCTTTTTGTAACCAAAAGATTACCATAAAACCTATATAAATAACACATAACATATAAAGGTATCGTGGGACAAAAAAATTCTTAAATAGAATGACCATATGGTCGACTTGCACACCTATCACTAAATAGAATAGACATACGACTGACTTCCATACCCAATGAATTGGAGGTTATAAAATAACCACTCGTCCTGGTATTCACAGCACAACTCGTCATATGGTTTGTCACATAACCACCCGTCAAATGTCTAAGTACCAATATAAAATCATAAGACATAAAACAAATATAATGGAAAGAAAAAATTACACATTTCCATCACAATATATCACTTAAATACATTGACATAAAAAATCCATTATAATAACCATTTTCAATACCAAAATACATAAAAGCGTACATGGTATTTATTTCATTTTAAAAAAATCACAGCTCGTTGAGGAGGCCAAATACCAAATAATACTTGCAGCGGTGGAAAAGGTCGTTGTCACCGCGAATGTTAAAAGAAAAATTCTTTTTTGTTCGTTAGAAAAAAGATTCATAGAAAAAGATTCCATTTGAATGAAATGAAAATTAAATGTTGTTTTATACAGTGTATAAAAGAAAGTCTTGTATTAGAACCAAATATGACTCAATGAAAGGATATTGAGACGAAGTCCCTTACCTTGTGTCCGAATTGACATGATAGCTCTTTAATATCCTAAATAATAAACTAGTGTTAATTTATACTTGCTTAATAAACTTTTTCTATATTATTATTCCTTTTATATCACTTATTTCAATGTTATAAACACTATGTAATAATTTACGTTAATAATGTTAGTTTTTTTTGTATTTGGTACTTAGGATAAAAATGGACTTCTTACAATTACATGTTGTTCATGTGGTCAAAAGTTCATTATATCCAGAATGATATTCAGGATTTGGATATCATATATATCATATATATCCAGCATATACATGTATTTATAATAGTACATAACATTTATAGGTAATAAATGAAAATGCACCGTTCATTGAGACGGTAAGTCGTACGTACGCATGAACGCTACGTTCATTTCTATTTCATATTAAACAAATTAAAGTATAATGAGAAAAATATATATTATAATTTCAGTATATTATATAAGTTATATATTTAATGTATGTTCACTAAATACATTCTTTATAAAGTCCATGTTTGGCATGAAGGAGTCACATCACATGAGGGGGTGGTAGTCCACACTTTCTCAGGTGAAATTATCGTAATTACACAACTTTCAAAGCATTAAAGTATTTTTTAAATATAAAATACCGAAACATAGGGAGAGAATAAATATATTATATATCATATATAAATACAGTGACTTATTAATGGCCACCATGAAAGGTAATAAGAGAAGATTGAACAATCATCGTTTCGTGAGACAATAATTCTCCATCCACAGAAACAGTATGTTCTTTAACAATTAGATGGAGGTGGGTGTAAGTGTATCTCGAATCCTTCTCATAACAAAATCCAAGTATATTTAAGATACTTGAGTTGTTAAAATAGAAAGGAATATAAACACTTTAGGGGGTTGGAGAAGCAAAATAAAACAAAAGGACTTAAGATAAGACATTACATTTAAATCGGGTAACTCTCTTTGGTTTGAACCAAAAGGTTTTCATGAAGATATTTATGCCTAAAGTAAGGCTTCTAGGATGAGTAGATGTATGTGAAGAGATAACATGAGCATATTTTGGTGACTCAATTTATTGAGAGGTGTGGGTAAGGGGTAGAGGTGGGGGCCTTTTATAAGAGGGAGGAGGGGCACTCTTGGAATGTTAAAAAATGTTACTTTATTATAAAATTATTTTCGGATTTTAATGGTCCCAAAAGGATATATTTTGATGGTAAGGTGATAAGGGTTCGCAATCCAACCATAAAATAGGGTTTTGACAAGTTTATGTCTTAGATGTTACCTTATCTTTTCATTTTATTTAAATCGTTCATTAATGAGGTAATCACTGCATCAGGATGGTAGCATAAATAAATTTATTTATTTAATGTCTAAAAATTTAAAAGAAAATCATTTTGTAGGAAATATTTTTTATCTTTCTAATGAATATTTATAGTCCAAAATATTACTTGTATAACGCCATGTAAAAATTATTTTAGTAAAACAATAAATGTTTGTGACATTTTTATTTTAACTTTAAATAAAAAGATATTAATGTCATTTTCTTACCCAAGTGGCTCAATGGGGTCCCCAAGTTGACCCATGGATTTCCATGGCCGGCCATTACTCATCCAATATCGGTATGACATGTTTCAAGGTAATTTCATATTATTAAAACATTATTTTTTTCCTTACATTACACTAATTACGTCTAATCGTGAATAATAAAACATAAAAGTTACTATTAACAAAAAAATTAATTTCATCCCGTTGAACCACATTTTACATACTAATTACAACCATGTATGTCTGATTTTTGATATTAAATTCACAAAAGTGGTAATGTTTCATTTAAATGAATAATCAGTTTTTTAACTACCACTTAGTGGTTTCACTATTCATCAAAAATTGATGTTTTTCAGAAAAATACCAAAAATTCACCCTAAGACATATTTCATATTACTAATTCAAAAATGATGTCTATTTTAAAAAATTCAACAAATATATGTTTCATTAATAAATTTAATAATTAATTCCCACTGTCAAAACAAATAGTCTGTTTTTATGAAAAAATATATATCAAAAGATTGACACTAGTTTAAGTCCAATTTCAAAGTAAAATTAATTCACATGACCACCATTGGATTAAATGGTAAAAATATATTATAATTGCACATTAAAACCAATTCAAAAGGTAATCTAATCATATAAATAAATTAGATTAAAATTTGGTTTTTAATTAAAATACATACATTATTCAATAATTCATTAAAAATTAACTTTATCAGAAAAAATAACAAAAACATACACAAAGTAAATTTTTATATCCCAATTATAAAGAAGGATTTAATTTGGTCCAATAGAATGTAAAAGAGTGACCAAAACTATTTTTAAGGAGGGTTCACCATTAAAAGGAAATAAATCGACCTTTTAGTGAATATTATAGTATATATGCCGAAAATTGAATTCTTTTTTTATTTTAAGCCTTTATCTTTTATTGGATAAATGTAAAAACATTTTACAAACATATATAATCATATTTTAGTTATTTCTATTCATTTTCGCCAATATAATGGCTACGTGTTAGCTACCATTTAAAATAATATTATTATATTACTATTGTGCAACGTAAGATTTCAATGAAACTTATTTTTGCGTATTGGTTAATCTATAGAACATATAGACCCCTTTAAAGTAAAATTTATATTTAATTCAAAAATATTAATAAATATGAAAAAGTCTTCTGCTTTATTTACTGAGGATGTTACATCCTTCCCCCCTTTTGGGAACTGTGTCCTCACAATTTTATTCCCTTTTCAAAATAAGTGGGGGCATTTATCCCTCATAGCATTTTCAGATTCCCATGTTTCCTCTTCAATAATACGGTTTTCCCACAAAACCATTACCTATTGAATTAACTTATTCCGCAACACTTACTCTCTACAGTCAAGAATCTGGACTGGTTGTTCTTCATAAGAGATATTCTCTTCCAACTGAACTACTTCTTGGCTCAAAACATGAGATGGATCTGGCATATACTTTCTCAACATCGAAACATGAAAAACATTGTGTACCTGAGATAAACTCGGAGGTAAAGCCACTCGGTATGCAACTGATCCAACTCTCTCCAGAATTTCATATGGTCCAATGATCATTGGACTCAACTTTCTTTTCATACCAAATCTGATCACACGTTTCCATGGTGAAACATTGAGAAAAACACGATCACCTACCTCGAAAGATTGATCCTTCCTCCGGTTATCCGCATAACTTTTCTTCCTGCTCTGAGCAGTTCTCATGGGTTTCTGAATCAACTAAACCTTTTCTTCCATCTGTTCTACCAATACTGGTCCCATCAGCTTCATTTCCCCTACTTCATCCCAAAAAGCTGGTGTTCAACATCGTTTACCATTTAATGCCTCAAATGGAGCAATCTGTATACTGGAATGAAAACTATTATTATATTAAAATTCAACCAAAGAGAGGTGTTGGACCCAACTTCCATGATAATCTATTGAGCAAGAACGTAGCATCTCCTCCAAGGTCTAATTTTTTCGTTCTGACTGCCCATCTGATTGAGGATGAAAAGCTGTGATAAAATTTATTTCAGTACCCAACGACTCTTGAAGGCCTTTCAAAATGTTAGAAGTGAACCTAGGATCACGATTAGATACAATAGAGAGGGGAACTCCATGCAACCTTTCATAATCTTTAACATACAACCGAGAAAGTTGATATAGATACAAATTATCTCCAATAGGGATGAAATACGAAGATTTATTCAATCGATCAATAATAACTCAGATAACATTATTATCTCGAGATATCATCAGTAATACCAGAAAAAGTCCATGGATATATTTTCCCATTTCCACTCTAGCACCAGTAATGACTGAAGTATCCCTTTAAGTAACTGTCGCTCTATATTAACCTGCTGAGAAGTCAAACACTTCACAGTAAAATCGGAAATATCTATTTTCATTCAATCCAACAAGTAATACTCCCACGGATCTCTGTAAATCATAGTACAGCCAGGATGAACTGAAAATGGGGAACTATGAGCCTGAGATAACAACTCATTCTTCAACTGTGAATCACAAGTCACACATAATCTTTTCCCAAACCTCAAAACACAATCATTATCAATGTTAAATTTAGGTAACATACCCTTCTTAACCAGCTCTACATTTTTCTGCAACTCAATGTCTTTTTTCTGCACTTGCTTAATTCTTTTTGATAGAGATGATTTCACTGACACATGAAACAAAACTGAAGAAATTCCTGTACCAAAACTTCTATAAAAAATTTCATCAAATAAAAAACAAAAGGATTTCATTCCAAACGTTGCATGGTTAATGAAGCATTACATTTTCGACTCAATGCATCAGCAACTTTATTTTCTTTTCCCAGATGGTAATTAATTGTACAATCATAATCCATGATTAATTATAGCCATCTCCTATGTCTCATGTTCAATTATTTCTATGTGAATATATACTTTAAACTTTTGTGATCAGTATATATATTTCATACTTTACTCCATACAAATGATGCCTCCAAATTTTTAGAGAAAAAACAGCAGTAGCAAATTCCAAATCATTTGTAGGGTAATTTTACTCGTATGTTTTCAATTGACATGAAGCATAAGAAATTACCTGATCATTATGCATAAATACACAACCATGTACCTTCAATGATGCATCAATATAGGTAACAAACTCACCATTCCTAGAAGAGAGTGCTAAAACAGGATCATTCACTAATCTTCCTTTCAACTCCTAAAAACAATCTTCACATTCTTTTTTCCAGATAAACACAACACCATTTCGAGTTAGCTTAGTTATTGGACTAGATAACCATGAACGTTTTCCACAAAACTCCTGTAATAACCTTCCAAACCATGAAAACTATGAATCTTGGTTACATTTGTGGTTCTTGGCCATTCTTCAACCACGTTTTTTAGCAGGATCAACAATTATGCCCTTTTTTGATACAATGTGTCCAAGGAAAGAAATTTTTTATAACCAAAACTCACAGTTTCTAAATTTTCCATACAGTTCCTTTTCTTTCAAGGTTTCCAAGATAACCATTAAATTAAATTCATGCTCTTAATTACATTTAGAAAAGACCAAAATATCATTAATGAAAACAACAACAAACTTATCCAAGAACTCATTGAAAATTATATTCATCAGGTCCATAAATATAGCAGGTGTATTGGTTACCCCAAAAGGCATAACTACAAATTCATAATGGCCATATAATACGAAACGCAGTCATCAGAACGTCTGCTTATTTTACTTTCAACAAGTTGTACCCCAACCTCAAGTCAATCTTCAAAAAATACTAATCACCCTGGAGCTAATCAAACAAATAATCGATATGAGGAAAAGTATACTTGTTCTTAAGAGTGATGTTATTAAATGCCCTATAATAAATGAAAAGTCTCATTGAACCATATTTATTTTTAACAAACACGATAGGAGATGTAACACCCGAGACTTTTATGTTATATAAATTATCAAAGGAATCTTTTTCTACGCAACACTTGCTTGACTTGCTTTACACGCAATCGCGACCTTCCTCGATAGCTTGCGTCGTACGCAATACCGAGTTTCACTAAACAACAATATGCTATTAAAACTAGCCGTTATGAATAGTAATAACCACTTTTTGGAATTTTATAAATTTTATTTTTCAAAATGGACTTCATTTTTGGACTCAGAATATCGAAATTAGCCTAGGGTGAAATTTTGGTATTTTTCTGAAAACTTTCAATTTTTGATGAATAGTGAAACCACTAAGTGGTAGGTTAAAAACTGAATTTTGCATAAAACTTAATTTTACCGCTTCTGTGAATGGAATTTCAAAAATCCGAGAGACACGGTTAATATCAAGGACTAAAATGTGGTTCAATGAGATGAAAATAATTTTTTGGTGAATAGTAACTTTTTACTATTTTTACCGCGGTTAATAGTAAATAGGGTAAGTAAGGGTAAATATGATATCAATATTACCCTAACACATGTCCTAATACTATTGGACAAGTGTAATTCGACCAAAAACAAACTTAGGAATAAAATATGACCATTTAGGCCCACTTGGATTAGATTAGGACATTTATTATTAATTTATTTAAAGAAGGGTTAAAATAGTTAAAATCAAAGTTTAACAAGTAAATCATTTTTAATATAGGGTTATACATAAGATAAATTCGATTATAAATATTCATTAGAAAGATAAAAAGATTTCCTACATGATGGTATTTTATTTGTAATTTTTAGACATCAAATCATTTAATTTATTTATGACACAAAGATGATGCAGTAATTATCTTATTAATGAAATATTGAAAAAATTGATAATATAAATACCAAAATAAATGTAATTTGAGACTTTTTATGAATTCCACTAATTTTCTAGGTTACTATGATATATTAGTGTTGATTTAATCAACTTGGTTCGAACATATAATTCTGTTATGACTTTCACAAAAATCATATTTCAAATAGTGTCAAAATTGACACAAAATAGTTTTTAAATCAAATATTATATTATTAATTGTTATTTTATTCCTAAAAATCTAAGGTTCGGCCAAATGACTTAGATAAGGATATATATATTAATAATAAACAATTTGGGGTTCGTTTGGCATGTTATAGAAAGTTTATTAACCATATAGTGAAAGAAAACAAAAAGACACGGTAAAAGTTAAATTAATTAACTTAGAGTTAAATCTAATTGATAAGGTTAAAATAATACCCTAAACTTGTCTAAATCCTATTGGTTGATAGGATTTCGACCCTTCCCCACTTTATCTTCGAAATAAGACCCTTTGGAACCATTATAAACCGATTTTGACTTTAATATAAAATAATATTTTGAGATATTCCTAAGGTGCCCCTCTCCTCCCTTATAAAAGGGCACCTCCTCCCCCTCCTCCTCACACCAATTTGAGCACTCAAGCTCGTCCAACCCCTGCCATTTTCCCTTATCCACTTCCCTAGAATAATCCTAGAGGTCCTGGTCTTCTCCAAAGACCAATCTTAGTTCCTTAAGTGGAGGATTCAAAAAGGCGTTCCAAAGAAGAGGTAATATCCATTACCGATCTTTTCAATTTCTTTCTTCTTCAACTTCTTCTTCTTCAGTTGTTTCATGATAAAGTAATAACATCAGTATTACTTACATACTGATATGTTATTATAAATATGAAACAACCCTAATTCACCTTCTATCCATCCTACGGAAAAATTAAATCACCGCGCGTGCGTACGTACGGAATACCGTCTCCACGCCGTGGTGTAATCTATTTTCCACCATCACCTTACAAGGATGGGTATAATGGTGTAATGAGTAACTATATATGATTATTATTAAGTAATATTGATACTGAAATAATATATATATATACTCCAATACAATTCCACGATCATAGGAACGATATCATCACTCGTGCGTACGTACGGAATACCGTCTCCACGATGTGATGCGACTCGTTCTACATGATCTTCATTTCATAATGATTGTATAAATGAATTGAATGAATGAATATGGTATATACTACACTAATACCATTCTGGAAATTAATTATCTATAACCTAAAGATAAGAATAAGAATTTATTCGACAAAACACGCATAAGAACAAAAAGTTATAAAGACCCGAGTAACAAGTAACAATGAAATATTACTAACAAGAAGCTAATAATATGACCATATATGATCTCATATCAATATGTATGATTCTGGAATAAGTCAATAACATTATTTAAACCATTATACAGGAGCTTCGGACACGAACAAAGCAAATCGGACCTAAGGTAAGGGAAATATCACAATCTCATTTTTATCCGAGATTGTTTATTCGTAAGTATTTACTGGGGTGTATTTTATCATCCACATCCATGTTCCCTCTATATGTAATATTGTTTCCATCCACTTGAAATAGTTTAAATCCAATTTTACCCTTAGGTGAGTTTTTAGTAAAGAATATGAAAGGAATCTTTTGTCGTTTTTCCGTACGAGGTACTTTTTGACTTTTCCGACAAAAGTACGAAGAATGTTTTTTTTTAACTTATACGGCATGAATGGATTTTTAAAACATTACTTCAAAGAATCTTCCTTTACAAGTTTTCAAGTTTATTTTTAATCAACTTCTTTTATTTTAATGTTGTATGACATGTTATGAAAGGAAAAATGTTTTTGAAGAAGAAAGGATATTTTCCTCAAGAATTCAATTCAAGTGTTTTATCAAAATTATTTTCCATCTAAGATAATAAAGGGTTCTGTTTCTATCCATATTTTTACATTGGTTTGACTATGTTGTGATGGAATTATGTTTATGAATTCCTTTATCATATATGAATTGATTTATGATGTCATGATGTTTCAAGAATCCCATTTTTGTTATATGTGTTATGCGATGATGTATGTTTTATGATTATGTGGCACACATAAGAAAGGATTCATTATAAGATGGGTGGGACCTATATCTCCCTCCAATGCATTGGGTAATGATTTTATATCTCATGAGATAGACATGGCTGGAACGGAAGGTTATTTCGGTTCAGTGATACAGGACTGAAACGAGGAGTGAACTCGGTTCAGAAAGGGACTTTGTCCACTAAGATAGTCTTGGCAATGAGTCATGACTAACAAGAAATGATTTTCCATGATTATGTGTGCATGCCACAAAGTTTCAAGTTTTATGTTATGGGGATCTCATTTTCCCTTCTATGATTTATTCCATGTTAAGATATTATGATCTCTTTTGCAGGTTTTGATTTTCATAAAGATATGATATGATTTTTATTTCCTTTATTTGCCCTTGCTGAGCATTTGAGCTCACCCTTTTATGTTTTCTTTTCCCCAGGTCAGGAAGATGGATATTAAGTAGAATATGCTAAAAGGGACCCTAGATATGATGAAATAAATGGGAGACACTGTAGAAGATTTATGAACCAGTTGTTTATGTTTCCCCAGTTTCTAAAGACACTATACCTATACGGTCCTTTGTGGTTTTGTCATATGTTGTAATAAGAGTGATTCAATTTTGAAGTATTAACAATGTATGTAAAGTGTGGGTCGTTATAGTTGGTATCAGAGGAAAGGTATAGTCAACCTTTGGAAACTAGGATGTGAAAGCCTTAGTAAGAACCCTAAGGATAAGTCTAAGCATAGAACACAATATTAGTGTTTTAGAAATGGCCTTGAATAACCTAGGATAAGACCTTAATCATGAAAATTTTATTCTTGAATTATGTGGTTTCCTATTATAATTAGTGTTGCTCACACTATTCTTCTTGGTTTTAGTCAATGGCTGGAACCCGAAGGAACCGTGTTAATGCGGAATGCGATGGGCAATGCAATGATTGTCCCCCTGAGAAACCAAACGATATGGGAGCTGGAATGCAAAATCTTGTAGCCATGCTCACACAACTTTCTCAAGCTATGAATCATGCAGGATTTCCAAACGAACAAAGAAGGGAGCAACATTCTGTTGAATCCTTCATGAGGCAGCGTCCACCATCTTTCAGCGGGTCTACTGATCCATTAGTTGCTGAACAATGGATTAGTACTACTGAAAAGATATTTTCAGTTCTTCAATGTTCTGAGCATGATAAAGTCATCCTAGCAGTGTATCGTTTGGAAGGAGATGCGGATCAATGGTGGAATCTTGTTAAGAATACGAGGCAAAGGGATGAAATTGAGTCTATGGAATGGGACGAGTTCAAGAACTTATTTTTCAATAAGTACTTCCCTCGTATTCTCCGAACAATGATGGAGAAAGAGTTCCTTGAACTGAAGCAAAGGGATGATGAATCTGTTAGTACCTATGAAGCAAATTTTACAAGACTTGCAAGGTACGCTTCTGGTATTATTATCCAACCTGAGAGTAAGATCGATCGATTCTTTAGTGGCTTAAAACCAAGTCTTCGAAGGGCGTTAGCCATAAGGGACTTCAATAGCTACGAGGAAATCGTTCGATGTGCTCTCAAAGTCGAGATGGAGATTGGAGTAACCCATCAGTCACATGGGTTTGATAAGAAGAGGAAGATGGAATTCAAAGAAAAATCTAAAGAGCACACGGAAAAGAAGATGAACTTTCCCTTATGCTCAAAGTGTGGAAAGAAACATGGAGGGAGTTGTCTTAAAGGGACAAGTAAATGTTTTAAATGTGGAAAGGAAGGCCATCGGGCATTTGAATGCCGTGATAATGGGAAGAAGATGTCTAATGATGCAAACAAAGGAAGGGATACACAGAATGAACCTGCTACACTTCAATGTTTCAAGTGCAAGGAGATGGGGCATTATGCCAATCAATGCCCAAATCCAAGGGTTGATGATGATGGTCGACGTCAACAAACTCTTAAGGCTAAAGACAAAGGAAAGTCACATGCAATTTCTATCAGCGATGTGGAGTACGATAACGATGTGGTGAAAGGTACATTTACCATCCACTCTAAAGTAGCAAATGTTTTATTTGATTCTGGATCCACCCACTCTTTTATTTCTGAAAAATTTTCTAAGGGTATCACCGTATTACCTCAACAATTAGATGTTGAGTTAGCTGTGACAACACCTAATGGCACATCAATCGCATCAGAAGTTTATAATTCTTCTCCGATCGAAGTTTGTGGGAAAGTGCTTCCTGCAAATCTTGTGATCCTTCCTTTAGTGGAATTTGATGTGATTCTTGGCATGGATTGGCTTTCTCTACATGGAGCTCATATCAATTGCCAAAGAAGGGAAGTCACATTTCATATTCCAGATCAACCTACGATCGTCTATCAATGCAAGGATGAACATAACCTTCCAGTGGAAATTTCTTCCATCTTATGGGTATTGATTCCACTAAATGAAGGTTATTTATCTCAAATGGTTGGTGAGAAACTCACGATTAAGAATATTCCCATTGTACGGGAGTTTGATGATGTCTTTCCGGAGGAATTTCCGGGTCTTCCACCAAATCGTGAAGTTGAGTTTTCAATAGAACTCGTACCGGGTGCTTTGCCTATTTCAAAGACACCTTATAGAATGGACCCAATTGAGTTGCAGGAATTGAAGAAGCAACTCCAAGAGAATCTTGATAAGGGATTCATACGCCCTAGTGCGTCACCTTGGGGAGCACCTGTTCTATTTGTTAAGAAGAAAGATGGATCAATGAGACTTTGCATTGATTATCGAGAACTTAACAAGATCACTATCAAGAACAAATATCCTCTCCCACGCATTGATGACTTATTTGACCAACTACGCGGAGCTCAATACTTTTCCAAGATTGATCTTCGTTCAGGGTATCATCAATTAAGGGTCAAAAGGGAGGATATACCAAAGACGGCTTTCCGTACAAGGTATGGACACTATGAATTTATAGTGATGCCATTTGGTCTTACTAATGCCCCTGCTATCTTCATGGATCTAATGAATAGAGTCTTTAGAGACTATCTTGATCAATTTGTGGTAGTCTTTATAGACGATATTCTTGTCTATTCAAAGAGCAAGGAAGAACATGAAGATCACTTGAGAATTATTTTGAAGACCCTGAGAAAGGAGAAGCTTTATGCCAAATTTACCAAGTGTGAATTTTGGCTTCAAAAAGTTGCATTTTTGGGTCATATAATCTCAAAAGAGGGGATATCTGTGGATCCAGCAAAAACAGAGGTTATCGAAAGATGGTCAAGACCAACAATAGTAACTGAGATCCGAAGTTTTCTTGGTTTGGCTGGATATTATCGACGTTTTGTAAAATATTTTTCACGATTATCTAACCCACTCACCAAGTTGACTCGGAAAGGAGTTAAGTTTGTCTGGACAGAGGAATGTGAAGAGAATTTCAAGGAGTTGAAAAGAAGGTTATCCAGTGCACCTGTGCTCACACTGCCTTGTAGTGGAGAAAGGTTTGTGATCTACAGTGATGCATCCAAGAAGGGATTGGGGTGTGTTCTTATGCAAAATGATATGGTGATAGCTTATGCCTCACGACAGTTGAAAATCCATGAGCAAAATTACCCAACACATGATTTGGAGTTGGCTGCGGTAATCTTTGCATTAAAGATTTGGAGGCATTACCTTTATGGTGAAAGGTGTGATATTTATACTGATCATAAAAGTTTAAAGTATATTTTCACACAAAAGGAGTTGAATATGCGCCAAAGAAGATGGTTGGAGCTGATTAAGGATTATGACTGCTCAATCCATTACCACCCTGGGAAAGCAAACAAGGTGGCAGATGCATTAAGTCGACAAGACCATGCTAGTTTATCCATGATGAGGATCACAAAAGATCCAATATTTATGGATTTACAAAGGATGGATCTTGGAATTATAATGGAAGGGGAAAAATCTTATCTTTCTCAAATGAATGTTCAACCATCTATACATGTGAAGATTAAAGAGGCACAGAAAGAAGATGTCGAGTTACAAAAGAAGGTGAGAAATGTTCCTGAATTCAACCTTGATTGTGATGGGATAATAAAGTTCAGGAATCGTGTTTGCGTTCCTCCCATCCCCGAATTAAAGAATGAGCTGCTGGATGAGGCTCATAGTTCATCATTTTCAATTCATCCTGGAAGCACGAAGATGTATAGGGACCTGAAAGAGTACTTCTGGTGGGATGGCATGAAAAGAGATGTTGCTGAATATGTCTCTCGATGCTTGGTTTGTCAACAAGTTAAAGCTGAGAGACAGAAGTCTAAGGGGATGTTACAACCATTACCCATACCCGAATGGAAATGGGAAAACATCACTATGGACTTTGTCACAGGACTTCCTAAAACATCCAAAGGCAATAATGCTATCTGGGTCATAGTTGATCGTCTTACAAAGTCTGCACACTTCATTGCTATTAGAAAGGATTTCTCTCTAGATCAGCTTGCCAGGATATATGTAAAGGAAGTGGTAAGATTGCATGGAGTACCACTTTCTATTATATCTGATCGAGATCCGAGATTTACCTCGAAGTTCTGGCGAAGTCTTCAGCATACTCTGGATACAGAGTTGAGTTTCAGCACTGCTTATCATCCCCAGACAGACGGTCAGTCTGAGAGAACAATTCAAACCCTAGAAGATATGTTGAGAGCTTGCTCTATGGATTTCAAAGGAGGTTGGGATCAACACCTACCTTTGGTGGAATTTTCTTATAATAATAGCTTTCACTCCAGTATTCAGATGGCTCCTTATGAAGCTCTCTATGGAAAGAAATGCAGGACTCCAACTTGCTGGGATGAAGTTGGGGAAAGAAAGCTATTAGGACCTGATCTCGTTGATGAAATGGCAGAAAAGGTTAGATCTATTCAACAACACATAAGAGCAGCTCAAAGTCGACAGAAAAGTTATGCCGACAACCGAAGAAAAGACCTAGAGTTTGAAGTGGGCGATAAAGTGTTCTTACGAATATCTCCCTGGAAGAGGGTTATGAGATTTGGAAAGAAGGGGAAGTTGAGCCCTAGATATATCGGTCCTTTTGAAATACTGGATCGTGTTGGGAAGGTAGCTTACCGATTGGCGCTTCCACCGAATCTCTCTCAAGTTCACGATGTGTTCCACGTATCTCTCCTGTGGAAGTACATACCAGATCCTTCACATATACTCAGCTCAGAAGTTGTACCGCTGGAGCAAGATCTTTCTTATGAAGAACAGCCGATAGAGATTCTGGATCGTAGCGAAAAAGTCCTACGAAACAAGACCACTCGCTTGGTGAAAGTTTTATGGAGGAACCACCAACTTGAAGAAGCTACATGGGAGCTTGAGGATATGATGAGGGAGAAGTATCCTCATCTATTTGTTACAAAGTGACGAATTTCGAGGGCGAAATTCTTTTTAAGGGGGGTAGAATGTAACACCCGAGACTTTTATGTTATATAAATTATCAAAGGAATCTTTTTCTACGCAACACTTGCTTGACTTGCTTTACACGCAATCGCGACCTTCCTCGATAGCTTGCGTCGTACGCAATACCGAGTTTCACTAAACAACAATATGCTATTAAAACTAGCCGTTATGAATAGTAATAACCACTTTTTGAAATTTTATAAATTTTATTTTTCAAAATGGACTTCATTTTTGGACTCAGAATATCGAAATTAGCCTAGGGTGAAATTTTGGTATTTTTCTGAAAACTTTCAATTTTTGATGAATAGTGAAACCACTAAGTGGTAGGTTAAAAACTGAATTTTGCATAAAACTTAATTTTACCGCTTCTGTGAATGGAATTTCAAAAATCCGAGAGACACGGTTAATATCAAGGACTAAAATGTGGTTCAATGAGATGAAAATAATTTTTTGGTGAATAGTAACTTTTTACTATTTTTACCGCGGTTAATAGTAAATAGGGTAACTAAGGGTAAATATGATATCAATATTACCCTAACACATGTCCTAATACTATTGGACAAGTGTAATGCGACCAAAAACAAACTTAGGAATAAAATATGACCATTTAGGCCCACTTGGATTAGATTAGGACATTTATTATTAATTTATTTAAAGAAGGGTTAAAATAGTTAAAATCAAAGTTTAACAAGTAAATAATTTTTAATATAGGGTTATACATAAGATAAATTCGATTGTAAATATTAATTAGAAAGATAAAAAGATTTCCTACATGATGGTATTTTATTTGTAATTTTTAGACATCAAATAATTTAATTTATTTATGACACAAAGATGATGCAGTAATTATCTTATTAATGAAATATTGAAAAAATTGATAATATAAATACCAAAATAAATGTAATTTGAGACTTTTTATGAATTCCACTAATTTTCTAGGTTACTATGATATATTAGTGTTGATTTAATCAACTTGGTTCGAACATATAATTCTGTTATAACTTTCACAAAAATCATATATCAAATAGTGTCAAAATTGACACAAAATAGTTTTTAAATCAAATATTATATTATTAATTGTTATTTTATTCCTAAAAATCTAAGGTTCGGCCAAATGACTTAGATAAGGATATATATATTAATAATAAACAATTTGGGGTTCTTTTGGCATGTTATAGAATGTTTATTAACCATATAGTGAAAGAAAACAAAAAGACACGGTAAAAGTTAAATTAATTAACTTAGAGTTAAATCTAATTGATAAGGTTAAAATAATACCCTAAACTTGTCTAAATCCTATTGGTTGATAGGATTTCGACCCTTCCCCACTTTATCTTCGAAATAAGACCCTTTGGAACCATTATAAACCGATTTTGACTTTAATATAAAATAATATTTTGAGATATTCCTAAGGTGCCCCTCTCCTCCCTTATAAAAGGGCACCTCCTCCCCCTCCTCCTCACACCAATTTGAGCACTCATGCTCGGCCAACCCCTGCCATTTTCCCTTATCCACTTCCCTAGAATAATCCTAGAGGTCCTGGTCTTCTCCAAAGACCAATCTTAGTTCCTTAAGTGGAGGATTCAAAAAGGCGTTCCAAAGAAGAGGTAATATCCATTACCGATCTTTTCAATTTCTTTCTTCTTCAACTTCTTATTCTTCAGTTGTTTCATGATAAAGTAATAACATCAGTATTACTTACATACTGATATGTTATTATAAATATGAAACAACCCTAATTCACCTTCTATCCATCCTACGGAAAAATGAAATCACCGCGCGTGCGTACGTACGGAATACCGTCTCCACGCCGTGGTGTAATCTATTTTCCACCATCACCTTACAAGGATGGGTATAATGGTGTAATGAGTAACTATATATGATTATTATTAAGTAATATTGATACTGAAATAATATATATATATACTCCAATACAATTCCACGATCATAGGAACGATATCATCACTCGTGCGTACGTACGGAATACCGTCTCCACGATGTGATGCGACTCGTTCTACATGATCTTCATTTCATAATGATTGTATAAATGAATTGAATGAATGAATATGGTATATACTACACTAATACCATTCTGGAAATTAATTATCTATAACCTAAAGATAAGAATAAGAATTTATTCGACAAAACACGCATAAGAACAAAAAGTTATAAAGACCCGAGTAACAAGTAACAATGAAATATTCTTAACAAGAAGCTAATAATATGACCACATATGATCTCATATCAATATTTATGATTCTGGAATAAGTCAATAACATTATTTAAACCATTATACAGGAGCTTCGGACACGAACAAAGCAAATCGGACCTAAGGTAAGGGAAATATCACAATCTCATTTTTATCCGAGATTGTTTATTCGTAAGTATTTACTGGGGTGTATTTTATCATCCACATCCATGTTCCCTCAATATATAATATTGTTTCCATCCACTTGAAATAGTTTAAATCAAATTTTACCCTTAGGTGAGTTTTTAGTAAATAATATGAAAGGAATCTTTTGTCGTTTTTCCGTACGAGGTACTTTTTGACTTTTCCGACAAAAGTACGAAGAATGTTTTTTTTAACTTATACGGCATGAATGGATTTTTAAAACATTACTTCAAAGAATCTTCCTTTACAAGTTTTCAAGTTTATTTTTAATCAACTTCTTTTATTTTAAAGTTGTATGATATGTTATGAAAGGAAAAATGTTTTTGAAGAAGAAAGGATATTTTCCTCAAGAATTCAATTCAAGTGTTTTATCAAAATTATTTTCCATCTAAGATAATAAAGGGTTCTGTTTCTATCCATATTTTTACATTGGTTTGACTATGTTGTGATGGAATTATGTTTATGAATTCCTTTATCATATATGAATTGATTTATGATGTCATGATGTTTCAAGAATCCCATTTTTGTTATATGTGTTATGCGATGATGTATGTTTTATGATTATGTGGCACACATAAGAAAGGATTCATTATAAGATGGGTGGGACCTATATCTCCCTCCAATGCATTGGGTAATGATTTTATATCTCATGAGATAGACATGGCTGGAACGGAAGGTTATTTCGGTTCAGTGATACAGGACTGAAACGAGGAGTGAACTCGGTTCAGAAAGGGACTTTGTCCACTAAGATAGTCTTGGCAATGAGTCATGACTAACAAGAAATGATTTTCCATGATTATGTGTGCATGCCACAAAGTTTCAAGTTTTATGTTATGGGGATCTCATTTTCACTTCTATGATTTATTCCATGTTAAGATATTATGATCTCTTTTGCAGGTTTTGATTTTCATAAAGATATGATATGATTTTTATTTCCTTTATTTGCCCTTGCTGAGCATTTGAGCTCACCCTTTTATGTTTTCTTTTCCCCAGGTCAGGAAGATGGATATTAAGTAGAATATGCTAAAAGGGACCCTAGATATGATGAAATAAATGGGAGACACTGTAGAAGATTTATGAACCAGTTGTTTATGTTTCCCCAGTTTCTAAAGACACTATACCTATACGGTCCTTTGTGGTTTTGTCATATGTTGTAATAAGAGTGATTCAATTTTGAAGTATTAACAATGTATGTAAAGTGTGGGTCTTTATAGGAGAACCCCATCGTGATACTCTAGGTCAAATGATACTATTATCTAATAACTCATGCAATTGCTTCCTTAACTATAAAAGTTCAACTTGATCCATTCAATAAGGGTGTTTTGAAATTGTCTTAGAATTAAGAACTAAGTCAGCAGTAAATTCAACTTCCTGATCATGAATAATACCAGGAAACTCAGTAGGAAAACATCATGATACTCATTAACCAATAGAACATCATTAATCTAAATATTTCCTTTATTTTCAACACTATTTTCAAGTTAACATTCATTTCCATATTTTACTAGTTTCTCAACTTCCTGATATGTTATCAAAATAAAGGGTTAATTCTTGTACACAAACTCAAAATCTTTCTGAAAAGAAACCTCTTTAGCTCTGTAGTCAATCTTAGCATAGTAAATAGAAATCCAATCCATGCCCAAAATAACATCAAACTCTAGTTGAGGCAAGACAATATGGTTTGCAGGTAGATTCATTCCGCACACAAGTATAGGAAGTTTCTTATAATTTCTTTTGGTCTCAACGTTTCCTCCGGGTGTTTTTTTCATAAGTTCAGGATTCTTATCTTGAGATGGAATTATCAATTTACTAGAAAACCTCTCAGAAATGAATGAATGTGTAGTCCCTGAATCAAACAACACATTGGCATAATTTAAAAAAACAAACAGTGTACCTGATACTACTTCATTCGATGGCCCTACATCTGCTAAAGTAGTTGCATAGGATTTCACCACCCCTTTCTGCTTGTAGTCTGTCTACTTTCCCCCAGTTGAGTTCTTCGTTAGACACTCATTTTCATAATGACCCATTTCAGTACACATAAAACATCTTACCGCTGGATTTTCATTGCCATCTTGATTATCTTCCTTATAGTTACGAGCAATATGACCAGACTTACCTCACTAAAAGCACTTTCCATACTTGGATAAACATTCTCTAGGATGAATTTTACCACAATTCTCAAAGGATTGATATTAGGTTTTCTTACCTCTTGGGGTCTTTGATGAATTCTTTCACTTTTCCTGCCAACTTGACCTCTTATTAGGTTATTTGGAAAAGAACACATGATCATCGACAAACTCCATTTCCACCTTATCTGCACATCGAACAAGCTTTTCATAACTTCTTAACTCACAATAAGATAAAGCCCTTTGATACTTTGGCTTTATCCCTGAGTAAAAATGGTTGATTTTACTATGAAGATCTCGTATGAAATTTAGAGCATACCTTTCCAGCCGAGTGAAATTTTCTCCATAAGAAGCCACTGAGTCATCCTCTTGCTTCAATTCTAGGAATTATTTTTCCATCCTAAGATGAACAACCTTAGGAAAATATTACTCATGAAACATACCTTTGAATTCATCCCAGTGAAGATCACCAATCTCATCACTATCCCTGGTATTTTTCACCATCGACCACCACTGATCAGCTTAACTTTCAAAATGGTAAATAGAAAGACTAACCTTTTGATGTTCTGAACACCCCATGAAATCAAAAATCTTCTCCAGTTATTTAATCCACCCTTCTTCTAGCATAGGGTCAGCTGATCCTCTGAATGATGGGGGGTGTTGCCTCATGAAATTTTTCACCACTAAAATGTTCCTCTGTAGTCGATCTGGATAATCTCGTTCATGGATACCACCACCATTTATAGCCTAAGTCAACTGTGCCATCACTGCAAAAAAATGTTCAGTTCCGATTCTGACCATCTCAGGTTGCTGATTTGGAAGGTTGCCTTCCTCTTGATGTCGTCCCAATATATCATCCCTCTTTCCTATGAAGAAAACAATTCTGAACACATAAATATCTTAGGTTAAGCAACATGGAAAACTATAAATGCTATATCATTTCAATCAAACCATAAATTAATTTAGGGACATAGATTTAACACTTTTTTTCTAACTCCTAAAGATTTCTAAACTGACCTCTGATACCAACTATAAGGCAACAACCTTAAACATTACTTAATATTAAATTAAATGAATAATTCACATTGAGGATCTTAATAGGTTTATAGTTTTTGAGAATTAGGAAATAACTATTACTTCTCAAAATATTACAAAGTAGACACTTCTAAATAGTTTGATTTTTTTACAAAACATGAACTCTTAAAAAAGAGTCAAGTCTAGTTCCTTGTTTATGATAACATGGCCTTTCCATGATGAAATCCTTGACCATATTCCACATTATTTCCTGTTAAAAACATTTAAAAAACATAGGATGAGCATAAAAAGCTCAGTAAGGGATACAAAAAAGAAGGAAAACTGTTATTTTTTTCAAAACAACAAGTAAACCATGAAAAAATTATAAAAGTAATAATTTTCACCATTATGAAGAAGTAAATACTCTTCAATGAATAAAATATCATTACTTAACCTTTTGTAATAAAAATATTACAATAAAACCCATATAAAGAACACATAACATATAAAGGTAACTTGGGACCTTAACATACTTAAATAGAATGACCATTCAATCGACTTCCACACATATCACTAAATAGAATAGCCATACGACCGACTTCCATACCCAGTGAATTTGAGGTTCTAACATAACCACCCATCCTGGTATTCACAACACCACCCGTTATATGGTTTATCACGTAACCACTCGTTAAATTTCCATGTACCATTATAAAATCATAAGACATAAAACAAATATAATGGAAAGAAAACACTTCCACATTTCGATCAGAATATATCACCTAAAAATATTGACATAAAAAATCCATTCTGAAAACCATTTTCAATACCAAAATACATAAAAGAGTATATGGTATTTATTTAATTTTAAAAACATTACGGCTAGTTGAGGAAGCCAAAGAACAAATAATACTCATGGCGGCAGAAAAGGTCATTGTCACCGCATACGTTAAAATAAACACTCCATTTTGTTGTTTAGAAAAACGCTTCGTAGAAAAATATTCCCTTTGAATAAAATGAAAAGTCAAAGGTTTTTTATACAGCGTATAAAAGAAATTTTTGTATTAGAAAAAAATATTCCTCAATGAAAGGAGATTGACACGAAGTCCCTTACCTCGTGTCCGAATTGACTAGATCGCTCTTTAATCTCATGAATAATAAACTAGTGTTAATTTATACTTTCTTAAGAACATTTTTCAAGTTTATTATTCATTTTAAATCACTTATTGACTTTTTATAAACATTATGTAATCATTTAATTTAATAAAGATTGTTTTCTAGATATTTGGTAATTAGGTTAAAAATGGACTTCATACAATTACATGTTGTTCATGTGGTCAAAGGTTCATTATATCCAAAATGATACTAATGATTTGTATATCATATATATCATATATATACAGCATATACATGTATTTATAATTGTACATAACATTTAGAGGTATGAAATGAAAATGCACCGTTCATGGTGACTGTAAGCCGTATGTACTCATGAACACTACCTTCATTTCTATTTCGTATTAAAGGAATTAAAACTAAATGAGAAAAATATATATTATAATTATTTTATAATATATTTTTTATATATTTAACATATGTTCACTAATTAAATTCATTATAAATTCCATGTTTGGAATGAATGAGCCACATCACTTGATGGGGCGGTAGTCCACACTTCCTCAGATGAAATTATCATATTTTCACAAAATGCAAAGCATAAAGGTATGTTTGAAATTTAAAATACTGAAGAATATAAGGGAATAAATATATTATATATCATATATAAATACAGTGACATCATAATGTCCCCCATGAATGGTGTTAAGAGAAGTTTGAACAATCATTGTTTCGTGAGGTAGTATTTAGCCATCCACAAAAATATTATGTTCTTTAACCATTAGATGGAGGTGTGTGTAAGTGTATCTAAAATCCTTCTCATATAAAATCATAGTATATTGTAGATACTATTGTTGTTAAAAAAATAAAGAAATAGAAACATTTTAGGGGGTTTGAGAAGCAATGTAAAACAAAAGGACAAAAGAGAAGACATTGCCTTTAAATTGGGTAACTCCCTTTGGTATGAACCAAAAGGGTAATTTTAAGAGCTTTCTGCCTATTGTAAGGCTTCTAGGATGAGGAGAGGGATGCGAAGAGATAAAATGAGAATATTTTTGTTGAAATAATGTCTTGAGGGGTGTGGTTAAGGGTTATAGGTGGGGGCCTTTTGTAAGAGGGAGGAGTGGCACACTTGAAATGTTATAAAATGTTTCTTTATTATAAAATGATTTTTGGATTTTAAAGGTCCCAAAAGGATATATTTCTAGGATAAGGTGATAAGGGTTCGAAATCCACCCATAAAATTGGATTTTGCCAAGTGTACGTCTTAGATATTTTTTTATCTTTACATTTTATTTAAATTATTCATTAATGATGTAATCATTGCATCATCACGGTATCATAAATAAATTTATTTATTTAAGGTATAAAATTTATAAAAAAATACAATGATGTAGGAAAACTTATTTATCTTTCTAATGAATACTTATAGTAAAAAATATGACTTTTATAACCCCATGTAAAAAACTATTTTTGTAAAACAATACATGTTTGTGACATTTTTCTTTTAACTTTAAATAAAAAGTTATTAATGACATTTTCATACCCATGTTGATTCATGGGGTCCCCTAGTTGACCCATGGATTTTATTGGTCTTCCATGACTCATAAAATATGGGTAGGACATGTTTCAAGGAAATTTCATAATATTAAAACATTATTTTTACATACATTACATTACACTAATTACCTCTAATCGCGATTTATAAATCTTAAAAGTTACAATTGACCAAAAAATTATTTTCATCCCATTGAACCAAATTTTACATACTAATGAAAACAAATTATGTAAGATTTTTTAAATCAAATTCACAAATGTGTTAAAGTTTCATTTAAATGAAAAATCAGTTTTTTAACTACCACTTTGTGGTTTCACTATTCATCCAAAAATTGATGTTTTTTCGAAAAATACCAAAAATTCACCCTAAGAAATATTTGATATTCCGAAATAAAAAATGATGTATATTTTACAAAATTCAAAACATATATGTTGAATTAAATAATTTAATAATTAATTCACGTTGTCAAAAAATAGCGTGTTTTTATGAAACAATATATATCTAGAGATTGACACTAGTTTAAGCCCAATTTCAAAGTGAAATTAATTCCAATGACCACCATTGGATTAAATTGTAAAAATATATATTATAATTGAACATTAAACCAAATTCAAATGATAATCTAATCATATAAATAATTTAGATTAAAAAGTAGTTTTGAATTAAAATACATCATTTTTCACTAATTCCTTAAAAATGACCTTTATTAGAAAAAAATAACAAAAACATACACAAAGTAAATTTTGATGTCTCAATTATAATGAAGGATTTAATTTGGTCCAATAGAATGTATAAGAGTGACCAAAACTATTTTTAAAGAGCGTTCGCCATCAAAATGCGATATATCATCTTTTTCGTGAATATTAGAGTATCTATTCATTAAATTGAATTCATTTATTATTTTAAGCCATTATCTTTTATTTGATAAATGTAAAAACATTTAACTAACATATATAATCATATCTAGTTATTTATATTCACTCTCTATAATACAATGAGTACGTGTTTACTCCCATTTAAAATAATAACATTATATTACTAGTGTGCAACGTAAGATTTCAAATAAACTCGTTGTTGCGTATCGGGTACACTATTGAACATAGAAACCCCTTTAATGTAAAATTAATATTTAATTAAAAAATATTAATAAATATGAATATATCTTTATCTTTTTTTACCTGGGATGTTACAGGGACCACCGGTGTCTACCCAAAATCCAGAAAATTAATAACTAATCTAAACTGTGTGAAAGCATGCATAAATAAAATAAGATGTTCAACGTAACTTTATACACAAGTACCTATTTCAACCCTCAGCTAATTTCTAATGATGCATTATAAATTTTTATTTCTTAATCAACAATCATTACATAGTAATTTTAATTTTTTAATTAATCAAACCACATTAAATTACGAAAGTCTAGAGATTCAACCAAATCATGACATCCACTATAGAATTTACTCCCCACCAATGTCCCAAAAGTCCAACTAAGTAATCAATGTAAAGAACAAATCCAATATTGTTCATCGGCTTGGATAATGCATCATAAGTTATTCAATTTAATCTTCAATATACTATGTTTGAGCCCCTCCACTAAAATAGTGAGTTACTTCTGGGTGTTTCCACTAACAATGATTCACCCAATTCATTAATAATTATAGATCCTTTATCATATTGAATACACAAATCATTATGTTACAACCATTTTCATTAAAAATTAATTGATTTCATGTACGTCCAATTTGACCCACAACTAAATATCAATTAATGGTTGTAGAACATCATGTCTAGCACCCACATGAGTATTTGGAGCATCATCCCTCACAACCCATGGTTATTTGGTGCATCATTCGCTTCCCAATAAAAGAATATGTTCATGACATCTAGGTGTAGAATGTCATTTCTAGCATCTTGTGAGTATTTGGAACATAAGTCCTTGTCTAACAACCTATTTATCAATCATACGCATATATTTATCATTGTTGTAGAGCACCATGTCTAGCACCCCAGAAGTATGTGTAGCTCCAGTCCTTGTCTCACAACCCTTTTATCAATCATTCATATATATTTAAAAATGCTATAGAACACCTTGTCTAATACCCCAAAACCATCCATTAATTAATTCATAAATTAATAAATCCAATCTGTTAATTAATTCAACAACTAATTATCAACATAAATCGCTGATCTAATAAGTCAACAAATAATTAACCATTCAACATCTCCAGAGTAAATAATTAATTAAAAATTATTTATTAATAGCAAGACAAATAAATAATTAACTCAATATGTAATTATCAAAATTGTTTAACAAGTCAAAACCCATACACACTAATAGTGATTCGTCCAAAACTAAAACTATTTACATGCATGTTATAATCATCTCAAAACATGTGGAACGAAGCCCGGATATTTAGCAACCACCTCACAAACCATATCATATTACTAAACAACTCCATCCAATATATCTTGAGGAATGTAAAAAATAATATGCATCAGAAGGTACCCTTGTCCAACAGTTGTAACAAACAATTAATTCACAATCATAGTTCAATGCATGAAAATTAATTAATTCAACAATTAATTAATTAATTAAAACTTATCTATTTAACCAATAATCAATTAATTAACCATTTACCAGTTAATACATAATAATTAATACATCCATTAATTATAACTAATTTCCAATTTATATTCTGAACACATCAAATATTCTATATTCCCAATAATTAGTAAAAGACTCCATTTTAATAAATATCATTACTTGGTAATTAATTCAACAATTAATTTAACTATTACCCATTATGAATATCTAAATTATTTAACTATTTAATCATATGAATTTAACCAAATAAGAAATACATTCTTCAAATCAACACACGTTCAAGTCCTCATATATCTCATGTGGGTGGCATCATTTCATAACATCAAAATTTTCATGAATCGACATATCATAATCAATGAAACTCACCTTATCAATTTATTTAATGAAGCTATAATTCTTAAATAAAGAATTAATTTTTTGGGACCCTACCTTAGGGTGGCACCATTTTAATTCTGATGTTCATTAATATACATGTTGGCAACCTATCCAGAACAGTTCCAAAATTGCACACGTGCACACCTTATATATATATACATACATACATACATACAAATATATAGATATCATTATTACACACACAAATATATATATATATATATATTCACATGCGCCCCCAACAACAACATAAATAAAATTCAAAATATTAAACTGGTACTCAGAATCAAAGAAGAAAGGACCAACTCAACTCTATCTTGGTACCAGAGACTCATATAAATTATCAAAACCATAATTGAAAGATGAAAAATAGTATAACTGTTATATAACCTTACCCAAAATCTAACAATAAAAAATAATGTAGCCATTCACCTCGCTATTATTGGTAGATGTTGGAAAACGATCCAAAGGGTCTAGAAGAGCCCCTTGGACATCCCTACAACCCGAAGAGATAAGGAAACAAAATAAAACCCGAACCACATGATTTTGTCTAAGAAAACATGGTGATGGAGGAGCCAAATGGCTGATGTGAATCACAAAACAAGTGCAGATATACTCACCTCACCAAGACAGACAAAAACCGAGAAGATTCTTTGAGTATTCGATTGCGTGGAGAGTAGCCGATGAAAGGGTGTATCACACCTTAATGTAGGGGCCTGGTGCGTTTTTGTATTTCCTTTCATATGGTTGGGTTCCACCCACATGTTCTCTCCTCCAATTATCAATTACACCCAAGATAAACTATTATTCATAAAATAATAATAATAACATTAATTAATCTCATTTAATATATTGTTAAATCATTAACTAACCTTTAAGTAAAATAATCAAAATTATTTTTGAAATACCCCATTAATCCTAAAATCAAATTTAAAAAACAATAATAATAATAATATCTTTATTATTATTATTAAATGTTTCTTTTATTTACAATAAAATAAATATGAAAATGCATTTTAAAAACTGGGTAACCGCACAGCTAACCCGAACTGTTTGACTAACCGTGCACAACATAATATCTACATTTATAATATTATATTTAAATTAAAACCAACTCTACATTTATTCCTCTTTTTAATATTACAATTTAATATTACCCTTCCTCAATAACACTCACCTCTTAGTTTACACATTATTTTAAAAAATTAGTTCACAAAATTTTATTAAATAAATTCCCCACTTCATGTTTTTATAATTAAATTATCTCAAGAAAAATTTATTAAATTAAAACCACCACTTCATTGTGGTTAATTAAATTCTTATTCACATTTAATTTAATTTAATGAATCCGTAAAGAAATTTCTTTTTTATTATTATTTATAATAATAATATTAATCTCTCATAATACCATAATAAATATATTTCATTACTATTATTCTTATTATTAAACCTTAAAAAAACCCACCACATCTTATAAAATAAAAAAACTTCGTTATTAGTTATGAAACTCTTTATTTAATTTGGTATTTACTTCTGATACCCAAAATCCTCTTTTATTTCACATAAATATTACACCTCATTAAACATCCAATTAAATTCTTTTAACATAAGGGTTACACACCATTTAATAAAAAATGATTTTTCGTTCAGTATTATCTTAATAAACATTTCAAAATTAATTATGAAACTCCATATTGATCATTTAATTAAATTTCTTAACATTCATTTAACTAAATAGCATCAACAATAATAATATCATCATTATTATTATTCCAATTTTCATTTATTGAAAACCCAATCCCCCAATTAATTACAATATCATTAATATGATAAAAATATCCAACTGATAACCCCTAATTTAATTTACATTAAAATACTAATTATTAAATTTCTAAAACTAATTTATTAATAATCTCTTTATTATTACTTTTTTAACCATTTATAATCAAACCAACCCTATTTAATAACCATGATTCATTAAATCTGAAAATCCTCAATTTTTTTAGTGTTTCTTTGAGAAGCTCAAAAGACACATCAAATTCTCTTAAATGATACAATCCTCGAACATGAAATTAAAATCCTAATACATAAAAATACTAAATAAAACCATAATAATAATAATATAATTATTATTATTATTAGTACATTACATCATTTAATAATAAATGGTCCTTTGATAATTCTAAAATTCTTAATTTAACAAAAACAGTTCTTCGATAAACCCAAACTCTACATTTACTTCTTAAACATTAATTTAATTAAATATTTATCAATCAATTAATTAAACAACCACAATAATATTAATAATAATAACTTAAATATTATTATTTTGAAAACTATACTGTAATTAATCACAATCTATCATATAATATTATTTAATTAAATTAAATATTTTATTAAATAGGGTAAACATCACGGGTTAGACTGCAACCGTGCGATACCTGTGTAGATTCATTAAAGTGAAAATTTATAGATCTAGGGCTCCTAAGACACATTAGGACACCATATAAAAATTAACAGGTAGTTACGGAAGTCCAATAACGACACATTTGGGTGTTCCAACACCTGGAATTAAATTCCGAAGCTCAGTTTAAAAAAACGATTGTTAAACAGATTTTCTTGAAGACCATCAAATTTTAACCTAGTTAAATAAATAGTGACTTTACAATATAAATATCATCGATTTTCGTTGGTGATGGAATAGTAATTACATCACCTCATAGATGCGGTAGTCCACACGAAAGAACGAACGATGATATTAGTTACCAATGAGAGGAAAGGTGAGAATGAAAATGACATTTTATATTTTAATAATGAAAATTTTTAAGTTAATATCATAATTAATTCTTATATATATTTAAAATGTATTTAATAAATGTTTCCTTATTAATTTCCTTGCATGAAATTGATGAAAAAATAATCACAATGATTTGTAACACGATTGTCCTACATACACTTGAAATATGTTAAAACACCCCGGCTGAATGTAATATAAGAATTCATTTTAGATAATCTAATTCAAAACGATTAATTTTGATAAAACTATAATAAATATATATTTAATACCATAGTATCACTCATTGTATTTATAGGTGATGGAAAACGATTTCTATCGGTTCAAGTGGTTGTAGTCTACGGACGCACGAATGATGGTTTTATTAACAATTTTATGGAATAAGAGATGAGTTGAATTAATAAATTTAGCATTAAAATATAATTATATGGTATATACTATTTATATTTTTCATTATTGTTTAATATTATCTAATGGTGGTCGTGAATTAAATGTAAAAATATAGTTAAGAACGACACATCTTCTCTAATCAACCTCTTATGTTTTACACCAAAAACAATTCCTAGATTGGTTTAATGGTAAAATAATGGCTTATATGATGGTGGGAAGGAAGTAAGAACTGTATTTTGGAATTATTTTCCATGCCAAAGTATTTATATTTTTTTATAAAAAATAATTAGATGTTCACATTTATAATAGGGGGAGAGGGGAGACATGGAATTTTTAAAAAGAAAAAAGGATACCAACATAGCTCTAATGAAAAATGTTTAAAATTCGATCATTATCATGAATTATGTGAGATAAGATCAAAATAGAGAATATAAATTGATATTAGATCATTTTTAGGTTATTTTAAAAATTAACTTTTCAGTTTCAACCCTGGTAAACATGTTTTCACATTAACCATGAAAAGCTAATTTTTTTTACTTATACTATTAATTAAAAAAATATTTGCATGAATTTATTATAAAATACAAAACATTTTCATCCCATATATGGAATCTGATTTAGAAAATTCATTTCATATAATGTGACTAAATTATTTTAAAATGAAACATATATATGCATTAAAAAATTGGGGTTTCAAGAAATTCTTGTTTCATACTTAAGATTGTTTTATATAAACTCATTGAATAGTAATAATAATTATATATATATAAATTAATATATATATATATATATATATATATTTAACATAAAAATGTTATTTAAAATATTTATCATTGTGGTTTATTTTAATTAATTAAAATGTTGAATCATTATCTACTTTAAAATAGATTTCATAATAATGTGTTTAAAAACCGAAAAATAAACGTATAATAAAATACATTATTTAGAAGATTCAAAGATAATTATTTCTATAAAATATATCTAAATAATTGTTATGTTACATGAAATTAAATTAATATAATTATTATTCATGTAAATAACTAAATTTATAGAAATTAAATGATGGTTTTATAAAAATCTATATTATTCATTATACACTAAAATATAAATATTTTCCAAAAATATCACATATATTTCTCTATATTCAAATTATAATATTAGAATTTCTAAAATTAATTTCATCTTTAAAAATGTAATTTTAAAAATTTTCTATAAAATAGTTATTTTATTTTACCAAAAAAATCAATGAAAATAATTTTTGAACAAAACATATTTTTTATGATTAAAATGACGTTAAAAGAATTTTGTAAACTTTATATAAAATTTTTATATATATTTAAGTTTAGGATAAAATTTATATATATGCCTCATAATTTAGATATAATTATTCATACACATATCCCAATTTACAAACAATGTTATAATGGACTCATATTTCATGGGTTATATAATCTCAGTGTTTCTTTTCATATATGTTGTCAAACATAATGTTCCTATTTTAAAAATATATTGGTGTTAATGTTTTAATATTATTTATTCTATTTAACTCAATTAGTTTTTTTATTACTCATATAAATAATAATTTTAATTAATAAATTCATTCTTTTTTAGTTTTTACATAGTAGTATGTTCATAATGGTTGATTATAATGAATTAAATTTTGGATTATAATATTGATATTTTATTTTCATTATTATATTCATATAATTTTAAAAAAATTATGTTTAATATTTTTTTTGAAAATTTTATTAAACTATAATGTTAATTTATCTTAGTGTCGTAACATTTTACATTATGATAATGTAGAATATTTTTAATTTAATTGAAACTGTTTATGAGATAATTTATTATACTCTAACACACATTGTTTTTAATGAATTGATATTAATAATATAATCTAGGGCCATATATTTATTAATACATATACCCTATTACTTTGGGGTAGAGAGTCTATAATTTTTTTTGAATAAATTATGAATAGAGAACTCACTCACTTATTAGAAAAAATGACCATATTTGTTTCAAAAATAGGTATATATAGTATACTAATGTGAAAAATATAATTTAATTCGTTTTATAAATTACTGTTAATGGCATGAAAAATGTAGAAACAATCATTTTTTTCAGACTAGATCTTTATAATATTGAAAATAAAATTTATTACAAGTTTAGAAGTATCTAACTCTATTACTCACACCATATTGGGCTGTATCACAAAATATTTATCATAATAAAATAAATGTGAACATTTACTTACACTATAATTAAATACAAATAATCCGTGGTCAAATTAAATAACCATGGAATCAAATATGGATATTTGAAATAATTACAATTACTTTAGTGAGATAAAATTTTGGTGAACTAATTAGATGGTTTCCCCCAAAATGTATATTTAATAATAATTAAAAAAATGTACTTCCATAAACTAAGATCCACTAAACAAAATAAAAAACAATAATTTATAAAACATAATAAACATCTATGAATATTATAACCATGAAATTAAGATACATTAACAATAATAATAATTACTATAATATAACAAAATATATCTGATACATTAAGATATATTAAAAAATTTAATGAAAAAATCCTACCTATAATAATTCATTTCTAATTTTAAAAATTGATTTTAAATAATATATATATATATATATATAGTGATTAAAGACTCATTTTGATTAGTTAATCCCAATAAAACTCATTTCCATTTTATTTATTGTGTACAATTACCGGAAATTGAGAAATGACGATTATAATCAAACAAATAATATATTCAAGAATAAATATGCATTACTTATATAATAAATGATGTTAAAAACATATATAAAATATTATCGAAGACATTTATAGATACATTTTTTTAGAAAGGATTTCAAATTTAGAAGTATTTTATTATCATTAATTGGTAATTTTTTTACCCCAAAGTAGTTATTATTTCACTAAACCTATTATTTAATTTCACACTATTAAATTTTATTATATAAATATAACTATGATGTATTCAGTGGGTTTTGAAACAATTAATTTTGTGAATAATAAATTTTTAAGATACTTTATAGAGTAAAATAAACATTAAAATATAAATATTTAGTGACCAAATCACTTTTAGTATTACATGAATGAATTAAAGAGTCTTTTGAATCATTTATATAACCATGTATTGTGCAACCCAAGTGTTTTATGAAATATCATAAACCCATTAATTTGATGAACTATTTCTTATAAACCAGTCTTTTAATTGTGATTAAATATTGTTTAATTATAGTCATAAAATAATTGCTAATCCAACTACAATGGTCGTAAAAACATCCAAATCACATATAATAATGACAACACATATAATCCAATAATTATAACCCAAAAAACAAAATTTATAAATTATTATAAAATGCTATAAAATATTTTCACAATATATTAATGGATTTAATAATTGTCACTAAATTATTAATATTTTATTATTATATTTATTATAGTTCGTCACATTTAATAAGAATATTGAGGTTAACATTTTTAATATATGGCCATAAATATAAAAGAAATACCAAAGGAAAATAATGTTGAGATCTAAATGAAATGAGGTATTGGACTTGTTAAACTATTTTTAAAATAATTATTGGGAAAACTATCAGGAATCTATTCTGACACTACCAAATTAATATTGTTCACTATATATTTTAAATGATTATTGGATTCAGGGTAATAAATAAATTATAACAACATTCACTTCCTAGAAATATTCATAACATCATGGAGTGATTCTCCATGAATGAACTATCTTTTTATTACCAATTTATTGAACTAAACCAACAGAGTTCATCTCACTGAAATGTTTCGCCCATCCTAATTTTTTATAAATCTAGGTTTACACTGTAAAATCATAAAAATAATACATGCATAATTTAGTAAACATGAACTAAAATGAAATAATATTATTCATTGGATATTTTATGTTATTATTAACTCCTCAAATATTACATAAAATCTACACATTAAATCAATTTAAAGAAAAAAATAATGACTATTAATTTTTCTTAAGAAAATAATTATAAAATATATACTAATGAAATAAAAGAGATGAATCATAATTAAAAAAATGGGAAAGTTAATTGAATAAATTGTAGAATTTTTCTAAAGGTGGACCTATAATAATAAATACCTACTAAACAATTAATCTCTAAACTAAATTAAAAAACATAAAAACATAAAAAACATAACTAAATAGAAAACATAATAAAAAAATTAAAATGGGTCTATTAAATCATAATATAATTAGCGGAATGAATTAGATAACTACAATTCCATAAAAAAGAGTGATGGATATGATTCAGTCAATATATCATGAAAAATAAATATATTTATGTTAATAGTGAGGGAAAAATAATTTTCATTACTTAGACAGACATTCATTAGAAACACATGAGAGTGTGTCTAATTTTTTTTAATATCTTAGGAATTAATTTATTTTCCATCTTTCATTAAACTTTTTTTGAAAAATCACTTTCACACAAATAGACACAAATATATATATATATACACACACACACAGATAGGGAAATATATATCCTTATGTATATGTGTTGATTTATACATTTTATTAATCATTTTAAATTAAAATATTAATTTCATTCAACAATTTCACACATAATATTGATTTTCTTTTTTAACCATAAATCGTTAGGAAATATTTTTATTTACATTCATATATGGATGTTATTAAAGATAATATCAAAATCATGAAAATATTAGAAGGCCAATGGCTGAATTAATTAATAAAATCTCTATGAACTTATTTACTACAATATTAAATTGTAAACATGGTCCTTAAATTTTAAAAAAATCCCCATAAAATATTAAATTCCAATAAATAACACATTTAAAAATATAGGAATATCTTTGAGTTACTTCATCCTCTTTATAAATATATTATTATAACGGATTTTTTGGGATATATAAAATTGTTATTACGAAAATAATAAATTTTATTCAATAATATTCAAAACAATTCACCATTACCATAACCATATTTTTCCACCTCAATATTTTAATATATATTTTAGTAGAAATTACAACCCTAAAAAATAACTCCTTGATTATGTTATATTAATTTAGGAATTACTCATTACATAAAAACCATTGAGTGAATATTAATCTAGATAGTTAAATATTTCAAAAAAAATTCATATCATTGAATGTTTAAAATGAAAAAATATTTCCATTTGAACTTGTCAATAGAAAATGATATACATGAAAGACACTATACTCTGAATTATTTTTTTATTCACATATAATTGAATAATTGTCCATGGAATACACCATATATAAATAAACTTTTTTAAATATGCCATGATGAATTATTGACACAAATTTAATGATCATTAATATTCATCAAAAATTTCAAGAAGGATATGAAACAAATGAAATAATTTAATATCTAATTATATTTAATACAAATAAATAATGAAATTTTGGACTCCTAAAAATTATATATATTTAGACATTTACACAAGGAATGTATAAAATAAAAAATTTAATGAAAAATTAACAGTAAAAAATTAGATATCACAATACATTTGAAGAAATGAAAAAAATTCAAACTAGGATTATAAATATAATCAACAATGATAAGAAAATAAGTCATCTACCAAATACATGTGAATCATATATATGATTGTTAATAAGAGCACACAATTAAATTTTTTATACCTCTAAAATGTAATTGAAAAATTAAATAAGGTTTATATAAGATCTCAATTAATGTTTAAATTATTTTATTGCTTTATATTACTTCCTCTCACATTTGAAGAAATAGTAGATATGAGAGTGTTCATATTATTTTGTATAATTTTATAATAATAATTTCTCTATTTATTTTCATAATCATAGTTGTAATTATTTTAATAGAAATTTATTTTGTACTACCAAATAATCAAAATTTTAGGAAACAACCGGGATTTCATAGATCAAAATATTTAGTATGTTTCATACATTGATTTTAGACATACTTATATGTACATGTGTCATACCAAAATATTTACGTACTACATCAATGTGTTTCTATTATCGATGAATTGTATTGAATGATCATATCATATTCATTAGAGTAATACTAATTCTTTTCTATTCGTCATATATAATATTCACATAAATATAAATTTAAGAATATAATAATTATATGGTATACATCAAAACAATTAAGATCCATTTCCATGTTGGAGTTTGTTTTAGAGATACCATAGTAAAAAATGGTATCCCTCCTATATAGTTAGTGTACTAACCACTACATTTTTTATATTATATATGAGAATATCATGAAGTCCATTGGTGTAGAAACCATTAATTTATATAGAAACAATCTAAAACTATACCGAATAGATATTCAAAATTTTAATGTAATACTCAAACATCCATTTTAAGGATATAAATCCTTTATATATTCTCTCATAATTTAATTAAATGAATAAAGTGTTGGATTATAATTCTTGTTAGCTTCTATACATTACAAAAAAATGAGTACCCATTAGCGTTAATGATCATTGAATGTTTCAAAAATTCAATTTATATATATTTCACAATAATTTAATCATTTATATAATCACTTTGATTTATTTTACATCTCTTAATCCACTCACACCATTAGAAAGATGAAGAACCTTACTAAATACCATATGACAATAATAATTATATGATATTAATCACATATATCTCCAATATTATTATTTATATTGATAATTCCTATTATTTTTTGGTTTTTTTGGTATGTATACTTCAATATACTACATTCACAAATAACATAGAATACAAATTTTTAAAACATCTACAAGAATTATGAATCCAACCATAGATTTTTTCGTTCAGATTGTCATATTATATTCATATTTTAACTAACAAATTATATAAAATTAAATCCTAATTTAATATATTAGTTTTTTGAAATACATTCTATTTTATCAATGATATATTTGAAATGAGGACCCCAATCATTTTTAGGAAATCCATGATGTTCTCCTCATGTAGATGAGAAAGACCATGTTTGTGAATAAAACAATATCCATGAATTTAATATCTATGATCCATATATTTTTCCCTTATAGAGAGATATAGATTCTTAAAAAATGTTTTATAGTATAGTTATTTAGTGTTGAGAATCTTATAAGGGGATTAGACAGTTTATTTCATCCATTACTAAACAATAACATGTCAAAGACATAGATGTAATTTTTTTGGTATTATGGATATTTTTTATGACTTAAAAATATATGGGTAAAACCCACACAAATAATATGTTTTCCAAAATTAGGGATTACAAATATCGTATTGGAAATATAATCACCCAAAAAAATGGTTTTTTTATTTTTTTGGGTCTTCATTTTAGCACAAATTAAATATCATCACTAAGAGATAATTACTTAATTTATAATATTATTTTCATTTTTCTTGTATATTTTTATTCTAGAATTATATTATCTATCATTCATGACCACATAACATTATCATGGCTAGAAGTACCATAATAGATATAAAGATGATATGTTTTGTTGTGGTGTTGGATTGAATCAACCCGATTCGTTATGGTCAAAGATGATTTATATGGAAAAAATAATACAAAATCGTTTTCAAAATTAGATTCAATAAATTGCTAAATTAGATTAAATGTATTACTATATAAATTAATATATTTTCCAATTCAATCAAACGAGTCATCGAATATGGGTGTATTTTTTTTGAAGTTGATCCCCCTTGACTTTGTTTACACACACTCCATATAAAAATTAAAAACACAAAATTTTTATTGTGAATTTTTTTATAAGGTACATTGTTTTAGAAAATTATCATTATCAAATAATCTATATCTATGTTAGGAACATCTGTTTCATAATCAACTAATAAGTCTCTCAAAAAATCATCTAAATTAAACATTGAGAAGTGTAATAAATGCCACAAAAATACAATGTAGTGAATTATATCCAATAAAAACTATTTTTAATACCTATCATGAAATATTCATGATGAATTAATATCATTTATCATTCAGAATGTGCATTTCAATAATTTATTCTAGCTAGACAGTTGAATAATTATTTAATGACCCAAAATGATTAAAAATAATGAATTTTGTAAAGACGACCATATAATATAAACATATATCTTATGAGAACAAAATATTTATTAATAAATTTATATTCTTATTTCTATCGATCTTCAGTAATGATGGAGATTACATATTTTCAGTTAATATGATAATAATCCCTATCATATATGACATGTGATTCATATTATGTGTTTTCCCAAATAATTTTATCCTTTATTATCTAATGAATTAACCTAATCAATAATACCAAACTACCACAATCCTTTTAATAGTTGTATTCAGAAACGAAATACTATAATTATTATTTATTTATGTACATGATATATTAGAAATTACCACTCAAGTATAATCCCCCCATTAATTTTTTTTATTAAACTATTCCTACTATTACATAACTTATGAAGGTTCAATATTCATAATAGGACCTAATAAATCAAATGGAAAATATAATAAATAATTTATATGTAAACATGACATAAAATGGTCTTCATAATGTAATAAGATGTATTTCATAAAATGTAATCATTTGGTCCATGACACATAACCAAAAAATCCACACCATTTGGTATAACATAAACAACCATTAACATAACATAATTTTTATGGATGTATAACCATAAAAATAGCCATAATGTCAGTTAAACATGACCATATATGGTATTATGTGTCCAAATTTTTTAACCTATCTAAGTGAGTTTTGACTCCATTTATAAGGATATACTAGAATTCCCTATCAATGTGCCAATCTAGATATTAACACATCCACCACCAATATTGCTGGATACAAATTTTAGAGTGCCTAGAAATGTGGAATGAAAACATTTATTACCCAAATAATGAGTTATATTTTGGGAATATATGATATATAGAGGGATATTAATATATTATTTTAAATTTTCTATCACAATCCTTGAAAAATTGATGATTATTATTAAATTGGATGAATTTATGAATATGGTCATTATCAAATCAAGTCATCCACCTTCCTTTGGAATTTAATACTACATCACAAACAAAATATTACTGAAAAATGAAATATTGAAATGTAATTATAATTAAAAATAAAAAATATATAATAAAAAATTATTGTCAAGGAGCTCCCACTTTAAAAACATTAGTTCCACTAAAGCTATAAACTAGTATTATGTGATCACGATTAAACACAATCATATATATTAATAAAAAATTTCAACCAAAATATTCATTATATAAATCATATACATACCTATGTAATAGCATTTTATATGAAATAAATCTACCATGATAAAAGGAACATTAATATCTTGTATAGTTTGTTACCATCATTTGTGATTCATTAAAATTGAATTTGAATTTCAAATGAATTAATCCAAATTCATTCATCAATTTAGTTTAGCACATCAAATTCCATTGATTATATCACGTATAAAACATTGATTAATATATTTTAATCATTTACATAAATTACTTTTATTTTCATAGATTTGGTAAAATACTATAATTTTAATTATACTACTGATGGAAAAATAAAATAATATACCATGCCACCCATGACTGTCTATGACATGGGTTTAGTGTAAAAAACTAATGAAATTGTGATTTTTATATTGGATTCTTTTTCACCATATATGGGTAATAAGGATTCATAGATCGAATAAGCCACTAGTTATACAAATACAATTATAAAATTTCATATGATACACTTTAGTAAATCAAACAAGAATATAATCAGGACATATTATATTGTAAGTATATTCACAATAAAACATATAACTATTTAATCATATATAATATTTTAGTCACACTAATTATGACATATCATCATAGCCCATAATGATCTCTGTTGATCACAAATTAGGGAAAAATCAATGTCATACATTAATGGGATATAATCATTCCAATATTAAAGTAAAATTGATACATAACAAAAAAATAAAGAATATAAATTTCCAAAATAAAAAATGTATTATAAATATTAAATAGTTACACCCAACTTCAAATGTATATAATAAAAAATATATTCAACTATATTCACATTATTTTATTTTGAAACAATTTGGTGATGTATTTATTATATTTTCTTCATTATACACCAAAATAATTTTTATATATGACCTCTCAATGATATATCAAATCTGATTGTATTTAAAAAAAATCTTATAGGTATTTTTTTATGTTTGCTTTACTTGTAATGATAAATAGATTAATTATTATTACCTAAATGATTGTTTTCTCACTGTTACAACTGAAGAGGATGTGTGTGGGATTTGATCTCAATATTCAAGAAAGTTGTATGCTAACTATTACTGATGATGTTGAGTAATAGAGTATGAAAATAATAATATATATGGTGATGTTTATATTTTTAAATGAGTTTTATGATTTAGTGTACATGGAACCATATATAAAATAATGAAAATTTTCATACTGATTTAAATCCCTAAATGGGCATGTAAACGGTTTAAATTCATTCATGGAATGTATTTTTTACAAGATCAAGGGTTTATAAGAGTATAAAAAAACACATTAAAATTAGATTTGAATTTAAAATGTTTAGTTTTATTTTGGATCTCACATATATAAACCATGGTGCAAGAGAACACATTGTGATGTGACTGTCGTTGAATGTTAAAGTTCCCTAAGACATAAGATTTTATCCTCGGTCATATTTTGAAATCCTTTATTAGATTTTGAAATTGGGATTTAAAATCACCATAGGAGTTATGTTATAAATTAATTTAATTATTATTTAAAGGGATGTAAACTTTTTATGGTCATTTACATCTCCTTCTTTTGACTATTGTTTGTCCAAACTACATCATGATAGGACACACCAAAAACATGGTATGGTCTATTTTGGTGTAACTATTAGATTGTCATATACATTGTATAACATTAAATTCCACAAATGAAATAATTAGATAATATATTTGACCATGATCATGAAATTAAATGATGGTCAGAGAGATAAGAATGATAGGAGAGATATTGAGGCACTATAAATTGTGGGACTTCAATGTCCTGAGGGATATTTACATCAAAATATGTCAAAAAAATATATAAAACATGAAATAACATATTAGTTGATTTATGCATGTATTATACATGGTATAATTAAATAGTTCAGTTTAATGATACTATAGGTCATAGATCAATGTAACAATAAGCCACACTATAATAGGACATAATAAAAACAACATTTGGAGGATATTGGATTGTAAATTTATGTAACTAAAAAATATTTTTTATGAAAATGAATTTTTTATTTGGGTTTTGACTGATATAATACATAGTTGAGAGTATCACACTATTAATATCAATTTAGTTGAGTAGACTGAACCATAATAATAGTGCATTCATATTGAAGTTGTGGATTAAAAATTACCTCGAATATTTAATTTTAAATTAAATGATAAATTAATAGACCATGGTTTTCAAGATTAATTCATCTTTTATTGAAAGGAATGAAATAACTATATTAATTTAACAATTTTGAATATATTAGTGGATAAAATAAGGTATAATAAATACCAACCCTCATATTAAGGGTTAAATACATATGAGATTTGGAAAAAATCATGAGTTATCAAAATGAAGGGATATGAATACATTTTTATAACTAATTCAATGAAATTTTTATGAGTGAGCATTGTCACCTTGATAAATCTTGTTCAGAGGATAAATAAAGTGATATATGAATATAATTTCATTTTTTATACTAGTGAAATTCGTTTATATGAGTTTTATGTTATGATAATAAGTTTTAGACGTGAATAATTTGGTTTAGTAGAGGAATAAAAACTAGATAATTCAATTTATAGATTTATAATTTTCATGAAGAAGAGGAGGATCTTGTAACTGTATCATGGTAAATTTTGATTGTCCAATAAATTAAGGTTTCTTTATAATAAATAATGAAATAATAGAAGGGTTAATATATAAAGGATAAAAGTAGCACCAATTCTAGGGAAATGTTGTATATATAGTCTCTTTTTAAAGGGATATATAAAAAACGTTTATTGAATTATTGACCAATACATTATTGCCTAGAAATTTTCCATATCAATTCATGATTTAGTGTGTGGATAGATTAGATGAATGGATTCCCTTGGAAAATTCTTTTACCATCACGAAAACTTTCTATGACATATAATTGATATTATTATGGTAACACCTAGGCATTTTTTTATGAAATATTTTCATTTAATAATTTTAATTAGTCATTAGCATACACTGAATGCAATCGTGTGTTTAAACAAACTATGAGGTAGCATTTGTAAAAAATTACCATTATATCATAGTCATTATTTTAGTAGCAATAAGTATAACAAACATATAAAAATTCATTGTGAATTCTTTGGATACGAATTATTTATGAAAGGAAAAATCAATTAGATATTTTTATTTTGTATTAAATTACATTTGGTTATGAAATTATATGTATAAATTTGTTATATATTTAATAAAATACTTTTTATTTTTATCCAATGGATATATTAGTCATAGGCTATGAATAAACACTATTTGATATGAAAAAACGTATATTTTTTAAAAATGGTAATTTTATTCCTTCGACTAGGGTACCACTTTTAAATTAGAATTTTTAAACATTAATAATTTTTCTATGACCACATAACCATGTTAGTTTGATGTTAGATATAAAAATTTACATTGGATTAATTTCTGATATTTTTCTAATAACATTCATGTTTTGATGAATAGTATAAATACAATATTTTTTATATGATTTTTTTCATTGAAATAATTTATATGGTAAAATTATAATATTGAATGTCATTAGAGTATAAATAGAATATATTTTATTCATTCTATATAATTTATGTCATTAGTAGTAATTTTACATTCAATTGAAATGTAAAAACTTTTCAATATTTTAAAATATTTTAAAAATTGAAACAAGTTCTCTTTTTACGTCATTGAGATTAATTTTAATTTAATTAATTAAGATTTTTTTTAATTATGAGAAATCAACTCCATTTTTTGGAATTATTATGTCCATGTTATGTTAATATATTTACATTATTTATGGTCATTATAAATAGTATCGTCTATAATGCTTATCAATACGGTAAAAGGGTAGACCAGGTAATTAAGGGTTAGACTACTCTTATAATATTATCATAACAATTATATTAATATCAATGAATGAATGTGTTTTGACCTAAATCATCCTTGGGTCAACATGAAATCTGTTATAATCCACTTGGATGATATTTGGACATGTAATTTATTTTACTTAGATAATAGTTAGATATGTCTCACCAAAATTTTAATAAACAAATCATTTTTAATAAGAAATTATTATAAAGTTAATTTCGATTATAAAATACTAATTTGAAAGATATTTCTTTCTTCTTTATCATGGTAATTTATTAGTAATTTTTAGGAAATTTATAATTACCATAATATTTTATACATTAATGATGCAACATTTATTTAACTGATGAAAAATAAATATTATAGTTTTAATTAAAATAATAATACACATTAAAGATCCAAACACTTAAATAAATATTATTTCCTAGGTATATATAATCCATAATAATCCATCCGTCGACTAATGGACCATTTGGATCCTTGTTGTATTTATTATGTCACTTATATTCTTTTATTTCAAGTGTCTTTAAAGTTCCCACATTCATAATTTAACAAGTATAAAATTTTAAATATTTTATTTTATAAAATATAAGTTAAACAACAAGTATTATACAAAAATATAGAATTCCTATCTTCATCATATAATTTTGTTATTTTTATTAAAAATATACATATTAATTAATTACATAAAAATGTTGTAGTAATTATTTTATTAAGAGAAATATCAAATTAATGGTATTAAAAATAATAAAGTATATATAATTTTGGCTAATCAATATGTCTAGTTAATTTTATAAAAGACCTTGATATTATAGTAGTATAATTAAATAGTTATATTGATTTTATTTTGTTATATTAATATTTTTAAAAATCAATGAATTTAAAAGTGTCAAAATCTATAATATTGACTGTTTATCAAAATAAAGATTTATTAAATTACTTAAAAATTATTAAACATTTTTTAATAATATATAATTCTTATAATATGGTAAAAAATGATAATGTATATTAATTTATGGTCTATTTTATATAAAATAAATATATATTACACCTATTTAATGTTGAATTAATTGTTACCCTAGTTAAAAATTATATATTATAACCAAGTGATAATTAAATGCATAATTTTTAAATTGAACAAAATCGTTGTCCAAAATTAATTTTTTGATGATATTACTACCACATTTAATCTAATATTCTAAATTGTGACTACTTTTTGTATTTTGGGTAGTTTTGTTATTTTAATATAAATTATTATTTATGGTGTTTCCAAAGGTGCCACTCACCTAAATTATAAAAGGTAACATCCTCCCTCACTACTTTAATTTTCATTGAGCATTCAAGATCAGCTATCCTCTTCCCTATTTACTTCTCAACTTACCTATTTACAGTTTATAGGTTCTGGTCATCTTTAAATACCAACTCTAATGCTCTAAAATGAGATTTAGGGGAATCACATCGAGGATGTGGTAATCTCTTATAAAAATTATTTAAAAATTTCTTTCTTCTAATAGTTCATCATCATTATTTTATTCATTATAAATTAAGAAAATAATTATCACTCATATATTAATATTTTATTATAATTATGAAGAAACCAAATTCCACCTTCCATCCATCCTATGAGAAATTAAATCACCACGTGTGCGTACTTACGACTTACAGTATCCACACTACGGTGTGATGTTTTTTTCCCAAAACATTACATGGATGGGTATAATGATGTAAATAATAATTATATATGATTATTATAACATAATACTGATTCTTAAATATTATTCAACGTCCACATCAATTCCATTTATAATTATTTGAATGATATCATCACTCATCCGTACGTACGACCTAACATCCCGCCAATGTGATGCAATTCGTTCTACTGGATCTTCACTAAACCAATTAATGAATGGTATTAAGAAATATGATATATATTATTCTAATAACATTCAAGAAATTATATAACTACAACATAAGATGCTAAACATTAACATATCCTATAAAACAAGCATGAGTACACAAAGCAGTTAATATATGAATAACAGATGAAAATGAAATGTTACTCACAAATAGATGATAATAGGATAATATATGTCATCAAAAAAATTAATATGATTCTTGAATTAGTTAATAAGAGTATTTAAATCTTCATACATGATTTTTCTATAAATACAATGGTTATCAGACATATGGTAAAGGATGATTTTTCAGTCTCATTATCATCGTAGATTGTTTAAACATAAGTATTTACTAGGTTAAATTTATCATCAAATTCCATGTTACCTATGTATGTAATTTTATTTATATTCTTAGAGAGTTTTTTAATGTTAATTTTACCTTTTGATGTATTTTTATTAAAATCTATGGAATGAATATTTTGTCATTATTTGATATGAGGTACTTTTTGACTTTTATGGAAAAAGATCAAGGTGAATGTTTTTAACTTATATTGAATGGGATGATTTTTATTCCAAATATCCATGAAGAATTATTTTCACGATATGAAAGTTTATATTCAAATAATTTATTTTATTTTAATCATTTATGACATTTTGAGAAAAGAAAAGTATTTGAATGAAGAAAGAATATTTTTCTCAAGAATTAATATCATGTGTTTTATCAAAATTATTTTCCATCTAAGATGACCTTAATTAATAGGGTTATGTTCTTATACGAAATATTACTATTGTTTTATTGTGTATATTATATATATTTATGAGATCCATTTGTTTGATATAGATTATGATGGAATGATGTTTCAGAAACCCATTTTATTTCATGGTTCATGATATGATTATTTATTTGTGCTTTTATGGCACATGTAAGAATGTTTTCATTATGAGATGGGTGGGAGATATATCACCCTCCAATGCATTGGGTAAATACTTTTTTCACATGAGATAAACATGATTATAATGGTATGTAAATCCAGTTACGTAATATAAGGCTAGAATGACATGTAAACCCGATTTATTAGCGGATATTATCTGCTGTGATGTTCATGGAACTAAATCTTTAATAATATTTAATGATTTTATATGCATATGTGTATGCCAAAAAACACCATGTATTATGTTTTGACTTTTGGTTTTACTTACATTAATTATTATAAACCGTTATCACATGAAATGATATCACGATCTTTAATATGCAGGACTAGAGGACCAAATGTTATGTTCTTATGACTTAGGATTTTTCTATGATTGATATTTATCTTGTTTACCATCCCAAAGAATTTTATATCATCCTTTTATATGATTCTTTCCCCTTGTTCATGAATAAGGGTATTAACTTATATATGTCAAAAATAAGTCCAGATATAAAGAAATAAGTAAGAGAAAATGTATATGTTTTATAAACTAAATTTTTATGTTTCTTAGTTTATAATGAAATTATACATATATGCTCAAATCATGAATTCATTTTATGTGATAATAAATTTTATTCAATTTAGAAGTAAAAACAATGTATTTTATATCTGGACCTTTATAGTTGGTATCAGAGGAATGGTATAAAAACCCATTGTAAACTAGGTTTAGAAATACATAGTAAGATCCTAAAGGATATGCCTAGATATAAGATATAATGATACTTTCTTATAAGTGTCCACGAATAACCAATGATAAAAAATAATGTGTCCCCAATTGATATTTTATTATTGATTATGTGGTTTTGCCGTTATGATTTGTGTTTCTCACACTTCAATTCATGGTTTTAATCAGTGGTTTGAAACGGAATGAACTGCATTAATGTTGAATTAAACATGCAATGCAATAATTGTCCACCAGAAAAAAAATGTTATGGGAGATGAAATGAAAAATATTTTAATTATGCTCACACTACATTCTAAGGATATGAATCATGAAAGACATTTAGATGAAAAAATGAGGAAGAATGATTCTCGTGGGTCCTTCATGAGGCAACATCAACCTTCATTCAGTGGATATTCTCATATATTAGTGGGTGAAAAATAGATCAATATCACCTAAACGATATATTTCGTTCTAAACTGTTATGAACATGATAAATGAGTCTTAATAGTGCCTAATTTGGAAGGTGAATTTGATAAATGGTGGAATATTACCAAAAATACAAGGCAAATAGATGAAATTGTCTCCATGGAATTGGACATGTTCAAAATTTTATTTTTCAATTAGTTATTCCCCCGTATTAGAAGAATAAGGATGTTGAAGGATTTACTTGACCTTAAATTTTATTTTTTAATCTGTTGGTACATACAATGAAAATTTTTCAAGACTTATAAAGTATTATTCAATAATTATTATCCGACCTGAGAGTAAAATTGATCGATTATTTAGTGGCCTAATACCATGTCTCTGAAAGATATTAAACATAATGGACATTACCATCTACATAGAAATTGTTTGATGTGATCTCGTGGTTGAGATAGATATTGGAGTAACTCATTTGTCATATGGGTCTAATAAGATGTGAAAAATAGAATTCAAAGGAAAATATAATGACCCCATTGAAAAGAAGATGAGTTTTCCCTTATTCTCAATGTGTGGAATGAAACATAGTGGAAATTGTCGTAAAGGGAATAGTAAATGTTTTAGGGTTGTAAAATAATGTCATTGTACAATTGAATTCTATAGTTATGGGAAAACATATCTAATGTAGCAAACATAGTAAAGGAGACATAGAATGAACCTCTTACACATTAATGATACATGTTCACTGAATTATAGAGTTATGGTAATCGATGACCTAATCTTATTGTAATTGATCATGATCCAAATCAATAAACTCTTATGTCCAATGACAAAGGAATGTTACATTTAACCATTATCAATGATGTGGACTACAATAATGATGTTGTGAAAGGTACATTTAACATCAAATCTAAAATATAAAATGTTTTATTTGATTCCCAATCCACCCACTCTTTTATCTCAAAACAATTACCCCTGGTATTTCCATATTACCTCAACAATAAGATGTTGAGTTAGTTGTGGAAATTCTTAATGGAACAAAACATGCATAAAAAGATTACAATTCTTCTCCATTTTATGTTTGTGGGAATGTTCTTCTTGCCATTTTTTTGATCTTTCATAGAGTAAAATTTTATATTATACATGGAATAGATTGGTGTTCTCTATATGAACCTCATATAAATTTTCAAGTAAGGGAAGTCACATTTCATATTCCAAATCAATCCATCATTATCAATAGATGCAAAGGTAAATATAAAATTCAATTATTAATTTATTCAATCTTATGAAACATGATTCTTACAAATGAATGTTATTTCTTAGAAATGGTTGGGGAGAAAAACATGATTAATAATTGAACCATTGCATGGGAGTTTGATGACGTATTGCCAAAAAAGTTTTGAGGGCTTTCAAAAAATTGTAATTTTGAGTTTTCAAATGAACTCATACCAGGTGCTATGCCTTTTTTAGAGACTCATTATAAAATGACCCCAATTAAGATGCATGAAATGAAGAAGCTACTCTAGGAGAATCCTGAAAACTAAGATATACTCCCTAGAAAATCACCTAATTTATTTAATAAAAAGTAATATGGATCAATTATACTCTACATTTACTATCAATAACATAACACAATCACTATAAATAAAAAACGCCCTCTACCCCACATTGATTAATTATTCGACCAACAAAACATAGCACAACACATTTCCAATATTGATCTCCATTGACTATAGCAAAAATTATGGGTCAAAAAAGAGGATATATCAAATACGAAATTTTGTTGAATGTATGGACACTATAAATTAATATTTATACATTTTGGCCTTATAAATTCTCGCTAAATATTTCTATATCTAATGATAAGAGTCATAAGAGACTATCTTGATTAGTTTCTGGTAGTCTTTATTGATTCTATTATTATAAATTTGAATAACAAGAAAGAACATGAAGACCAAATTATAATACTACTACAGTCCCTGAGAAAGGAGAAGATTTAATTTTTTTTTACCATTTTTGAATTTTGGATTCATAATGTTTCATCATTTCATCACATAATCTCTAAAGATAGGATATCTATAAATCTGTTAAAAATAGAAGCTGTTGAATGATGGTTGAGACCAAAAATGATAACTTAGATGCAATGTTCTCGGTAATTGAATTTATATTATCAAAATTTTGTGAATGATTTATAATGTTTATATAATCCTCTAACCATGTTGACTTATAATGGAGTTATTTTCTTATGGATGGAGGAATTTGATGATAATTTCAAAGTGGTAAAAAGATGTTTAGCCAGTGCACCTAAACTCACATTTCTTTATAGTGGGGAATGTTTTGTGATTTAAAGTGATACATCCAAGAAGTGGTGGTATGTGTTCTCATGAAAATTAAATGGTGATAGGTTATGCCACACGACAGTGGAAAATACGTGGGTGAAATTACCAAACTCATTATTTAGATTTATCTAAGGTAATAATTTCATTGAAGAGATTGATGCATTATCATTATGGTGAATGGTGTGATATTTATACTTATCATAAACGTTTAATGAATTTTTTCCTAAAAAAGAATCTAAATATGTTATAAAGTCGATTGCTAGACTTGATTAATGATTACAACTGCTCAACACATTACCACAATGGGAATGTGAGACAATGTGGGAGATTCTTTGAGATGACAAGACCATGATAGCATATCGATGATGAGGATCAAAAAAGATCCAATATTTATGAATTTTCAATGGATGGATCATCAAATTTTAATGGAACATGGTAAATATTATATTTATCAAATTAATGTTCGACTAACTATAAAAGAAAAAATTAAGGATTCGCAGAAGAAAGATGTTGACTGACAATAAATGGTGAGAAATGTTCTTAAATTCATCCTAGATGGTGATGGAATAATTTGTCTTAGGAATCATGATTGTATTCCACCAATACTAGAATAATAGAAGGATATATTGGATGAGGATCATAGTTCTTCATTCACTATTCACCCTTGATGCAAAAAAATTTACATAGGATAGAAAAATTATTTCTGGTGGGATAACATGAAAAGAGATATTTCCGAATATGTCTCTTGATGCTTGGTTTTTTCATAGGTTAATGTTAAGAGACAGAGGAATTAGGGGATATTACTTCCATTACCCATAAAATAATTGAAATAGGAAAACATCACTATTGACATGTTTATAAGACATTACAAAATATTAGAAGGAAATAATGCTATCTGGGATATAGTTGATCACCTAATGAAGTCAACAATCATCATTACTACTAGATAAGATTTCTATCTTGATTATATTAACAGGATATATGTATTGTAAGTGGTATGTTTGCATGAAGAACCACTTTTCCTTAAATCTTTTTTAGTTCCTTAGGATTTACTTGTATTTCTGGAGAAGTCTTCAGCATGCTATAGATATAGAGTAATATTCTGTACTATATATCATCCTCAGACAGACAGTTATTCTGAGGGGACAATTCGAACTACAAAATACATGTTGATAACTTCTCTCTGAATTTCAATGGTGGTTGGGATAAACATATAATTTTGTTGTAATTTTATTACAACAATATATTTCACTATATTATTCAGACGGCACCTTATTAAGCTCTCTTTGGAATGGAGTGAATAACTATAACTTTCTATAACGATGTAAGGGAAATAAATCTTTTAAGACATGACCTTATTGATGAAAAGTAATAGAAGGTAAGATCTATTCAGAAACAAAAAAGAAAAGATCAAATTTGAAAAACAAATTAGGATATCAACTAAAAAAATACCTAGATTTTGAAGTGGATGATAATGTGTTCCTAAGAATATCACCCTTAAAGAGAGAAATGAGGTATGGATATAAAGGAAATATATTCCATAGGTATATCTATAATTTTTAAATCTTGGATCATGTTGTAATGGAAACATACTGATTGAGACATCCATCAAATCTCTCTCAAGTTTGTGATGCCTTCCATGTATCTCTCATGAGAATTTTTATACATAATCCTCCACACATTCCAAACTCAAATGTTGTACCAATGGGGCACAATTTTTCTTAGGAAGAACAACTGATAGAGTCCTGATAGTTGAGAAAGAGTTGTACAAAAAAATTACCACTTTCTTGGATAAAGTTTTATTGTTGAACTAAAAATTTGAGGAAGCTAAGTGGGAACAATAGGATTTTCTGTTGGATAGGTATCCTATTATGTTTGTTTCCAAGTGGAAAATTTTTGGGAAATTTTTTCTTTATGGTGGGTAGAATTTTTCCTCCAGATTTTTATTCAATATTTTATTTTAATAATTTTAATTCTCTGAGAGCTTTAATTTCATGAAATCATGAGTTTTAATGAATTGCGAGACACCCTTATTAATAAAATTTAATTATGTATTGGACTTTAACTTAGTTATAATAAGTATACCTAGATTATGAAAATTCATTGTGATTACATTTTCTACTAATTATTTATAAAAAATATATATCAATTATATATAATTTATTTTTGAGTGAATTACTATTTTAATTAAATTAATGATATATATAAATATATATGTTATATACCTAATAAAAGTATTTTTGATATTCATCCACGGTTATTTTAGTCATAGGGTATGAATAAACCACATTTGATGTATAAAAACATATATTTTAAAAGGGTAATTTAATGCCTTTTAATGGAGATCACATTTTAAATTTATATATTTACAAATTAATAATTTTATTGTCTTCCATAAAAATGTTATTTTGAATCACAATATAAAAATAAAAATTAGATGAATTTCTGATATTTTTCTTGTACCTTTCATATTTTGATGAATAGTAAAAATAAATTGAGTTTTATGTGATTTTTTTCATCAAAATATATAATATTTTTAAATTATAATACTTATTGGTTTTAAATTATAAGTACAATATATATTTATCACTATATTTATTTTATTTCATCAATAATAATTTTACATTATATTTAGATGGAAAAACATTTCAATCTTTTGGAATATATTAGCTTCTAAAACTCGTTATCTCTTTCCAAAATCATGATTTATTTTAAATTAATTAATGCTACATCTCGGTTTTTAATTTTTTATGAATATCTCCCTATTTTTAATCCTTAATTCCAAATCATGAAAATAGATACACTTTATTTTTGGGCATTACAAATAATAACTTCAGTAATGATTATTAATATCTTAAAATGGTAACACAGTTAAATAAGTTTAAGAATACTATTATAATATTACCCTAACACTTACATTAATATCATTGGATGAGTGTGTCTTGACCTAAATCATTTTTTGGTAGATATGGTATCCATTTAAATCTATATGGATGGGATTCGGATTGTTAATTAATTTTATATGAAAAAAGGTAAATATATCTCCCTAAAATTTTAATAACTAAAACATTTTAAATATTATTTAATAAAAAATTTAATTTCTATTATAAAATAATAACATGGAATCTTATTTTATTACTTTATCATCATAATTTATTATTAATTTTTATGAAGTAAATAATTACATGAATATGTAATACATTAATGATGCAATAATTATTTAATTAATGAAAAATAAATTGTATAGTTTTTATTGACATGATAATGCAGATGACAAATTCCAAACACTAGAATAAATCTTTTTTTACAATAATAAATAAACCATAATTATCCATACACTGAGTTATAGACCTTTCTGAGTCTTATAGAAGGGATTACGACACCTATATTTTATTATTTAATGTGATGTTAAAAGTGGTCACATTCATAATTTAATAACTATAACATTTTAAATATATGATTTTATAAAAGCTATTTTTGACTATAAGTGTTCATTTAGATACTATTACGCTTGTCTTCATCGTATTATTTTTTTAATTTTTATTCAAAAAATATTCAAATTAATTTAATAATCCAAATGGTTGTAGTAATTATTTTATTAAGAGAAATATCAAATAAAGGTTATTAAAATTAATAAATTTAAACAAAATTGTCTAATTAACATGTCTAGTGAATTTTTTAGATGACATTGATCTCCTACGCATATATTAAAATAGATATTTCAATGTTATCTTGTAATATTAATATTTTTAAATCTCAATGACTTGACTAATGTCAAAATTGATACTATTGATTGTTTATCAAAATAATGGTTTATTAAATTATTTTAAAATCCTTAAATTTTATAAAAAATATATATAATAATTATTATGTGGTATAAAATGATCTTATATATTCATTTATTGTCTATGACACATGAAATAAGTAAATATTCCAGCATGTTTTTTGAATTATTTTGTTCCATAGTTAAAAATTAAATATAATAATAAAGTGTTAATAAAAACATATAAGGATAAAATTGAATAAAATAATTGTCCAAAATTTATTGGTTATTGATATTAGGACCCTATCTCTTTTTATATTGATAATTTGTAATTTTTAGGTTTTTTGGGCTTGGTTTCATTTTATTATAAATTATTATTTATGGAGTTTCCAATGTTACCCCTACCTCAATTGTAAAAGGGAACCTCCTCCCATAAGTCATCACATTAATTTGTGCCTTCATTATCGGCCTAAACCTGATAAGTTTTCTTCAAAAATTAACGTTTTAAATTCTATAGGTTCTTATAATATTTGATGACAATCTATATGGCTCTAAGTAGTGATTTAGCGGAGACACGTCGAGGAAGAGTAATCTTTTCTCATGATTCTTTCAAACATCTTTCTTCATATACTTAATATTCATTAATTTTTTCATTATGATGTAAAAAAATAAATATCACTCATATATGGATAAGGTATTAAAATTTTGAAACAACAATTTTATACCTTCTATACATCCTTTGATAAACAAAATCACTACACGTGCGTATGTATGGATTACATTCAACATATTTTGGATTAATATGTTTTTATCCAATTTCATACATGGATGTGTATAATGATTGAAATGAAAACTATATATGATCATTATAAAATGATACGGATTCTGAAATATTATACACCATATACTTTAATACCATTCAACTATTTTGGAAATGATATCATCACTCGTGAATATGTACGACCTACAATTTCCATGATTATGTGATTCATTCTACATGTTATTCAGTATACCATGATTAAATACAAGAATGTAATTAATTAAAAATAAATATATTAAATTAATATAATTTTTTAAATTATAAACCTATAACCTAAGAAGTGGAACATTAACCTATCCGACAAAACATTCATAAGAACACAAAGCCGTTAATATCAGAATAACAAGAGATATTGAAATGTTACTCACAAACGAATGATAATAAGTTCATATATTATACAATAAAGATGAATACAATAATGGAGTAAGTCAATAACATTATTTAGATTATTATATAAGAGGATAAGATACATAAAAATAATATCAGACCTTACATATGGGATGGTTTTTCAATCTCATTATTATCTGAGTTTGTTTATATGAAAGTATTTACTAGGATATATTTATCAACTACATATATGTTTTCTATGTATGTTATATTTTTCATATTATTATGTAATTTTTAAAGATAATTTTCCCTTTTATTGATTTTTTATTAAATGTTATGAAAGTTATTTTTTTTAATTATTTGATAAGAGGAACTTTTTGACATTTTTGAAAAAATTATGAGGAGAATGGTTTTTAATCTTATACAGAATGGATATATTTTTATGCCTTATTTCCATGAGTCTTACATTAAAATATTTCATGTTTATTTTCAAATATATTATTTTCATTTAAAATTTCATGATATTTTGAGAAAAGAAAAAGTTTTTGATAAATAAAAGATATTTTCCCCCAGAATTATTATCGTTGGTTTTATCAAAATTATTTTGTATCTAAGATGTAATTATTTAATAGGGTTATATTTCTGTCTCATTTTTTACTATTATTACTATGGTTTTATCAGGATTATTATTTATATTTATGATATCCATTTGTTTTATATGGATTATGTTACAATGATGTTTCAGAAACCCATTTTATTCTATGTGTTATGTTATGATGAATGATTTTCAAATTTGTGGAACATTAATGAATGATTTAATTATGTGATTAGAGGGATCTATATCTGATTACAATTCATTGGGTAAATATTTATTTCCCATGAGATAGATAATACTGGAATGAAAATTAAATCTGTATCAGTAATACAGGGTTTGAACGACAAGTAAACCTGGTTCAATAATGGAAATTGTCTGCTATGATAGTGATGGAAATGATCCTTGACTAATATTAAGTGATTTTCTATACATTTGTGTATTCCAAAAAACTTCATTTCATATTTTATTTCTTTTGGTATTATGTCCATTAATTATTATAAACTATTATCCCATGAAATGATATCATGATGTTTCATATCTAGGATAATACTTCCAAAAGGAATGTTCTTATTTATTGTTATAAAGATATGATTTATGTTTTATTTTTTTACCCTTACTGATGATTTTACATTATCCTTTCATATGTTTCTTTTCCCGAGGTCAAAAAGATGGTTATTAAGAAAGATATGTCAAAAAGGTGTCTATTTATGAAGAAATAAGAGGGAGATAGTGTATATATTTTAGGGGATAGATGATTGTGTTTACTAATATATAATGAAATTATAATAATATTGTACTACCATGGATTTATAATATGTTGTAATAAATTTTCATTAACTTTGATGTAATAAAAATGTATTTAAATTATGGATCATTACAAACATAATCTTTTATGTAATGGCCCGAACCTCTCCGACCCATTCCTTTGTCGAAAAGAAGGTCATTAAGTGTTCTGGAGGGTAGAATGGACTTTTCCCATACTTTTCAGAATTTTGTAACTACACGCTGTGTAGTGTGAGTACACACCATGTACCACCTTTTCAGGTATAACCCTTGTTGAATCTGTGTCCTTTCCATGTGAAATAAATGAGTACACACCGTGTTTCCCGTACTACACGCCATGTAGTACCTCCCTGAGTAAGCGTTACCCTCAAACTGTGTGTCGACAAGTCAATAGCTGTGTGTCGTGTTGAAGTTGTGTCCTTGCCATGTGAAATAAATGAGTACATGCCATGTATCCCACACTAGAGGTCATGTAATTCCTCCCCGTGTATGCTTTACCCTCAAACCGCGTGTTGCCCAGTCAACGACAGTGTGTCGCGTTGAAGGCCGTGTTGGAATCCGCGTGGCGACCATGTGAAATGGCCGAGTACACGCCCTGTACTATAAAGTACAAGCCGTGTACTTTAGTTTTTCTAACATATAAAAGTAGGGGGCCTCTCCTCCATTTCAAATCACTCATCTCCTCCCCTCTCCTTCGAGCAGAGATCTCCCTAGAGACTCCGATGCTCTTTTCTTCCATAACTTCTTTGTCTGAGCTCCAATTTACAATCCGTCTACAGCCACGAGAAAGTAATGAAGAGGCAATACTTCTGGTCTTGGAACTGTTGCTTCACTTCGACCTTTCCTTCCAAGCTTCCAACCGAGGAGGTTTTTCTGGGTATTGATCAGGGGGAGCATTGCGATCAGATCCTATTGAGGTAGAGATTTTACCTTCGTCTCTATAAATTATGCATCATGTGGGGTGGGTGTCCTATTGTTTACGTGAAACACATTTGAACCGGTTTAATAATGATAATAACATGCTCATATAATAGGGGTGGGAATTTTGTGTATTTAGATACATTATTTTATATCCTATGATATTATGTTGCGAATTGAATAGGCTTATGCCTACTTAAAATCACGATCGTTGGGGGTCTTTACTTGTGCTATTAAATGCTTCCTGATCATTCTAGACCATTTATGGATGGAAAAATTGTTGAATGTGGGAATTGGTTAATCATGTAAAGTTCACTGATTAAATAACTGGAACCCTTGTGTGATCACCCCGGTTGAAAAAAACTGAGATAATTAACATGTGGGTGCTGGTTAGGGTTTATTTATGTGAAGGGGGTGTTTTGTGCATTGTTATGGATTGGGTGAGCAGTGGGGCTGCGGTTGGCCTTGTTGTGGGTTTGTTTGAATGCTATATTGGTGATGGCCATCAGGGCTGGAATAAATGGAATCACGGGATGATGATGTGCGAGTTTCAGTGTGTTTTTGGTAATGGTGGTTGGCAGTGGTGCTGCAGGGATGGGTTTGAATGTGAACGAACTATGGGTTGTAAATATTAAATAAAAGATGAAGAGTTAATTAATGGTGGCGCATGGTAATGTAACGGAAATAATAATCAATTGAGTTGATTGGTAAATAAGAAGAGACTTGTTTGTGTTGCTTGTGTTTTCCTAACTTGATAGTAGATGGAAGGGATATGTTTTATGAATGATCAATGTGGTTGGTTGTGGATAATTTCCTAGTAGTTAAGGAACTAATAAACTAATTCTGTTGAAACATGAAAACCTAAATGGGGTTGGGGTTGTTTTTTGTATGTATGCTTTGTAGTGGCAGTGCCGAGGCACATGCTCATTTTCTCTGTTTAGAAGCCATAGGTCTGGCTATGTGTTTGGTAGACATATATAAATACTTGTATCTTTGTGTTTTGTCGCACCCCACCCATGTTGAGAACTTAGTGCCGAACACTCCCATTTCATGGGAGAGGGTGTTTTCCCCTATGTTACTAGCTCCTTCCTGCTCCTTCTTCCATAGGCTGTGATGGCTTGAGGCGAACATACACCCATGACTCTTCGGGTAGGTTTTGGTCGAGGTTGTTTTATCCCAAGACTTTTCAAAAAAGGTTTACTATTTCCCAAGAATTTTTGGGATGAGGCCCAAGTGTGTGCGGGCAAGATATGTGGTTAATGAGGCACAAGTGTGTCTGGGTGGGATGTGTGGTTTTGAGACCCAGGTGTGTGTGGGAATGTTACGTGGTTGTGAGGCCCAGGTGTGTGCGGGAGGGATATCTGGTTCTTGAGGCTCAGGTGTGTGCGTGCGGGAAGAGTGTGGTAGCATTAGGACGATCGATGTTAGGAAGAGCAGCTAACTAGTGGGAAATGGTGTGGGGTACCCAATACTCTGGTTATTATATACTACTACTATCTGTTTTTTTTGTTTTTGGTGAGCGTGTCTAGTGAGGTTGGGTGGATAGAATTCCTTGTTAGGTTTTGGTTTGTTTTGTTGTTCTCATGGGGCATTTAGATGTATCCCAACTTGTGCATGAGAGCTTTAGGTTTCCCTACTCAGTATACATGTATGCTCACCCTATGTTTAATTTCAGGTTTCCAGGAAGACTACCCAGGCTGTGCGAGACCCTACTAGTCAGGACAGTTGGATTTGTTGTAGTTTGTTGTATCTTGTTTCTTTTGGTATTGTACTTTTGAGCTTTCTTATACTTGTACTTTGATTCAGAATTGTATAAACATGAATGTGGGATTGGTTTGGGTTTATTTCCTTTTACTTGTTCTATTTTTCTTTTGGTGTTTGAATCATCCTATTTCCCGATCTTAAATAATAAAAGGGAAATTCCTCCCATATTTTTAAAAAAACTCATACCCCTGGTGCGAGTCGCCACCCCGGGTCCTACTGAATGCGGGAATCTGGGGTCATTATCTCCCTTCCACCATTGCCAGCTCAGGAGGGGCATCTATGGTGGGAGGGGGTCATGACAGAATGGTATTAGAGGGTGGTTGAGGGATTGGATGGAGTTTGGAGTTAGTAAAAGTGAGGATTGCATGGGATGGTAGGACAACAGTGTTGGTTGATCTTGTTGCATGACATAGGCCAGGGAAGACCGGCTAGGACATGAGATTTTAGGGACCTCTGTGATCCGATGCAAGGACTCTGAGCCTACCGAACGACCAAGTGAGACTACATTGATTACATGGTAGAGACCCTAGGGAAGGCACATGCATCATCATAATTTTTTTACTTGATTTTGGTGTTCTGTGAAAGAAATTGAAATAATGTGATAAGAAAAACCTAGAAAAATTCCATTACTACTTGGAATTTAGAGATCCTTGTTTACTGTAAAGCTATAGCACCTGGACGACATCCCCGGGTGACTCAGACGGCCGAGGCCCAGCAGATTTAGGCGGTCGATCAGTTGAGGATTGACCGAGAGGAGGAAGATAGCCAGTGGTAGAAGACTATCCGTTCTTTCCAATGACAAACCCTCAAGAAGTATGAGGGTAGTACTTCAGATATAAAGATAGAGGGGTGGCTTGAGGAGATATTAATCACTTTTACTTTGATCTGTGCTCTGAGGGAGTACTGGGTTCCCCAAGAAGTCAGTTAGCTGAGAGATGCGGTGCGACAATGGTGGTTGCTATACCTCAGAGAGAGGGCAGATACAGAGGTTCTATGGGATGACTTTGAGAAGGAATTCCGAAATGAATTCCTTTCTTCCATGATCAAGGCAGAGAAGTGGCAGGAGTTACTCTCCCTCTAGTAGGGGAGTATGGCAGTACGAGAGTTGGGGATCAAGTTCAAGGATCTCCTACGCTTTGCCCCGGATCTCTTTCCAGATGAGGAGTCTCAGGCGATACGTACGGAGGAGGCGCTCCGTACTTCGCTCCAGTATGCTATTATCGCCTTCACCCTTCCAACGTACATGGTAGTACAGATGAAGGCAGAGGTTTGTAGAGAGGATCTACATGTAGGGAGGTGCACCACGTGAGGGGATCCAGCCGGGTTCATCGAAGGGGAAGGCAGTCAGTAGTAGGTCTCCTATGAGGGGTCCTTCCAGATTCGGGCCAACAGGGAGCAGGCCCCAGTCGTTCCAGTTCACATCTTCGGGTCCTCGACCCTCTTTCACGATACTAGGACCGAAGTGTTTCTATGATGGAGGTTTTGAGCACATTTAGAGTCAGTGCCTGACCCGACCTCAGTACGGTGGAGGTGGGCAGGTTCAGCACCTACCTCAACAGCACCAGTTGCCGGCGAGGCCCTTCCAGCAGCAGCAGGACCTTGCTCCTCTAAGGGCAGACTGTGCAGGAGGAGGCCGACCTCAGGGTGCTTCTCAGGGACATTGACCAGGGAATGTTTGAGGAGGTGGACGACATTAGAGAGGCAGAGAAGCTAGGCATGGACAGTTGCATGCAGCAAAGTTGGTAGCTCTAGTAGGACCAGAGGTGGTGCAAGGTACGATTTGTTTGTTCAGCACTCTCGTTTCTGCCTTGTTCGATTCGGGAGCTTCACACTCCTTCATTTCACCCAGTATAACCCATGATTTGGGTCTAGATGTAGAGAGACCTTCCGTACCCCTGGTGCTGAGTACACTAGTTAGAGGCCAGACCAACATATCTTGTGTTTTCTGGGGATGTGGGCTGACGTTGGGACCGCATCGATCTAGTGGGGACCTTCTTTTTCTACAGATTCATCCATACGATGTCATCCTGGGCATCTACTGGTAGTTTTCTGTTAATTCCACTATTGACTGCTTCCAAATAAGAGTCATGTTCTTGGATGTGGATGGGCTGCGTGTATCATTTATAGGAGATGGGATCTATCATGTGGGAAGTCGGCATGTGAATCCACTCTTTTCCTTATCAGTGGGGTTAGCAGTGGTTTTAGATGATACAGAGATGATGGATGTCCCATTGGTTGTTTGGGAGTTCGTCGATGTTTTTTCCAAGGAGGTTGTGACTCTACCCCCCCCCCCCCACCCCCCGACGTGACGTTGAGTTCAGGGAAGACTTACAGCATGGCACTCGTTCGATTTCAATAGACCCTTACAGGATGGCACCTTCAGAGTTGCAGGAGTTGAGAATTAAGATTGAAGATTTGATGGAGATGGGTTTTTTTCAACCAAGCGTGTCGCAATGGGTTTCTACAGAGTTGTTCTTGAAGAAGGAAGATGGTGGTCTCAGGTTATACATAGACTACCGAAGGATGAATTAGGTAACTGTCAAGAACCATTACCCCATTCCAAGGATAAATGATCTCTTTGACCAATTGAGGGGAGCATGTTGGTTTTCTAAGATTGATATACAATATGGATATCGTTAGATGAGTGTAAAGTACAGTGAAATCTCGAAGACGGCTTTCAGGTGCAGGTATGGGCACTTCGAGTTTGTAGTGATGCCGTTTGGAGTTATGAATGCACCAGCTGTGTTCATAGGACTTATAAAATTTGAATTTTGAGAGTTTTTAGACCGGTTCGCCATTGCTTTTATCGATGAAATCCAGATCTACTCAACATCATAGGAGGATCACGTTGAGCATCTTAGGGAAGTCTTGGAAGTCCTTCGATAGCACTAGCTTTATTGGAAATTGTTGAAGTGTAAGCTCTTGATGCAATAAGTACACTTCCTTGGGCACGTGGTGTCTCAACATGGAGTGTTTGTTGACCCGTCGAAGGTAGAGGCAGTTGTTTCTTGGGTGGAACCCAAGAGTGTGGAATATGTTTGTAGTTTCCTGGGGTTGGTAGGTTATTATCGGAGGTTCGTTTCAGACTTCTCTCGAGTTGCTGCTCCATTGACAGCTTTGACTAGGAAGAGCCTGGTCTTCCTATGGTGTGAGCAGTGCGAGAAAGCTTTCGACTACCTAAAGGAGAATATGTTCAGTGCTCCAATAATCAGGTTTCCAGAGGAAGTGTTGTTTTATGAGGTGTTTTGTGATGCTTCTGGACTCGGTTTGGTGTGCGTAATAATGTAGAAGAAGGGTGTGATCTGTTATGGGTCCAGGCAGTTGCACCCTCACGAGCGTAACTATACAACCCATGACCTAGAGCTTGCAGCAGTACTATTCTCACTGACATTGTGGTGACATTACCTCTTTGGGGAGCTCTTTAAGGTCTTCTCTGATCACAAGATCTTACGTTATATCTTCTCTCAGTGTTACCTGAACTTGCAGAAGCGAAGATGGGTCGAGTTCCTCCAAGAATATGACTTAGAGATCTCTTACACTGAAGGTAAGGGAAACATTGTGGCTGATACCATGAGTAGGAAGTCACATAATGAAGTGGTTTGGGAATCCACTGATGCCTGGAAACAGATGGGAGAGTTGGATGCCTTGCCCTTGGATGCAATGGTAGAAGGTGTTAGAATCTATCTGTTTCAGATGATGGTGCAGTCCTCCTTGTAGGAGTAGGTGGAAGAGTCTCAGTGGGGGGACTCCGAGTTGGACGTAATGCATGATCGTGTCAATCAGGGAAGCACTCTAGAAGGATGGTCAGAGGATAGCCGACATCAGATGCTTTTCCATGGATGGTTTTTTTTTTCCCGGAGGCAATGCGTGAGGGAGTTCTCCACGAGTTCCATAGCACAGCCTTGGCGGTACATTCAGGAGTTTCATAAATGTACAGAGGCCTGAGGGAGCAGTTTTGGTGGCCTGGTGTGAAATGGGCAGTGGCAGAGTTTGTGGCTAAGTGCCTAGTGTGTCAGCAAGTAAAGGTTGAACACTGTGTTCCCAGTGGTTTGATGCATCCTTTAGATATCCCCGAGTGAAAGTGAGATGAAATCTCTATGTACTTCATCACAGGACTACCCAGATCTCAGGGTGGCTATGATGATATCTGGGTAGTGGTGGATCGACTGACGAAGTCAGGTCACTTCTTAGCAGTTAAGGAGTCGGGCCCGGTGAGTACCTTAGCATATTGGTATGTAGACGAGGTGGTGTGTTTGCATGTAGTTACGAAGACCATCATCTCAGATCGGGATACTCGGTTTACCACACAAGTTTGCAGGGGAATACAACATGATTTTGGCACCTAGCTATGCCTTAGCACTGCATTCCACCCCCAGACCGATGGGCAGACAGAGAGGACTATCCAGAAGTTGGAGGACATGATGTGGGCATGCGTTCTAGATTTCAGGGGATCATGGGTGAGACACTTTCCTTTAGTAGAGTTTTCCTACAAAAACAGCTTCCACTCTACTATTGTCATGGCACCATTTGAGGCTTTGTATGGAAGACCATTTCGTTCAACCATTTGCTGGGCAGAGGATGGTGAGACAGTCTCTCTTAGGAAAGAGGTACTACAGAGCACCACAGAGAAAGTCTAGCTTTTGCGTGAGAATATGAAAGCGGCTCAGGACCGACAGAAGTCTTATGCTGATCGTCGGAGGAGGCCCTTGGAGTTCGAGGTGGGAGATAATGTGTTCTTGATGGTTTCCCCTCGACGGGGGAAGAGGAGGTTTGGGAAGGGGAGTAATCTCTCCCCTAGGTTCTTTGGAACTTTCGAGGTGCTGAGGCGTGTCAGCGAGGTGGCATATCAGCTGGCCCTTCCACCTCAGTTAGGGAAGGTTCATAACGTCTTCCACGTCTCCCAGCTTCGTTGATACTTACACGATGACTCTCATGTTATCTACTGGGGAGTTTTAGATATGGGAGATGACGCGACCTTTGAGGAATGACCAGTCAGAATAGAGGATCGTAAAGAGAAGGTGCTTCGTGGATGAACCATCACCTTGGTTCATGTGTTGTGGTGGAATGGAAGTCTCGAGGATAGCACTTGGGAGCGGGAGGCCCGGATGCACACTCAGTACCCAGAGTTCTTTTGACTTGTGTTTTTCTTTGTTCTTTTGAGCTTTTTTTTGATGTTATACTATGTACCATTGATATATGGAATTCTTGTCTTTTCAGTTGTGAGTCCTTTTGTTTCCCTGTTCTCTATAAGTGTGTAACATGTTCGGATGTGCGGGGAATTGAAAAAACCTGATCCTTAATCGAGACACATTAATGCAGATGCGATTGAACCCATTCGTGAGAGTTTGTTCCACCTAAAGCAGATAATATCTCGACATAGGGGAATGAGTTTCCCCAAACCATGTGTTCGTGCAGTGTGTTGGTTGTATAGTGTTGGGGGTAGTGCCAGTTGAAAAATCCTAATGGATGGAAGTGGTAAGACCCAATTCTTAATCGAGTCGCATTAATGAGGATGCGATTAAACCCAGGCAGGTCAGTCAGTGCCGCCTAAAGCGGATAATATCTCGACATAGAAGAAGGATTTCCTAACACATATGATTAGGGTTGTTGGATGGGTTCCTATTATAACGAGAACCCTAAGAGATATCTTGTTGGGTTCCTCTAGGTTGGTTTTGAATTCTTTGGGACAAGAATGTTTTAAAAGGTATCTGATGTAATGGCCCGGACCTCTCCGAGCCATTCCTTTGTCGAAAAGAAGGTCATGAAGTGTTTTGGAGGGTAGAATGGACTTTTCCCACACTTTCTAGAATTTTGCAACTACACGCCGTGTACCACCTTGCCGGGTATACCCCATGTTGAACCATGTCCTTGCCGTGTGAAATAAATGAGTACATGCCGTGTAGCCCATACTACATGCCGTGTAGTTCCTCCCGACGTATGTGTTACCCTCAAACCGTGTGTCGACCAGTCAATGACCGTGTGTTGTGTTGAAGTTGTGTCCTTGCCATGTGGAATAAATTATTACACGTAGTGTATCCCATACTACATGTTGTGTAGTTCCTCCCCATATATGTGTTACCCTCAAACTGTGTGTTCAACATTCAATGATTGTGTGCCACGTTGAAGGTCGTGTTGGAATCCGCGTGGTGACCATGTAAAATGGCCAAGTACACACCGTGTAATATAATGTATGTTCCGTGTACTTTATTTTTCTCACCTCTAAAAGGAGTGGGCCTCACCTCTATTTCAAATCACTCCTCTCCTCCCCTCTCCTTCAAGCAGAGCTCTCCTAAGAGACTTTGATGCTCTTTTCTTCCATAAATTCTTCGTCCGAGCTCCGATTTATGATCCGTTAGTGGCCACAGGATCATAATGACGAGGTGGAACTTCACAGATTGGAACTGTTGCTTCCCTTTGAACATTCCTTCCTAGCTTCCACCCGAGGAGTTTTTTATGGGTTTTGATAGAAGCGACGGATGTCGATGGATGTCTTCTATATTTGATCTGGGGAAGCGTTGCGATCAAAACCTATTGAGGTAGGGATTTTACCTTTGTCTCTCTAAATTGGGAATCGTGTGGGGTGGGTGTCCTCTTGTTTATGTGAAACACATTAGAACCAGTTTAATAAAGATAATAACTGGCTCATATAACATGGATGGGTAGTTTCTGAGTGCAGTTACATTATTTTATATCATATGATATTATGTTTTTAATTGAATAGGCTTATGCCTACTGAAAATCATGGTCATTGGGGGCCTTTGCAGGCACAATTAAATGCTGCCATATCTTTCTCGACCATTTATGGATGGAAACATTGTTGAATGTGGGAATTGGATAATCATGTAATGTTGGCTGATTAAATACCTGGAACCCTTGTGTGATCACCCCGTTTGAACAAAACGGAAATAAATATCATGTGGGTGCTGGTTAGAGTTTATTTATATTAAGGGGGTGTTTTGTTGGTTGTTGTGGATTGGGTGACCAGCGAGGCTACGGTTGGCTTGGATGAGGGTTGTTGTAAAAGCTATATTGGTGATGGGTATCAGGGATATGATAAATGGTATCAAGGGATGATGATGTGTGAGTTTTGGTGTGTTTGTGGTTATGGTGGTTGGCAGTGGGGCTGCAGGGATGTGTTTGAATGTGAACGAACTATGGGTTGTGAATATTAAATAAAAGTGGAAGAGATAATGAATATTGGGGAATGGTAATGGAAAGTAAATAATAATCAATGGGGTTGGTTGGAAAATAATAAGGGACATGTTTGTGTTGCATGTGTTTTCTTAACATGATTTATGGATGGCAGGGATATGTTTTATGAATGATCGATGTGGTTGGTTGTGGATAATTGCCCAGTAGTTAAGGAACTAATAAACTAATTCTGTTGAAACATGAAATCCTAAATGGGTTTGGGGTTGTTTGTTGTATGCATGCTTCGTAGTGGTCGTGACGAGGCACATGCTCAGTTTCTTTGTTTAGAAGCCATAGGTTGGGCTGTGTGTTTAGTATACATATATATATCTGTATCATTGTGTTTTGTCTCACCCCACCCATGTTGAGAACATAGTGTCGAACACTCCCATTTCATGGGAGAGGGTGTTTTCCCCTTAGTTACTATCTCATTCCCGCTTCATCATCCATAGGTTGTGATGGCTTGAGGAAACCTTACACCCAAGACTCTTCGGGTAGGATTCGATTAGGGTGGTTTTTGCCCAAGACTCTTCGGGCATGTTTACTATTTCTCATGAATTTTCGAGATGAGGCCCAGGTGTGAACCGGTGAGATATGTGGTTTGTGAGGCCCAGGTGTGTGCGGGTGGGATGTGTGGTTGTGAGGCCCAGGTGTGGGTGGGTGGGTTACGTGGTTGTGAGGCCCAAGTGTGTGCGGGCGGGTTATGTGGTTCTTGAGGCCTAGGTGTGTGCGGGCGGGAAGAGTGTGGTAGCATCTGGACATTCTCCATTAGGAAGAGCAGCTAACTAGTGGGAGATGGTGCGGGGTGCCCAATACTCTGGTTCTTATATACTACTACTATATGTTTTTTGTGTTTTTGGTGAGCGTGGCTGGTGAGGTTGGGGGGATAGAATTATTTGTTAGTTTTTGGTTTTTTCTATTGTTCTCATGGGACATTAGGATGTCTCCCTACTTGTGCACGAGAGCTTTAGGATTCCGTACTGAGTATACATGTATGCTCACCCTATGTTTACTTTTAGGTTTCCAGGAGGACTACTAGAGTCGTGCGGGGCCCTACTAGTCAGGAAAGTTGGAGTTGTTGTAGTTTACTATACTCTTGTTTCTTTTGGTATTGTAATTTTGAGAGTTCTTTTAATTGTACTTTGATTCTTAATTGTTTAAACATGCATGTGGGATTAGTTTGGGATTATTTCCATTTACTTGTTCTTCTTTTATTTTGGTGTTTGACTCATCCTATTTCCGGATCATAAATAATAAAAAGGGAAATGCCTCCCATATTTGTACAAAAACTCATACCATTGGTGCTAGTCGCCACCACGGGGCCTACTGGAGGCGGGACTCGGGGTTCATTATCCCCCTTCCCACTTTGCCAGCTCAGGAGGGGCATCTTTGGCTGGAGGGGTTCGTGAGATTCTACATCAATACACATAACTGTATGCTCCTTGTTTTATACCATAATGGTGAACCATGCTAACATCAAATGTACTATGTGATTTACATTCTAATTTTCCCCTTGAAATTATATGAAATTATTTATTGAATGAAAAAATTATTTAGTGTGTCATTTATAACAGAAAAATAATAATTATACAACTAAAATGGACTAATGAGGAGTAACTATCACAAATCTTCAAACATCATGATTAACCCCCCATATGGTGTCCTAGGTTCTTATAAGAGTCATAAGAGAATGAAGGTACATAATCCTTGTGTATTCTATATCTTCATTTTGATTTTCTGTATAGAATAAATCTATTACGAACTATCAATGTCTCATATGAATATTTTTTATGGATTACTGAAATGATCATGTTTTTTAAGACATGGGAAAAGGTTGTAAAATAGTATATTATTTTAGATAATGAATATATAAATTATAGTAATGGGAATAGAGATTAATTGAATGAGGTGATAATTTTAAGATCACATTCTAATTAAGTAATAATGAAACTTACTCATTATTATAATTCCGATAAAATATAGAAATCCATTAAAAATTTTCAAGGTAAATTACTAGAGGAAAACAAGGTTGTGTGGTATAAAATATGATACGTTTCAATATATTTTCCATATGATATTGTTGTATAATTGTATTATTAATACTATCTAAATATTAAATTCATGAATAAAATAAATATTAGAATGAATCGTAGGAATTAATAAACTCAAATTATGGTGGGTTGATAATTTTTTTAATTAATTATAATTATAAATTTTTTTGGAAGATGTCTATAAATATATAAATTCAGTGACTACATAAGAGATATATTAAAGGGTTTATTATATATATGAAATGGAAGAGAAAAATTGTTTTTAGGAAGAATAATATTCATGTACCAATCATGACAATATCCAGTCTTGATATTATTAGACGGATAAATATAAAATACTAGAAAATTAAATAAAAAAATAGAGGTGGCCTCTAATATAGACATATTAAAAATGTCATAAATGATGATAGTTAAAAGATACATTTTAGGAGATAATCCACCAGAAAAAAATTATTCTTTATATAGAAATTTTGTTGAATAAGGGAATCTCTTTCATAATACACATCTTAATGACTGAATAAAATAATTAACAGAATTTGGTACATTGTTAGAGTGGAAGTATTTCTGAATGAAAAATAAATATTGGATGAAATACATTCATAACTCAAAAAATTGTTTTTGAATTTGAAAATAAATGATGAATATAACTTCCATAGAATCATTCAAATTTTTATGGTGAAATGATTCAAATTTAAAACTAGAAACTAAAACTAAGGAATTTTCTCAACCTCCATATGTAGTCTCCCAATGAATATTATGGAATACATGAAAATATTTTTAATGATTGGGGGACACTATGCACTTGTTTATAGATTACCAAGGTTATAAATATGATGGAATAACTACTATAACAAAATCTTAACCAAGAAAACAAAACATTTGGTATGATTCTTTTAGTTATGTAGTATATTTTGGAATCATGTAAATATTTCATTCAATTATAGCTGGATATAATGAATATAATCTAATATTAAATCCTCCATTACTATGATATACAGAATAAATATTTATTAAAAATAATATCTTTTAATTTTGAGAATATATTTTACATTTTATTGGATAACATTAATCAAAGTAAAAATTTCATCAAGAAACAAGGATGATTCCTTCACTGTAGATCTCTTATAATGAATGAAACATAATATGGAAAATAAAGGTTAAATATAGTCTATTTGTGTGTAATATTTCATTAATGACTCGTTAGGGGAAAAATATTAAAGCGACTCTTATGGATATTTATGAGGTAAACCATGACCCATTACTAGGTGGATTAAAAAATCTTATCACTAAAAAAAGGATAATTATTTTTGGAATATATTTCTTAAAGACAGTGAATAATGAAAAAATATGAGATGATGATGTTACAAAATATGTAAATTTTATAGGTTGTGCTAATAAAAATGAAAATATGGTTCACATGAAAAATTTGTTTTTTTATTTTTACAATTATTATATTTCATAATATTTAATCAATCATACATGTTAAAATATCCACGTGAAAGTATTAGAAGAAAGGTATAAACATAAGGTTGGTTTATTACACCCAACCATAATCCTTATCCTTGGGATGTATACATAACCACATTAATAATGAATCTTAATGATCAAAATATCTATTTTATGTATAACAGGAATAATGGGGGAGATAAAATACTTATGTTGATGGTTTATAATTATTCTACATGATTGGTCAAAAGAATATGTGTTTGTGATGTAATAATTAATGTGCATCTAATTGAGTAAGAGTATTTCATTTTCCTAATTCATATTTAGGACCAACACAAATATAAGTAATGGTTTCAATTCTCTAATTTTACCCAACAACTATTCTTGAGAAATCACTATGGCTTTGTTAGACAAAAATAATTTTTTCATGATGAGATAATGGAGAAAGTAATATGTAGAGATTCCTATAAATATTAATTGGTGGAAAAATATATTTTATGGTATTTTAGGAATCAATCTATAACTGATAAATAAAAAATTAATATTTGGATGTTTTTATAGTGTTATATGATAACTAGAACAAGTATATTTTACTTTTAATGTTATGTCACCAAATATCTAATATTACATGTTTATTTTTTATGTACCAGAAATATTATTTTAGTTGAATATTTTTCAAATTCCCAAAAGATAATAAATGAAAACCAAATTACATAATACTCAATTCAATTTATGAAATGTTAACTCATCATATTCATTCAGAAACTAAATACATACATGGGGTTTCTAGATGAGTGTATGAATTATATTTAGAATTTTCTAATTTAAATTAATCTTAACAGAGATTCAAAAACATTTATAACAATAGGTATCATAATCCTATTATAAAAAAGTTAAAATTATGTATTCAACATGTTTTATATATCACAAATATATTGTTTTTGTCTCATTTACTATTTTATAATTATTTAGATTTTCATCAAAATTTTATTTATTGAAATGAATAATGGATTATGTTTATTTTTTTAAGTATATATGAATATATATGTTCGAAAAAGATAACTATGATATTATTAAAATAAAATATTTTTTATTAACCAATGTTCTGACATTGTATTTTTATTTTGTATAATGTCACAAATTCTATGTTATGAATTAACTCACATAAATAATTTAATAAATTTTTACAATGTTTTAATGATATAGTTTGAATCACGATTTATATAAAATGTGTAAGTATTCTATTTGACAAGATGATCCAAGAATGAAAATACATAGCTATAATTTCCTTCCAAAATATAGTATCAAATTATAAAAAATTGTCTAAATGACTAATTTTTTTCAGTTGATCCATTATGTCTGATGATTATACATAGAGTAAAATTTGGATGAACAATGGAGGTTTTTAATGTTGAGATAAAATGATTTTTTTAATAAAAAAACATTTCAAATTTCTTTATAATCCACAATGCCTTTAATGGTAACCAGTGGTTTCATTCGTTATATGAATAAGTAGAAAAACAATAGGGGTTAACAATATCGCCTTCTGTTGATTTCATGGGGGTCATATTTTTCATTATGAAAAATGTAATTATTATTGTTAAATATCATAATATGAGAATAAAATCTACTGAAGGTACCCTATAAAAAGTTAAAAAATATATGGGAGTAACAATGAATTTAAAAATGAAATGAACAAAGATGTAAGTATGAATAAAAATCAGAATAAATATAACAGTACTCATTTTATCATATTAAAAATAGGGTAGTGACCATAATGAACAATGAATATGGATTCGAATTTCACTATAGTGGCATTGTAAAAAAATATCAATGGGTGAATTTTTTAATGAATGTGGTTGTGTGATGCATTTTTAAAAAATAGGTAATTTATGATTGTGTTGATAATAAATAATAATGTATTATAATTGAGTTTGAAAAATAATTATTGAATTCTTGAAATGTGTAAATTCCAAGATGATTTGTATAAGAAATGAAAATGGAATCACATTGGGATGAATTAAAAGTGATATCATGATTAATATCTCTTTTAATATCATGTAAATGTTGTGAAAAAATTTATAAAATATAGTGTATACTTGAGAATAATTTTTAATGTGTTGGAGAAGTATTCACTAAAAGAAAAAGATGCAATTATAAGGCTATATTATAGTATGGATATCATAATAAAAAACCATGACGGGAGGAAATAAACCTTCTTTTGACTATAGTGGAATTATAATGTGCAATCATTTATATTATCCAATCCATTTATGTATGTAAAATACCTTTTATATTTTACAATAAAGAGTCTGTTATGAAATTGGAATTATAGAAATTCTACATTTTCTTGGCAATGAAGATATTATTTATCTTACATGAAAACATACATTGCAATATTGGTGTTCTAGAATTCTATAAAATCACACTAGATTCTATGTAGAAAGTATTATAAGCCTTATTTGGATGAATTGGGTTTTTTGAGGGACATGAATCATTACGAAAATTATGGGTTTTATTGGAGTCAACTATAAAAAGTGTATTATTTTATCATATAAAATTATAATGAATAATTCTGAAATGAATTTATTCCATATTTCAAATAAACTAGTGATTTCTATACCTCAAAAACTTGAAAAATATTTTCATCACAACCAGTTAAGTGAATAATAATTTCCATATGATAATGTATATAATTAAATAGTAATTTTTTGTGTTTGTAAAAAGTAAATGACCATGTTTTTATTGGATAAATTTAATTATAACTTCTAATAGTATATCATGACACAAATAAACTATATATAATGATTATTTTGTAAATATTTCATCTATATTTATTGGATTTAATAGGATGCCGTGAGATTATAAATATTTTATATGATTGTTGAAACAAATAATGATATAGTGTCCTAGAAAACCCCAATATTAATATTGGAGAGAAGAAGAACAATATGAAAATGGAGGTTGTAGCATTAAGAATTGTATTGAAGATAAAATTGAATATTTCATTATAAATTAAATATTTACATTTTAAAATAAGGTTTTATAGACTAAATCAGATTTCTTATAATATATAAATGATAAAAATTCATTTAGTTGTCGCTGAACAATATTAATTTATAATATAATGATGAATTAATATTTATACATTTTTAGGTGTTAGATATATGTGTTTATAAAAAATAACTTATGAATGTTCGGAAGAATAAGCATGATGAATAGGATATCTTATTAAGGGAAAGAGGGAAGAGTGGGACTTTGAATTTTAAAAAATCGTACATTTATGAAAATAAAAGGGTTTCAATGATGAATATAAATATCATAAATGGATTATAACATGAATAGACAACATAATAGAAGAATAATGATGTCATTTCTAATTTTCCAAAGGGTCTGTGAAACATAATGAAGGAGGGGGTTGAGTTAGGGTTCATATATTGGAAAATTTCTATATTTATGAAATTTATCCTCGAAAAACTATTAATGTAATATTAATTATATATTTCAGTAAATCTCACAAGCATGAAAATATAATTATGCCTAAATGGGACACAATATTTATAAGTTTTTACCATTGTGTGAGTTCCTACATATTTTCCATGGATACTCCAATGGGTCCTTGGAAAATAATTATTGAAATTAAGTAAATTCAACATTGAGACAACATTTGTTAGAATTATTCAATCAATAAATCTATTAATTATATTGACTCTCATAATTATAAATTTTTTGTCAGATAGATGTGACACAAAAAAATATAAATCATTTTAAAATTTCATCCACAAAAGGTCACACGTAATCTCTTCCTGATTTCCCTCTATCCTCACTTCATCGTCTAGAAATATTATATCTTGTGTTCAAATTTCTGTTAGACTCTATCATTTCATGTCATAATAAACTAAGACTAATATAAAATTAGGTTTTATTAATTTTAACAAAACATGGTGCCTCATAAACATCTTCTCATTTCCTCTATAGCTGATCATCACTATCTGGTTTTTTTAAAATAAACCACTTTTAGATTCTATTATGATAAATGACTTTCCTGAAACTCACCTCTAACACAATATCCTCATAAACTAATTTTTGTTAAAATTATTTTTAAGTATGTATTTAATATTCAACCCTTAATATCGGATCACTGAAGATATTAATGATGGGAATATGAATTCATTTTCATTCTAACTGAAATTAAAATTTCAAAAATTCCCTCTAAACTCATCTTTTTCTGAAATATTCTACAACCAATAATTTTATTCACAAAAATTCTCTATCAAATTTTATTATTCATACACATTCTTTATCATATCATATTGTTCATATACATTATTCACCTACTTTTATACTTCATTCATATTCTCCATGTGATTATACTATTCATGAATATTATTCTAATGATCAACCACTATATACACATAATCCTACGAATTCTTCTATTAATATTCATTCTTTATCCTATTATCTATTTCCTCATCTTTGAGTGTTCAATTATACTAATTATTTTTTTTCATCTCATTTCCCAATTCATCAATTGGAAAAAGGTTTCTCCAAATCCAAAATTTCATTGTAAAGTAGAAAAGCCTACCTAATTTAAAAAACATCAATTTCAATATTCTACCAATCAATGAGATCAAGATTATTTAATGAGATTATTAATGATTTTAAAATCTATTAACAACCATAATGTATCACCATTTGGTGTTAGATTTTGTTTAACAGTATTATTTAAAGATTCTAACTTCATGAATTTATTATATTCCTCATCTCAATAACATTATTAAATTATACACATTCTATCCTTATTCATCTCATCAAAGTTTATAACAGATAGAATTTTTAACCTTACTCACATTAATAATATTCTTAACATACCTCATTTGTAAGTTTTTTCACCTATGTAACCTTTTAATCTACTATAATTATGCACATTAATCATATTAGAATAATTACTAACATGTAGACTGTCTACCTTTATCAATCTCAGTAACATTCATTACATCCTCACATTGTTAAACTATTCATCAATAATATAAATTATAACCTTCAATATTTTCTAACTTTCTAACTATCTTATTTAACTGATATTATATATCAATTTAAAATTTTTATTCTCCAACAACATTCAATTTTTTTTAAATTTTTTTCACTTTATTATATTCCTAAAATTAATCCATATAAATATTTTAATTACTCTCATATTCTTAATTATATAAAATTATAATTATTTTCCCATTGTAAAACATACTACATTCAATTTTGTTTGACATTTTTCTTCTTCTTCTCAATCGATTTCATAAAAATTATTTTATTAAAAAATCTACCATGTACTTTTTGAATAAATATTCTTATATTAACATTGTTACCCCACATTCTTCCACCAACATTACTATACCCATTTTACAAAATCATTTTATCAAAATTTAATTTAATATAATTAATTTTATTTTAAAAAAAAATCACAAATGATCATAAATATTCTCCTTTAGATATTTTGACAACAATATTTAAAAATCTTTAACACTTTCCTTTTTTCATCATTTTCCAAAATATAGACTTTTATAAAATAGTGCTCTATAACACCACTCAATATGTTTATGTTATTTTCATCATTGATGTTCATCCCTTTACGATAATAAAATTTATGGCCCTATATTGATAAAACAAAATATTAATTCATATCATTAACTTTTTTATAAATTTTCAACTAAAAAATTTTCACTCTCTGGAAATTTTTTTTACATGACCATTTAATGACAAAAACAACTTCAGATTCCTTATAAAAGGTTTTATAAAACATTAATAGTGGGTTTCAACAATCTTTCTCCATTTTTAACATAATTAGATTAATGGAAGGGGAATTAGTTTTTTTGGTTTAGGAAGTCATTGGTGGATGATGAATATAATATTTCATCCACAATTCTTCTAATCTATATTTTAAAAAATATTTATTTAAAATATCATTAATTTGTTATTTTATAGAAATATAGTCTAGTATAACATATCTATTAGAAACATCATCCCCAACTAAATGATGCATAATTTCAATGTTATTTGATCATAAATATTTAATAGGGTTTTTTTGGAAGAATAATATTAATATAAATATCACAAAGTATATTAACTAGTTTATATAAAATTCCTTATCAACACTTCCAATTAATCATTTATCCATATAATTTATGTAAAAGATGTGTGGAATGAACATAAATTTGTTATAGTATGATGAAATTCGTTAAATTATTATTGTTAATATGAAAACTCAAAAACATTCTCCCAATAAAATTATCCTCTTTATACTAAATGTTTATTTTTAAATATACTAACCAATCAAAATTTAGAATAGCCATGATTTTTCCTAGAAAAATTTCTTTTAAACAAAATCCCATATGAAAATGATCCATTATAATATCATAGAATATGTTTTTTCTATAATATGAAAATACTTATGCTAACTTTGATATCATAAATCTTATATAAATAAAAAAATTATTTGTCCATCAATCTATATGATAGAGGAATCTTCATATACAACATCATAAGTATTTAACAATCACACTTTTTACAACCTCATATTTACTCATAAATATTAATAATTTAATTAGAGAAAAAAAATATTTGAAATCACCCATTAATAAAATTTTTATAAACTATCACCAGTAAATTTCTTGTGATATGAAAATGTATATTTCCTTTTACTGTACTTCTAAGACTATTATGATTTTTTTTATCTTAGCATTTAAATGTAATTTTTTACTTCATTTTGTCTAAAAATCTGTGCATGTATTTTTCCTATTCCCTACAATATTATTTTCGTCTATGTAATCAATAATAATCAGGTTTCCAATTTTCAAATCGTTCATATATAAGTTTAAATCAACATTCCCTTCTAGAGAAATTCACTTTTCCTTGGATACTATCCATTTAAGAGTACCTGTTTTGTAAGAACCCAGTTCTTCATTGAGGTAAGAATCCTTTAAATTCCTTCAATTCTGAATTTAAAATTACAAATATTCAATATTATGAATTCTCATTAATATCTTGGAGGTATTAGTGGTGTCAGGTATTGGTTTAAAGCCAAGAAACCAATTTTTGTGGTGAAATGGCCTAGAGAACAGTTAGGGTAGACCATGAAAGTTAGTCCATACTACCATAATACTATATATTTAATCATGAATGTGTGTCTTGGAATGGTTTTTACATTGTTATTTAAACCATGCAGACAAAGTATGTTGAGCCACTTTTTCTACAGCTAACCAGGCAGAGTTGGAGCACGGTATGTAAAAAAAACACCTAAACAATGATATTACAAATTTGGGGTGATGTTACCATTACATCCTATTTAAAGAGTTAAATGAAACAAAAATTTATTATTCTCTTCAGATAGACTTCATCCCTACTTTGAGAGCTCACATGACACATAATATAGGATTCGAGATAACTCCTTTGATCAAGCATGGAATCACGATCTGTAAGAATCATTAAATCTTTCTTAATGAGTTATTAATTTCTTTTAATGAATTATCATTTATTATAGATATTGGTTAGGCTATTTTGGTGCAAGGAAATAGGCAGTATTAAGATACTCCTCATCAATTCTTTGATTTTCTCTCACTCAGATCCAAATCTTGTGCCGATACTAGTTGAACTATGAAATAAAGATCTATGACATGAGTTCTCATGATTTTTTTTAATTCAAGTGATTTATGTATATGTTTTTGTGCCACATTACCACTTCCCATGTAATGCCTAAAACTATATTTTGATTCTTGAATTAAATTAATAATTATGATTATTTTAATTAAATATGTACATCATAAACATTAATGGATGAGGGAATTGAATGGAAACGCCCCTTCTGTTCTGTTGTCAATTTAAATAGTCCATTTGATGGAAAATGTACTTTGACACCTTGTTGTGTTCCCATTTTCTCATTTTTCATGGGACATTATTTGTTAATTTAAATTTTAAATTTAATTTTTATTTTAATTGTATCTGAATTAACTAATGAGAAATAATGAAATGGCCATAACCCTTAGCCTTGAATTGGAATCGATTATTTATGATACAATTTCCACTTTTCATTGATGTTACCATGAGAATTTTATAGAGGATATTATTTATAATAGGTTGACTAAACATGGTATTCTTATTATAATGTTTTTATCATGTGTGTATTTGGGGGGGAAAGCCTTATTGGATGGACAATGCCCTGATTCACCATTTGAGGTGAGTTCTCAATGAGATGTTATTGTTATTGAACATGAAATACTAAATGAAACTGATTAAATTAATTATATTAAATGTTATATAATTAATTGAATGCATATAAAATTGGAAGACACCTTGATTTAAATGATGAATTCCATGGATGGACTCATTTTTATTTGTCCTTGTTCGTTCCTGTGTGATTCTTGGACTATATTATGGTTTTTTACGGATGGAATCATATGGGGTATTTGACCAGTATTCCGAGTGATACATGAATTTTTATGACAATTAAATGGAAAAACAAAAAGGTAATTTACCATTTATCAATGGTTGATACTTATGATCCCATAGTTTTAGGACCAAAATAATGAGGAATTTGTTTGTACTCAAGTGTTGCCTTTTGTTATAAAGGAATGAATTATGAGAAATAAAATCACATATAATTGTATTTTGTGGATTTTTTATTGAATTTTGTTTACAAAAGAATCAAACTCATCTTTTCTAAATAATCATATCCACTTTATCTTTCGTAATAAAGAGAAGTTGTTTAAAAGAAAATATTCTGATCATAATTTCTATGTGATTGGAATGATATAAGATTATAATGATTAATTAAAAATTATGTGAAATAGGATAATTAGTTTCAAGGAGAAAAAATATTTCTGGAAGTAAATGGTCATTGAATTTACATTAGATCTGGTATGAATGAAGTCATTTTTTTATGGGTAATATAATTCGGTATCAATCATTTTTAAATGCCATGAATCCTTACAATGATTTATTAGATATAAATTATATGTATAATTGAGAACATATGATACAAGATGATGGATGGAAAGGAAGATTGATTTTCCAATATATATACATATTTATCATATTTGGGTTGAACAAAATAAAGAGATGATGTTTATTAAAAAGAGATTATACTCATGGGAATCAAATTTGGAGTGAGAAGGAAAAAAGATAAGGTTTTGAGGATCTTAATCAGAATGATCCTACTGAGAATTATCGTAGTCTAGAAATGTAGATTCTGATCATCAATTGTGTGAAAAAGAAAACTTTTGTACCCCAGATTGTCATACTCATGCAAAAGAAGAAAACGACTTTACATAATATGACTGTATTTAGAATTAACATATTTTGGCCAATAATTCTCAGAAATATCGTACTCTAGAAAATAATATCTAGATGATGAATATTTTGAGACTGATGAATGAAAAGAAAAGGAGAGGATGATATCAACAATGTTTCCATCCATTTCTAAAGGGCTGAATTACATTATAGGCCTCTATCTTGGTTAAAATAGGAGTATTAGAAGAAGAATTGTATCTCAACTTGGTCAAAAAAAGTATGGAAAGAAATAGTTGATGTGTATTTCAATTTGTACTAGACTAATTATATCATAGTGGAAATATTTTAAATATTCCAGTGGGTCTAGAGAAGAAGTGAATATAAACTAAATTGAAAAGAGATTTGTTGAAGAAATTATGAAGGGGGAGCTCTATGATCGAAATAATTATTGTAGAAGAATCATGAATCGTAGAGAAATAATATTTAATTAAAAATACACCAAAGATTTTAGGGGAAGTAAGATTAGGGTGATTTTGATTATGATGAAAAATTTAGGGATTCCCTCTAATGCGAATCGAGGTTCACTGAGAAAATGAAAAAATTATACTGTACTTTGGGGCTGACCAATGTACAGTTTATAAGAGAAAAGGTCAGAGTTATTAAAAAAGGAATAAGTTTCCACATTCACTAATGTAGAATAATTATGCATTGATTGAAGTGAATGTGAAGAAAAAAGATCACATCGTTATATATAGCTGATCATCATACTCAGTAATTATCATATTGATCTAACTACCATATTCGGATAATCAATCATATTTTGAGAATTATCATATTAGGGATCGATTAATTTGTATATAAATTTTTACGATGTGATTTCCAGAATGAGGAAGATTCGTACATGGAGAATATTACAGGGTTTTTCAAACTCAGAATTGAATTGGTTTAGATTTATAGTTATTTTATTTTATCAATGTTATATTTTTTTTCTTGGTAGAATTGTATTAGGATGTAATGTACATAGAATAATTGTATCAGGGAATATCATTCTCAGAAGAATAACATCGAGAAACTAAGATTTTTTTTTTATAAAATATTCCAAAAAGTTATAACTATCTTTAAGGTAAGAAATTGAAGATTTGTTTTCAACTGGAATTTTTTTTTCAATTCAAATAATGCATTGGTAAGATTCATCGTTAGATAAATATTGTATTACAAAATTTGTGCTAACTGTGTTCACACACACTGTTGGATTATTTACATTGTGCTACATAAGTGAAAGGTTAAATAATACCCGTTGTAATCCAAGGATTTATTTCTTATGGGTTGTGAAAGATTATATTACCTCCAAACTATACCAAAGATGTAGCTATTCCTTTTGGATAGATATCCTTGTAAATAATTGAGTTATTTTTTATGTGTGGATTATTTGTTTTCAACAGTAAATTAAATATTTAATAGGAGAAAAAAGTTGTTTGAAGGAAACCTAAAAGATAATTATCACTGATTCACTCCTCCCACTCCCAGTTATATAATCATCCAAACTTCTCACGTTCAAGTGGCATCTGAGGTTAGGTATCATTTTCTTATTATTTAATAATAGATTATTTGAATTTGTGAATAAAAATGGTATTTACTTCTTATATTTAATGAATTATAATATCTACAAAATATATAATGCTTCTTTATCTTATATATGTTGGATTTTTTGTTTTGGATACTACAACAAATGATTTTCTCCTATTGATTTTAATGTTCTTCTTACATTTTTTGATAAGAAGAATCTCGGGAATGATGAAAGGGAAAAGAATGTTGTATTATCTACACATTCTGAAATATATTTATTATGAGTGATAGGTTTTTCTAAATCAAAAGTTATATTTGATAAATTCTAAAAATAAAAGAAGGAAAAACAAATGTGATGAAGGATATGATATAAATATAGATATTGAAAAATGATGATTTGAATATGGGTGATAATTAATATGTTAGGGACATCTTTTCCAGGGAAAATGCAATTGGGAGCACTATCAAATGTCTTTGTAAAAATATATATGACTCTAATGTTTTTAAAAAGATCATGAAAACCCTTCGCATATAGTTTTATGTAAATGTTAATTCATTAAAAGGTATAGATCATTTAACATTATCTCATTATGTTTTTTATAGAACTTTCAACACATACGATATGATTGGGGAAAATATATTACAGAAAAAACAAAAATTGATAAATAAATATCTTTCAATGGTGAAAATAAATAAAAGTAAAATATGATTATTTATATTGATGAGGAAGATGGAAAATCTGAATCTAAAGATGAGGTATGTGAAAAATATTGATAATATTTTATCCCTATTTTGTAAAAAATTTAAAAGAGGTATGTGGAAATATAAATGTAAAATTCCATTAAATGTTATTGAATTTTGAGGTGTTGGTCACTTTATATCTAATTGTCCATGATGAAATAAAGAACATGATATTAATTATGAATATGTAATTTGAAGAATACTGTGTAAGAAATAGAGAAATAAGGAAAGATTGAAGTCCCCATGGAAGGATAGAAAGGCCATCAATAGAAAAAGAAGATGTTTCTTGTCTAAAGATGAAGTAGAATAAGGAAGTGATACTTAACCTAAAAAATATCTTAGGTATGTTATATAAAATACATTTATTATAATATTTAATGATTATAAATTTGAAAGTTTTAGTTCCAAATTATAAGAGACTCAACATTTATTTCATTTCAAAAAATTGATGAAGGAATGGCCTAGAGAGACTAGTAGATTGAGAGCAATAAAAAATGGTTAGATATATTCTCTTCATCAAAAAATCATTAATTGTTTTTCTCATGAGAATGTGAATCTTATAAAAGAGATTGATAATTTGAATAAATATATAGTTGAAGAAGATAATTTCAACGAGAACATGGAGAAGAAGATGAAATAAATAGAAGAATATTTGGAACTTATCCACCAAATACTGTAAAAAGTTAAATATAGAAATACTTGTTTCCAAAAATTAATTACTGAATCTGGTCAAAGTTCACACAATGAAAAATTGTATAAGGTTAAATAAAAGTTATCTTTAATGGGTCGGAGGAATTGTGGAATTTATTTAAATTGAAAGATTTTAAAAATGTTATATATGTCAGTAAGACCAACAAATTTATGAATTCAGATGTCTCAGAGGATCCCAAAAACTGAAAACGTTGTGATACAATATGTGTTGGGAAAATTTGTAAACCCATATTGTTTGATAACAAATAAATGATAATGAAGACTTTAGTAGGAAATACAATGGATAATGGTTCAGAAAAATAAAGAGGATGTGGTGAATGATAAACGTATTAATTTTTCCAATCAATGTAGAAGTTTCATAAGAATATACTCCTTCTATTTATATTTCATGCATTGTGGTGGATTTGTAAATAAATAAAATATGTGGGGGTTCAACAAAAAACATTGAAATTTTTCTACAGGTTATGAAAGGCGTTGTTTAATGGGGAATAAATTTACACAAAATAAGAATTATAAGAAGGTTATTTGAAAGAATAATGAGAATGGTGGAGTAAAAATTGAAAATATGTTCCAAAAATTGGGAACTATTTGTGAAATATGTAACCAATATGAAGACTTTCCAAAAGGATCTATTTTTCTAGGCATAAAAAAGATTTTTGATAATTCTAAAAATTTGATCATGATGAATAAAAGTGATGAAGTAACAAGACATGTTCATATAATTACAATGAAAGTTGAAAAAGGAGAATAAACTAGGATACTTAATAATGGGTGTTATTATCATATGAAAAATTATTTAAAATTTTTGATGAATGTAAATGATTTTAAAGAAAGAATAGTGGCATTTTTCAATGAAGAAACCTTGAATATTAAAGGTGTTGGATCAACCATCATTGGGAAATAAAAGATAAAATACATGAAGGGTTTTTATTTTTTTGGGTTGAAACATAATTTTATAATTGTTTAAAAATTTATTTATAATGGTATGAAATTTTTCTTTAGAAAACATAGGTTTTTTTAAACTGAAGAAGGTGGAATTATTTTTACTAGAGTCCAATATACAAAAGGAAATTTGTTTCATATTAGATAAATACAAAACTATTGTCTTGTGGTTATGGTGGAATTTAATCAGTTGTGGAATAAAAGGATGGTACACATGAGCAAATGAAATATGAGAAATATATATAAATGGGATAGTGTATCATACATTCTTTACTTTCTAAGAAGAAGTGATTGGTATTTCACTATTAGTCAAAATGGATAGATTAAAAATATTGTGACTATAAAGATGATATTTTTTCAAAACAACCCCAGGAGCTGATTTATTATGATATTTGTTGGTTGCTTAGTAAACAATAACCAATTGGAGAAAATTACTTCCTTATTTTTATTTATGATTTTAGTCACATTATTTGTGTTATGCATATTAAACAAAAATAAAATTTGTTGAAAATGATTAAATGTTTCGAAAGGAATGATGATAAATAATGTGAGTTTTCAGTGAAGATGTTAAAAAAATGGTCGTTAATGAAAATTTTAATAATTCAATAGGTATCTAGAGAAGCATGGAATTCAGAATGAGTATAGTTTTTCATAAACTCCTCCACAAAATTGGGTTTCTTAATGAAAAAAATATGTTTTTTTGGAAATATAAAGAACTATGTTTCTTGAACATGGTCTTTCTCATTAATTTTTCCTGTAATCCTTGAGTACTGCTAATTATATCCAAAAGCATTGTTTCTAAATTCCTCAATCAGATATGAATCCATATGATTTTTTTTATGAAAAAACACCAAGCATGAAACACATAACAATTTATGGTAGTCTATGTATCGTAAAAAAGAAAGGTGGAAACTATGGAATGTTTGAGCAATGAGGTAAGGATGAAACCTTTCTACAATATTCTGTAGATGATATATGATATAGATGTTTCAAAAATAAATGAGAATAATTGCTGATTAATTTTATGTGAAAGTGATAGAAAAAAGCTAAGGAAATTAAAAATATATAGCTAGAGGAGACCAATGAGAATAAATGTTTTAAAAACAATTGTTATAAGGATATAGTAAATTTTATTTCTAATCTAGAATAATAATAATAATCATCATTTTGAAGTAATGTTGGTGATATTTGAAAATTTCATCCAGGGATGAGGGAGAAAGTAATGCTTAGAATATAATACATGATCGACATCAAAATAATTGAATCATATTGAACCACCACATTAAATCTTCCCTGATTACATAAAAATATCCCCAACAGATTGTAATTTTGTAGGTAAGTTATTTAATGAAGAAAAGGGCACATCCCCAATTTTAATTTTTTGTTTCTATTCATCTCTTTTCATTCTTCCCTCATACTACATAAGTTTACTAATAATATATTCCATGTTTAGATTATTTTACTTTCCACCCTTATAAACCTCAGTTATCTTTTATTATCACTCATTAAGTTTGATATAAATTATCTTTTACACAAGGATATAATCTTCATGACCATTCTTACCAATATATTGTAAACTATTAACAATTGTTATGAATCATTGATTCATTATTTCAACAGATTCACCTTGTAAGAAGTCATAGGATTAATAGGATTCTATTAACATAGCTATATGAGTCTCAATTACTTTAGATGTTCCAAGATGTATAATCTCATGTTTTTAATATAGTGTTGGTAGTTTTACAAGAAGCAAATATGAATATAAATACATCTAGTCTGGAAACATAAAAATGTATTCCTTACACTATAGATTAATTGATATTCTTGTTTCTCTTAAGGAATATAATTAATTATATCATTATCTGGAATCTTATAATATCTATGATTCATTAAAAAATTGTCAACAAATGAATTGATAACAAAGGCTTTCACAATTTCCATCGAGTAATAATAATATGCACAGTCAAGGATAGATGGTTTGTTGGGATTCTAATTTTATATGGATCCATCAATCATTCCATATAACATTAAAAAAATATTTTCCTGTAGATATATGTTACTAAAAAAATATCAAAACATTAACAAAAATATAATATTAATGAAAGTAAAATCATACGAAGATATAGTAGAAAAATCCTCAACAAATACTAATTATTGGATCTGTATGTCTATAATATCATTTGTTCAGTTGTAAGAATTTTCAAAAAATGGAAATACATACATAGGGGGGTTACATAATAGTTTTAACAAATTGTTTAAAATAATTATAATAAATAATGGATATTCTTCTCATATTTGGTTATTAGAATCAATCTCAGTCAAATGAACAAATTCACCGAATCAAAACCCGTTTATGACCCAATCATATTTGTGTGAAAATCATAATAACTATGGATAAAACCTGTCAATTCATAATAATCATAATCATAATGGATATGAATAATTCAAAAAAAAGTATATTGTTTTAATAAAAATAAAATGAAAAACATAACCATAATAAATGAGTATGAATATTCAATATACATTAAATGTTCTGTATAAAATAAAACCATGGGTAGAAAAAGAAATATAATAGAATATAATGGTTTTGATGAGTTTATAAGGCATGATGGAACTATAGGGTTATTACCTGTTTCTACCAAATTACCTTCTACTATGGATCAAATATTTTCTCCACCTTGTTGTTGTTTTAAAAGATTACTGTGGAAGTTTTACTTTCTCTGAGATGTTATGCAACATTGTGGTCATAAACGTCTTGGAATTTCTCACTTCTGATTTCCTACCTCTCACCTCACTCAACCTATGCCAGATAAGACCTCTCTTGGTGGTGTGGTGATGGTCTAATGGTTGAACACTAGTAGTTGTGCCTATGGGTTGCAGCCTCCTCTCTACTGCATGTGTTGGTGGTCTATTGTGGTCCCCAAGTGTGTTTTGGTTACGGAAAATGGGATTTGGGTTCTTCTTGGCACTAGGGATTTTTCATGGAAACTATGACACTCGGGTGGCCATCGATTTGGTTATGGGTTATTTTTGATCAATTTTATTCTACTATTTACCAATTTGGGATTTTTTCTATTGTTCATGTGTTAGTTTTATTTTAGTGTTTTTTCATTGGACGTTCTTGGTTGAATCTTCTATAGGGTCATGGTTCAGGTTGTTTTTCATGGTTTTTCGGATGCCAACTACAAGTTTCGAATTATTTTTGATGTTCTTAAAGAATAATATGATAATCATTGATGAATTGACGCTGGAAGATTGATGTTGGGGATATACCATATTGGTGTTCATTCAATTGATTGTTTTCTATTTGTGGTGTATTTTTCGCCGTGCATTCTTGTTGCTTTGGCCTCTGTGGTCTATGGATCAAGGGTATCTTCAACCAGATCTTCTAAATAAGGATTCTAGAAATGTGGTTTTGGGAAAGGATATTCCATAGTAGCATCTCTATCTAGAATTAGATGTTTGATAGGGTATATATCTTTCCAACAGTACCAGGAATGTTCACTTCTGCAATGGATATCTAGTTGAATAGTGCGGGAAGGTGGAAGCCAGATTCAATGTTTATGATTCTAGGAGGATATATTCTCATGTAGTGTGGCTTGTTTGTAGTATTGTAATTTTGGATCATTATGGCCATTTTTTTACAATGTCTTTGATGTCATGTCGGTTTTCCCCTTTTAACATAAATGAGGGGGTTCTTAAAAAAAATATTTTAAGTCAAATGAAATTGTGATTTTAATAACATTATAGGATATCTTCTTTAACATTTGAAAAATTTAATATATAACCTAGAATAAAGTTATCCAATTTTTTATACTTACATGAAAGTATATATTATCTTACCAAGGAAATCCAATGATATGATGATCAGAATGGCTTTGTATTCTTTTCCCTGGAAGCCCCCGATACGATGCTCAAAATTAATTTCAACCGAACTAGGCAGCCCTTGTTCTAAAGCATAGGATTCTATATATTCTTTTCCCTGGAATAAATTTTTTTTTAAGATGATCTAACAGAAAAAAATTACAAAACAATATGTAAGGTGACAACTAAACGTAGTTTTAATTAAAAGACTACTCCCAAATGAAATAAAATGATTTAGAATGATTTTTTGACACTGTGTATTAATCAGAAAATTTGAGAGTGAATGCAATTGACCAGCTCAAAACATTTCAAATAACATTGAATTTAAAGGCGAGCTCCCAACATTCATATTGTGATCTCCTAATGGCCATACTGCCGAGTTTGTTTACTAAATTTGGACACTCTGCCCTTGATTACTAAGAAATATATGTGGTAACTTAAATAATAATGTTTAATTTGGAAATATTATCATTGTGTTTAAATTTATCCTTATATTAGAAATAATACTATTATATTCTGATTATTAATAGAATTTTGTCATATGTAATTTCATAATAATTTCAATACATGACTCTTTTTTATTGTCAATCTTATTTTATCAGTTAAAATATCAATTTGATTATTAAGGCTCTATCATTTTGGTAATCCGAACAAAAAATATAACATATGGTAGTGATAATTGTGAGTCTAATTAATCAAGCACATACACATTACAATAATAATAATGAATAATTTAATTTTTTTACTTGTAATTACTATGAACCTATTATACTTTATGAAATAAATATCATGTACATAATAATTTAGTAAAACTATCTTTATTATAGAGTGTGTGATTTTAAAAATTAAAATAATTGAAAAGTAAGAAGAATAACTTCTGAATAAACACTACACATTCATACTCATTTAACGAATATGTTTTAATGATCAGGATTGTGGAATAATAGTTTAATATTTTATCATCTTACAATTGAAGCTGGTGTTGGGTGCTTTACAACCTATCAATGATACTGAATTTAGTAAAAATAAATATAAGATATTGTCTCAGGGTGTTATATTCGGTTATAAGAGTGTTTATTATTTTAATATACTATATCAAACATAATGAAACTCTTTTAAAATCTCTTGTGTTATATTATACCTACATAAATGAATTGAATCCTATCAACTTAATCAAGATCACAGAAATCAAGGGGTTAAAATTTCAAAATTAACTTTTTGTAAGTGATCATTATAAAAATGGATAATATAACTTCATCTTGTTAGGAGAGAAATAGAAGTTTTATGGTTGTATGGAATAAAAAATAACATGTTTTCTAATTCTAATATAATTTTTGGTATGTAATGATATTAACAGAAAAGATAAGAAATAATAATTATATAGATTGATACAGATCATTGATCGAAATAATATGAATGATCTTGAGAATGAAAACAACAACAAATCCATTAATCTATGATGAGCTAAATGACTATTGATTCATCGTATATAAAGGTAATATGATAAGTTTTTTTAATATTATATTTCAAATGTTTAATGATTCATTCAATAATGTGATAGTGAACACTAGAAGATATAGTTTCGTAAAATCATTTAAATCATAATTACATCATATTATAATTATTTTATCAATTGAAATTTAATTTATTAATCAAATACTTAAAATTAAAAGATTAATTTTTTAGGATTGACTTAATAAAATATAGTTTTAAAGGATTTTTTAGATCTAAAAACATATTAAAGTCCATTTTTAATGTCTTTAAATATTTTCCAAAACTAAAATTGTTAGCACAATTCATACAATATATTATATTAATATCTAAACATAAATTTTAATACCCAATGATCAAATTCATAGAACCCATAAAATGTTGTCCATAAGTATCTTCTATAATAATTATAAAAAAGAACAAAAAAATAAAAGGAAGGTAATCAATTTTCTATAATTCAATACAACATTTGATTCCCCAAATAACATAATATTCCTACGAAAGTCACATAAACGATATGTGAATATTATGATAAACATAAAACCATAATGAAAGGATGAATTCATTAAAAATAATTTTCTCCCTATTTAATATATTAACCACATATGGATGAATATATTAAAAAATCATTAAATGAAGAAAAATCCATCAATGATAATAAAAAAACCTAGTCATGAAATCATTAATCATTTCTAATGTAATCAATACTATCTTATTTACATTACCCATATCATGCAACTATTTATTCAAATTAAACAACATTATGTAAAAATTAGGAAACTGTTATGGGTTATCAATCCCTTAATAATGTGTTTTCAAAAAAATTATATCTCCTTTCCTTTAACACACTTTCCATGTTCATCAATAATATTTATCATATTCTCTCAAATTCTTATTTAAAAACATATACCAAATAATTAATATTTATTTGTCATTATTCTCAAAACATAAATCCTCAATTATAATAATTTAGTAATTTCACTTGATTATTAAACTATTAACATTTGATCATAATCGTATTCCATAATACCATATTTATTTTATATTTCATTTTTAGTCTCTTCATCATAATATGTTTAAACATTTCTCATAGAACATATGTAGTTATCTGAATTAGAATTTCTCTAATGACATCAGTTCGTATAACTCCCATACAATCCATATTTAAAACATTCAACAATCAATAATACCATAAGTAAATCCTCATTATCCATTATTAAATTAACAAAAATTCAATTTACCATAGAAATTAATTGATTTATGTACTTATCCCACCAAGACATATACCCATTACCTTGAGCCCTTTACATGGCTATTTCTTCCCACATTCTTGACATATATGAAAATATATCTTCATTCATCCATGTATTCCACCACCCAAGTTTTCTTTAAACAATATACTTCTCTTCATTGGAGAGTCCAAGAGTTGGTTGAGGGGAATCATTGGAATCATATATCCTGATAAATGGTTATGAATCATCAAAATAACTTAATGTAGTCATTATCACATTTTGTTTATCCACAAACAAATTTTTGTTGCATCAATTGTTAACCTAGTTCTTTTTTGTTCAAACTATTGTCTTAAATAATTAGGTCTATCAAACATAATCATTGTGGGAAGCAACATAATCTTAAGATATCATTTAGTATACGACTAAATAATGATAATTATTTTATATCTAACATACCTCAGGTTTAATAATCGGTTATTCGTTTTCATAATCTATTAAAATCATTCATAATGGATCTTAATGGAAATGTGGATTAACCAAAGAATGACACCTATGATATTAAAACCAGGTGCACTGTAGGGATTATTTTCGTGTACCAATAAGACATAAAAAAGAATAAAAATTCCTTTTATAGAGTTAGTACAACAATGCATGTAATTTGAAGAACCACACCCACTTTTTTTATCTAGAAAAAAAATATTTCATGAAAAAACAACATAATAAATAAATTTAGAAATCAGTAGTTATTTATTCGGTACTGATGTTTAATGTATATCAATTCATTATGTTCCCTAATCTATGATATCATAAATATAGTTCCCATTGTTTGTATTAAATTTTTTTTTAATATCAACAAAATAGGCACCCAGATGAGTATCCTAAATTCATTGGTTAGTTTATTACCTTGTCTCCAGATGTAATAAATCATATCCCATGAGACCTAATAGTTTAGAAGACATGGAAGAAAATTTAGGTACATCAATCTAAAAGTAATATTTAAAAATTGGTCTTATTATGATGAACATAGTGGGAGATTAAATAGATCACATATAGACATGATTATTTATGTGTCTACGTATGTAGAAAACAATACCTAAACAGATTTGGCATGGGTAATTATGTCATAATGTATAATTAATCAATTCAAATATAATTTTTTCATTTGATAAGTATAGTTCATTATTGTTGTACTTGGAGGAAGGGTAACATTTCCTTTTTAAAATATTATGAGAATACTATAGTTACATCAATAGAGATATGTCTAATGATAATAATATTTGTAAGAAAATATCCTATAATATTTTTGAAAAATGTAGATATTTTTTTTTCAATAAATTACAGCGCCTTATAGAAACAATGTGGATGTGGTTTTGAAATAGATGTACCTTAGTGTAATTTCCCCAAAATTTGAGTATTCAAATTGACATTAGTGTTACCTAATAAATAAAAATGCACCTTAATGTGAAAATAGTTTGAATCTTTCAATGGATATACATCTGAAAATCAGCAACTCATTACTTTCCATGATAATTTTAATCAGAATTGATAATTAAAAATTTTAAAATAAAAGAAACAAATTAAATCATTTTCAATTAAAAACATTTAATTATACTCTTCATTATTCCTTCGTGATTTTTTCATGTAGTAGCACCATTTTAAACTCTTTAGTGCATTCAATTATTGGGAATTTTTTTAATTAATATTCAAATTTATTTACCACTATGGCTAAAAATCCATTTTCTTCAAATAAAATGTCTTTAAAAAATATTTTATAATTACATATATAAATTATTAGAGGAATATTTAACCGTGTTTGAATTCATAAAAAAAATTAAGGGAATATTCATATCATTTTCTAATCAATTCTTTTTTTCGATTTTCTGAAAATGTGAAAGGAGTCGTTTTTTTAACATGTAATGCATTTATATAATTTTAATCCATCATGACAACATAATGTTTTCAAACATAATTTATAATTTTCATTGTTTTTTTTCAATTAAATTAATTTTAATGTTATCTTGTAAAAAATTGGTTCAAAAAAATAAATTTTTATGGAGAAATTGATATTTTCATTTAGAATAATTTTAAATATTTTTATGGTAGTTATATTCATGAATGATAAAACCAATTTTCTGTACTTCACTATTGATATGTTTTATTGACACAAAACTTATTATATAAATTTAACATTTATAAAATTTTAACGAAGAAAATTATAGAGATTAACCTCTATGAATTTTTTTTCATTAACATTATATTGAAAAAATAAATTTCTTATGATCATTGGACATTAAATATCCTATATATATCCATATTTTATGTCATTTATAATTATTTTGATAAAATTTTATATAATATATATACATCGTTTTTCCTATAGATCATTATTTTTTAATCTAGGGAAATGTTGGAAAATGTGTATTATTTATATATTATTGTTATTTTTTAATAAGGAAAGTTGTTTATAATATAAATCTACATTTCGATATATAAGGGAAGTTTAAAAAATGTTGTGATGGGTGGGTCTAATATTATATATTGTCATGAGGTATTAGTTCCCTCGTGAGGCAAATCAGTATGATAATATTCAAAGTGATAAAATTAATACATTTAAACTATTTTTTGAAATTACATTAATGTGGAGGCATCATGATTGTTGAGATCATGATTTCTAATAATTCAAAATTTCCATAACTATGAAATCGATTATTATTATCCATGAAATTTTCACAGTGATATTATATTTATATGAATTTAATTTTCAATTATTGAATAAATGAAATATGTACTTAGATATTTTCATTAAAATATTCATTAATTAATATCTATTTTATAATGGAATATTATTTTAATGAAAAATGTTTTCAGTTATTTTTTTCCACATTGAAAATTCTTATATATTCATGATATTCAGGTTACATAAATTTAATATGTTTTTTTTATTTAAGTCTTCTTATTTATTATTAAAAATTTTATCCTGACTGTCATGTCATTTTTTAAAGAATTTTGTGTTCTGATATTTAACATTTCATATTTATTATTTATTATTTATTATTTATTATTCTCTATTTACCCATGATATCTTTTTCTTTATACAAATCTTGTCAATAATTCAATATCACTTTTATTTCATTTGTAATGAATCCACGATGTATAATATAGATGATATGAGTTGTCATTCCGGATGGAATAATGATATACTTGAAAATTAAAATTATTTTATAATTTTTATAATAAAATATAAAATAGAGGTCATTTATGCATCTAGTCCACCAAGACTACTAAAATATTTAATCCTTTGGAAGGTTATTCCTATATCTTATGAAAATTTAATTATCTTGACACTAGAAATGGGATAATAGTATCGATTTCATTATAATTTTATTATATATCAATCAAACTAATGTATATATTTTTTTATTCTCATTCTGTTGATATGTACGATCAAAATATACATTAACATTTCTTTTCATATATCCCATACAATAAAAAATCTGTTACATATATCAAATGGTATGATATTGTTCTAACATTCACTCTGGAATAACTTCTATAAAACCCATGATATATTATATACCACATATGTTATATTAAAATTATAAAACCTTGAGTTTTTATGTAATATTTTTTCAAATAAATCAAATTTCATCAATGTCATATGCTATACAGAATATATTATTTTCAGCATAACATGATATATTATTTATATTATTATTTAAAGAATAATTTTATAACTTATCAAATAAAAATTTAATTCTAATATATATGATTATTAAATTTATGTCTTTTGAAAGAAAAATATTTTGAATATTTATATTTAATACTCCCACTCTAATGAAAATTTTAACTATAGAGAGCTATTTTTTCATCACTTGTGCAAGTTTATTATTTAAATAATTTTCTTCAAATTCAATGATGGGTATTTGGTGAAATATTTTAAATATATTGAATCATCATCATTAAAATTTTAATATAATTTCATCAAAAAAAATTACAAGATTAATATTAAAAATGTTAAAAATTAATTATGGATATTAAAGATAAATCTTGTTTTTTAAGGGATAAGTTACATATATTATAGATAAAATCACCTAGAAACTTTTCCAAATATAATTTTATGGAAATTTTTATACCTTATCACCTATAACATTCTATAATTTCATATTTTATATCCTTTTCAAATGTGAAACATCATGGTAATCTTTATTATTTTAAAAAATTAAATGTCCATTTTCATCCAATTATTATATTTTGAATTATATCATCTACAACTCACACAAAAAATTATTTTTATTCATCCTTGACTAGTGAAAATGTATTTATTAATTCCCTAACCATATTCTTGATGCCTTTTTTTTATAAGTTAGTGTAATTTCCCCGACCCCAGTATCCTAGAATAAGTGATTACGTAAGTATAATGGCATTTTATACATATAATCCCATCCCAAAAGACTGAATTGGTTATTATAATAAATAAACTATATAAATACTTTAATAAACCGTTAAAATATAAAAAATAAAATCAAAACAATTATTCAATTCAATTGTATCATTATTTACACTATCATTACCCTACATATCTATCATAATATAGATATTGATGTCATTGGTAAAAAAATAACTAAAGTGTGAACTCCAATATTAAATAATGGTGGTAATAAAGTATATGTTATAAAAATAAAGGAATAATTAATATGTTATGGTAAATAATGAAAAAAAATTCAATTTTATAAATATCTAGAATAAAAAAGAATAATATTATAATAATAAATAATGATCAAATTTTTCCATATAAATAATCAGTTGAGATCGAGTCATATACACTGCTATTCTAACTTATTAAATTATGAAACTGAAATTAATATTAGTCACATTATGAGGTAATGTATTACACTGTAAATCATAACCATAAAATGAAACCCTCATTTATGACATCTGGCATAAAAGGGTAAGGCCTCAGGAAAATACCCATTCTTGTTTATCTCAACCGACTAAATGACTCATTGAGTTGTTATAATCTACCCCTCTAATTGAAAACTAAGTATATTTACTTACTCATATAATATTTTTTAATCATTAAAGACTTATACCTTTTTATTTTAAATATAACATATGTGTTGTTAATACATTCAGCAATAAATAAACATAATCATAAATTTTTTATAGTAATATGGTGAATAGTCTCAAAATAATATATCTCTAGTCTATAGGATCATTAAAATTCTAGATAAATAATATTTAGTGAATTACTTTAACAATTTCATTTTGGTGAATATGTAATTTACTTTTTTTAATGGATAAATAGAAATATGATAAAAAATATATTAAAAATTCATGGGGAAAACTATCATTTTTATTTGTGAATAATTTTAAATTATAATGTTCCAATAATATATTGAAAATTCATTAATATGATGATGAACTATGAAATAGATGATGTATTCATTAAAATAATGAGTTTCTATGAATGGTGGAATTTTTTTTCACCATACACGTTTAAATATAGATTCAATTTTCATTTTATATAAAAGAAAAACATACATTGTTTGGAAAATATTATTATTACATTGAAAAGGATAAAAAATAGTCAAAATGCGTAAAACTATCATTAATATATAATTTTTATAATATATAAAAAATATAGAACTCTTTTTTAGAGACATGGATTTAGATAAAAAATTATTTTTGATTGATGTGAGAACTAATGCTATATTTTCCTAAATATATTGTTTCCATCATTTTAATTACAAAAGAGTGTAAAATATTAATTATATATAAAATATTCTTATAAAACAATAGGATAATGAAAATTAATTGGTATTAAGATATAAAAAAAAAATTCTATTATGAGTGACTTAAACACAAACAATCACTAATAATTAAATGATTGTGAAATAAAAACATAAAACATTGTAAACTATTGAAATACAAGACTCATTAATGAAATAAAATCTAATAATAAATTTAATAATTTAAAAATAAATAGATTCCTGATATAAAATATAAAAAAGATAAGTATATAACCCATAAAAAGAAAAGGTGTTTAATATTTAATTTGTTTCAGGGAAGTATAATTGAGATGAGAAACCCTTTCAACCTATTGAAATTCATTAATTTTTGTCTAATCCTACAATATAATAATTATATGTTTATTAAAAATATTTTAATAAACTATAATCATAAATATCATACCATATATATTTTTTAGTTATAATAATTAATCACCCATTTATTAAAAATTCTTTTTTAAAATCACTTTTTCTTTTGATAATTACACTTTTTTCTTGTGAGTTTTGGTGTGGTAATATTGTTCCATTTAAAATGATAAATGATATATCATAAAAATAATTTTAACCATGATATAAATATAATTTTTAATTTTTAATTTTTTTATTTAAATATAGAAAAGTTAATGATAGAAAATACAATACACTATACATGGAGATGGTAGGTCATACCTACAAATGATCATTATTTCAATTTTCATAATGGATGAAAATAAATTAAAATAAAAACAAAAAATCCATTCTAGAATCCTTACTGTATTGTATATTTAGTTTACAATATTCAAATACAACTTTTTTAAAATCATTATATAATAAATTGAATGAAAAATTCAAATCACTAAAAAGAGGTTGTATACCACACCCACAAATGAGTGACAATGTTATCTTCTAATATATTTGAAGATAAAAATTTTTATTTCATATAAATGTTTTAAAAGTATTTTTAGGACATTAATATCTCATATATTCAATTAATTTTCCACCAAAATAATCTATGTGATGAATTAGTGAAAAATGAATCAAATTGCTTTATGTAGCGATAGTCTATAGTATACATGATCAATAATTTTGTTTCCCCTATTATAGAAGAGGATATCATTGGATGTAAAAAAATATTAAAATAAAACATAATTATTTGTTATATATTATTGTTATTATAATATAATATATAAATACAAATTTAAGAAGTTGTATTAAGAAGTAATGAAAATATGAACATTGTGAATAATATTTCCTCTTTTCATAAATTCAATAGAATTATTAATAAATCCTACCAAGATTGGTTTCGTAATAAAAAAGGTATATATGATGTTGGTATGGATTTAATGAAGTTATAGTTTGGTCTTGGATGATCCAAATAGATTTGAATGTATAATGAGGAGAGGATCTAGGGTGACCTTTTATAAGTATGGGAAATGACACAAAATAATTTAATGTATATAAAATGTGATACACACATCCTGCTATAGAATAAAACCTAAAAAGTCATTATAAAACATTTTTGTGATAAGAATAGAATAAGATAATAAATATAGTTTGTAAAATTTTTATTTCATTCTAACCATTAATGTTTTATTTTATCATTGTAACCTCATATTCACCTTAACCACAATAATTAATTTGAACTTTTATCTACAGAAATTATCATAAAAAATAAATTTAAAAATATTAGATAATATTAATAACGGATATTCAAAATTTAGAATCCATTTATAAAAAGTAAATTAAAAAATTTGGATAAATACAAATTATATTAAACCAAAATATACATTGAAAAAATGATATTCAAAAGAAAAAAGGTCAAAAGAATAAAATGATTGATATCATAATTTCATATGAACACTATTAAAATGATTTTTTGTAAAATAAAACTAAAAATGAACTATTTATACTTTAATATTATTTTCAAATATAATGTTTCTTTGTAATAAAAATTATTTGATAATTTAATATAAAATACAATATTTTTCTTTATTCAATAAAAAAATAATTATTTTAGAGAATTATGAAAACGTTATCCTTAGATAATTAAAAGATAAATATTTGAAAAACTAATTTTAAATCTAAAATTAAATATTTAAAAATAAAAAAAATTATAAATTACATGTTCAGAGTATAAATAAACCACCTTAGTGAAAAATACATTTTTAAAAAAATAATTTCTTCTTTTAAAAATTATTTTAATTTTATGTCTAATCAATTGATAAGAATTGAAAATATTTTATATTTTTGTAAACAAGAAAATATTCAAAAAAAATTATTCCTACTTTTTAGTTAAATATATATATAATACTTATTGTAGGATTGTATGAATACTCTTAAAATGTAAATACATATAAGGGGGTGTGTGGTAAATTGTTGTTTTAAAAACATGGTTTAAATAAATTTAAAAAACAATACAAAAGAATATTAATGTAGTATATCATAATGAAACAGATTTTGATGAAAAATTTCATTGAATTAAACCCCCACTAATTCCCATTAAATCAGAATGGAATTTATAATCACTATGGATCAGTGTTATCCATGATTGGGAATTATAATCATGATAAACAAGATTAATTCAACAGAAAAGATTTTTTCATTATCATATTAATAAATATATTTATAATAATAAAAAAAATATGAATAAAATTATTCATGATCTATTAGATGAGTAGTGGAAAATAAAAACATATATAAAATAGAGGATACAATATCCTACAAAATAATTAATGACATTAAATCTATTAAAATGATAAATCCATTAACATTATATGAAATGTAGTCTATAACCTAGACTAAAAGAATCAATTATTTTATACTTACAACAATTTTTGACATTTCGTTGAAAGGAAGGCCCCCGATATAATGATCGAAATGGAATTTCCATTCTATTAAAAAAAGACCTCTGTACAATGATCATATTCTATATCTACATAGCCCATGTAACCCTCGATCAGATGCTTCTTATTCATTATGTTCATATCATTGGAATCCTTCTAACATTTTGATGACCTAAAAAAATTACACATCAACTACTATGGGGATAATAAATCATGGATTATTTAATAATATAATTGTTTAAATAAAGTCAATGATTTAGAATGAGTTTTTAATAATGAGTATTCTTCTTATAATTTTAGAGATAATTTAATTGACTATTTCTAATGTCTTCAAATTAAATTGTATTAATGGAAGGGCTATCAAAGGATATATTATGATATCCCCACATTTATATTTTAAATATTATTTCAAAAACTTTAAGCACCTAGAACATGACATCTCGTAATGATCTTATATAACTATAATCTCAACATCATATTAGTAAACAACATCATCATTTTTAATTTTATTCTAAAAATATAAATAATACATTCATATTCTAATTAAAAAAGTACATCATTCTGATAGACTTCATTAATAATGCCAATATGACAATATTTATGAGTGTCAATTTTAGGTAATTTGTACCAATATTAGTCAAATTATATGTATTTTTCGTCACAATAGTCATGATTAGAATTATAACTTATGTTACTGAGAAAGGTGAGTATGATTAATAAGAAACATACTCAAAATGAAGATAGTAGTGAAGAATATAATGTTTATACTCATAATACATGATAAATTATTCTATATATATTATAATATATCAGGTTATCAAGAATATAAAAATATAACACATTTGGATATAAAAATCATGTAAACATATTTTTAAGAATAAGTTGTGATTTCCAAAACTGATGGAAATTAAATGTAAGAAGATTAACTAATGACAAAAAATCTCCCCCCTTTTTAATGAATAAACCAGAAATTTTAAATGAAAAATATGTATTAGTAACATATCAAACAATTATTTTATGTACTTAATATTAATATTTAAACCTTTAAACATTAACTCCCCTTGAGTTTTCTAACAATTTTGAACAAAATTGATGGTATGACGATTAATACGATTAACTCACCTAAGGATAATATCTCCACATAAGAAACCTATTATAACTTTTAATGAAATGTCCATCCCTTTATAAAAAGTTATTCTCTATAATGATTTCCCCTTTTATAAAATATCTCCATCATTTATGTACCTCTATATCTTTCTATAAAATTCTCCCCCATTGTGATTTTCAATAAGATACAAGAATAAATTTTATTTTTTCTAAAAGTTTAGGAAAACATGTATTCTAGAAAATATAATGAACTAACTAATAATCCATACTCACATTATATAACATTCATCCAATTTTAATTAAAATAATCAATAATGGATCATTTATGAAAAATTAAATTTATCTATTATAGGTATTTAAACTGTTTTTACAGAAATGAGATCCCTAAAAATTGAATTCTTTCTTTATCAATGAATTTTAAAAATCATTGATCATATGGAACTTGTGTCTATCCTTCCTCAACATATCAACTTTTTATTCTGGAATGTAAACAGTTTTAGAATGTTTATTTTTATGATAATTGAGTATGACAACATATTCACATAGTATAGTTTACGCAAAACAATATCATTCACTCAAACATTTAAATGGATTAGTATGTTTCTTTTTATAAATATAATAAAAAAATTACAACATTTTGTGAAAAATATGGAGAAATAATTTTATTTGTGCCAATATTATAAGAATATATTATAGATAATGTTAGATCCCTTCGTCAACATATAAGGGTGGGAAAGAGTCAGTTGAAATGTCATGATAATAGTAACATTCATGATTTCGAATTTTTTTAGGTGATAAGTATATTTTTAAAATCCTATATTGAAGATAGTAATGAGACTCAAAAATAATGGAACACTATTCCCATTTTCTGTTGGTCTAATTTGAATAATGAATCTTTTGATGATAGTAGTTAATCAATTGGTCCATCAGTCGATCCTCTTTAATATTAAGGTTGTTTTTCATGTACATCTAATGGGGAAATAATTAATAGATCATTTTCATATACTAACCTCATAGTCTATACCACTGAGGAACAATATACTTTATTTGGAATATGAATTATAGATTATATATCATACATAATGATTTCCACAAATCAATACTAGTCACCAGGTGATTTCTATTAGAAAAACGACTAATTTTGAAGATGTTATGTGGGATCCACATAACGTAAAGAGGAATATTTATCCCAACATGTTTATTATAATATTATATAATTTTAAGGGTAAATTAAATTTTAAGGGGGAAATAATGTAAAATAATGATATTTTATACATTTTTATTAAAAAAATTATTTTATCTGATAACTTGTGGTATACGCAAGACAATGTATTTCAAGAATAGTCTTTTACTATGAAAAATATTAGTTCAACAAGATTCTTATAACCAAGATACGATATATGGTTATATGAATTGGTATATAAAAATTTAAAATAATAGTTTATAATAGTTTTATATAAATAAATCATATTAATAAACACGTACTGATTTCTTATAAAATTATTTACATATTTTGAAAATGATATTTTCAAAAAATTTAATATGAATTTTGTTGTAAAAAGGAAAAAATTATAATTATTACACATTTTAAAAATGTATTTTATAAATTATAATCAATATTGAAATCTACATATCAAAATTATATGGGAATTAATTTTGTATTATTTTTATCAAAGATATATTTTTTGATTTATAGTTTAAAATATAGAATTTTTTTAACAATTCCATTTTTATTCAATGAATATAAAAATATTATTATTTTTTAGAATAATTTAAAAATATTTAAATAATATATATAATAATACAATTTATATTATTTTAATTCATTTCATATTTATTTATTATATTAATAATCTGTATAGTTATGAAATCATTCGATTTGAAGACATTATTTTTATCACATCTACTAGATGAATTTTAAAATAAATTTTTTCTTTTATGATATTTTAATTTTTAGAAATTGATTACATATTGGGAATAATAACATTTAATATTTTATAATATGTTCAACATGGTTATTAATCAATATGAATAAAAATAAAATAAAAAATTAATTACCATGTCTAATGTTGCAATGAGTTTACGGAGGGATAAAATTAAATGATATTACATAAATATAATATAAATTTCATCATTAACATTGTATATAAATATTTCAACCTTATAACCTCTAATGTTTAATAATTACCCCTTTTTATCCTTTTATAATGTAAAAGATGTGTGTACAAATTATTATTTTAAAAAATATAATATGTGTCCTCTCCCCAATATTAAATATGTGACCCAACTCATCTACTTTTCACACATCAAGAAACATTTTGAATGGAAAATCACTACCCAAATATCTTATTTTCCTTACTACCCACATCATATTTCACTTATATTTATTATTAAACCAACATAACATTGATTTAGTTATAAGCATAAAGCGGTTATCTAAAGAACATGAAAAATTAATAAAATTATATTTTTATTTTAAGTCTTCTCCAACAAAGTTAAATATAAATAAAGTATGATTATGTAATAATAGGAAAATATAATATATAATTAATTCCATTACATTAATGGAATTATCTTCTTATATCACCTCTTCCCAAAAATGGTAAATGAAACCATTGGTCATGTGTACGGAGAACTACAATGCCACGAACTGATGTTAATCATTTTCTGTCAACACATATCTTGGGTTGAAATAATGATGGATATATATATATGATATTATTATATTTATATAATTATAATATCACATAACACGTCAAAATTTCAATTCAGTGGGAACCTGATAATGTCTCTCATTTATGCACAAGACTACCACATTGTAAAGTAGTGTGATTCGTTTTTCACATACGATTTACATAGATGGTAAAAAGGATAAATATAATTAATAAATTTTATACATTTAATATAATATTTTTTTATTTTTATTTAATATATTATTTAACTTTATTTCAGTTAACCATTCATGAAAAATAAATCATCATTCTTGTGTACGTGTGGCCTAATGTCTTTATGAATAGTGTAATTCATTTTCTATATCTAAATTAAATGGATTACTATAAATAATTATATAATTACTACATATGATTTTTATGTAAAATTAAAAATTATATATATGATTAAATAATTTTTTAAAATAAACATTCAAATATACCAAAACAAAACACAAGTGAAAAATGATGAAGTTATTATACAAAATATAATTTTTACAAGGAATTGTTTATAAAAATTTAGTAAAAGATGAAGATTAAATCATATATGGTATCATATATTGGATTTTTATTATCCAATATGTTTATAATAAAATTTATTTATTATACTGAAGTTTTGAACAAGTATAATGAATTTCGAGAAATGATATATGGTATTTTTCTCTAAATTTATCTTGTTTGAGACATGTATTTTGTTATGAACCCATCATCTATAGTGAGGAGTATATATAGACTGCTGGAAATTTTATATCATGATTGTACTTATATTAATTATATTTGATGATTAATATGATTTTATTACTCAATGGGGTTTAGGATTTATATTTTTCTAAAGTGTTATGTATTTTGTTGTCATAATCTCATTATTTGCTCATTTTTTATGTTTATGATTTGGATATGAAATAATATGATATATTTTCGTTGAAACTCATTAATTTTTTTATATTCTTGTTATTACTTGAAAATATTGTATATCCCTTTATTTTACACTACTTATATACTAACAGTTCTAATTTATTTTAAAAAAATAGCTTCATTTTGTTGTTTGAACAAAAACCCATTTTCTTCCATATATAAAATTCAAAAAAAAATTATTTTAGAAGTGTTTTAATGTTAATTCATGGTTTTTTAATCTAAAATATTCCTTTGTTTATTTTTTTTAAATATTATAAGGAATATTATGTTATCTTGTACACATGATTTTTTATCATTAAAAAATATAAAATTAATAACTATTTTAAATTTGTACACCATTAATTGAATTTTTGGCTGTCAAAACAGATCAATTATTAATATTAAACTAAAAATGTCTCTAATATCGTTTTAAAATAAAGGTATTTTAATTTATTTTTTAATTTTATTAATTTAAGATATTATTTTCAATGTGTAAACAATATTTTTCTAAAAAAAATAACTGATCATTGAAAATCAATTTATATAAAATACAACATTTGTTGAAATTATATAAGCTTTAATAAGGACATGATAAAATAATACAATCTAAAATATTACAATAGATGGTTCATTACAATGATGAATATCTGTTTGTGAAATATTTTACATTTAAAATGTTATGATATGACGAAATGATAAAATGTTCATGAATCTCATTTCATTCAAAATGGTATGATATAATGAATATTTTATAATCATGTGGGACCAAAATTTATTTTTTATATGATTGGTTTGACCTATATATAACTCCAATACATTTGTTGAGGATTAATGTTATATCATTTCAAAGAGTACATGGGTTGTTATCATATGTCTGAATGAGGATACACATGAAGTTATCCAATGCATGAATAAGGGTATACATAATGTTTTCCCAAGACCAACTCAAATATATAAGTGGTTATCCCAGGACAAATATTTTATGATGTCTTGGTGGAAGGAATTTACATATAATTTTTTATCCTATATATATTTAATATATATATATATATATATATCTTATACTAACATTATGTTCTCATAGATCATGTTATTTGATAAATCTATGATTTATGCCTTATGAATTTTCAATATTTATTACATGGAACAATTTTATTATCTAGGATATGTAAGGTATGGTTATTCAAATTTTATTTTCTTGTTCTCATTCCGTGATACTCATGTTTTATTGATATCTCCCTTGTTAACCATTTCTAAGAATTCGAGATAACCATTTCTTATGTTTCCTTCCAAAGTGTAATGCATAATTTCATTGTGTCTGTAATGTCTTAATAGGGTTCAAGTTATTAATAATTAACTGGAAAATCATATTGATAACTTATGGTCTAGTATTTTATATTCCCACACTTCCAAACACACTAGAAAAATGGTTATAGGATGGATCATTATATCATGTAATGAATATATTTATATTAATATATAATATTAATGTAATATTATTCTGATCATTACAATTTATTATCTCAAAACCACACATGCGATAAAAATATCTTGCGTATCATGGAATGGATTTGGATATTATCATCTATTAGCATACATGTTATTATATATTATCTATAAACATCGAATACATTCCATATTCATCAAATATATTTTTTATCACTATATTGATTTTTTTCTTCATTTCAATATGATATTCAATAAATAACATTCATTTTCAATAAAATACATTATTTAACATTGTGAAAACATTACATTAACTACACTTTTCCAAATTATCCCAATTTTTCAATTCCATAATTGATCTATAGATTTATCAACTCTCTTCCGACCATACTCATCCTCCCATTGTCATCTCATTTTACCTCAAATAAATGTATGGAAAATATAAAAATTATAAATAAAATCAAATGATCATTATCCAAGATTTAAAATTTAAAAATCCATATAAACTATTTCAGCGATTATTTAATATCCCCATTGGATTTGTTGATGGCTCTAGAATATCTCAAAAAATATCATAAAATCATACATTTAACCGAGGTTATATTTTATAATACCACAATCCATGATAGATTAAATTTTTTTAGATATTTTTATTCCATTATGATAATTAATTGATCCTCAAGTGCTTTTAGTTTGGCTCTCATAATTTACTAAATAATTTCTCTATATTTTAAAAAGAAAATTTTTATTAAATCTATTATAATAATAAACTAGTATGGGATACATTAATATCCATTTATAAGAAAATATATATTCATATTTAATAGGTCAAAATATTCATGATTGGATTTTTATTTATCACATATATTAAACTTCAATTATTTATATTATTTTAATATCATGGAATTTGTAATAATTATTGTCATTTTACCCCTTATAGGAATAAATTCTTCCCTCATATATCAACTTATATTAAGATATTTTATAAAATGAGATATGTATTAAATTTCTTTTGATATATATTTTTGAAAAATAATTTTAGAAGGATAAATTTTAAATTTTTTATCAGGTGAAATTATTATAGGATTTTAAATTTTTACACTCTAGTATTCTAATTTACCTTTTCATCCAAATAATCAATCTACATGCATTTATAATATACATATATTCATCCTCAGTTATATATAAGTAACATATTTTTTATTTTTAAATACATATAAGACATAACATCCAGAAATAATCTATGGGATTAAATTATTTTAAAATGTGAAATTTATTCATCAATATAATATATAAAAAATTCAGTATAGCCACTAAAAAATAATATTATTATTTTTCTATAACATCACATTTATAGTTAAGATTATTTTTGAAGACCCAATTTATTTCATGAATATTTATTACTTCTGGTCTAGATAGAAGTTTATATGTTGTATACAATTTAATCTAATCATTCATAGTATTCATTATAATTATCCATTGTTTGTTCTATATAATTTCAACAACATATTCTTGTTGAACATGAGAAATAAAATATATAAGTCTTCATGGTCTCAAACTTATTCTAGTTTTAATTTTTTTAATTTTTTTATTTCCAATTATATTTTTTGATTTCACAATATTATTCAATTCCTAAAATTTATGTATCAAAATAATTTTTATTACTCGGATCTGAACCAATATCAGCATTATTTGTTTACTTTAATGATTCTTCTCACTTATTTTTTAGGTATGATATATTTTTGAAAAAACTATATTTTAGTATAATCGTCATTTTCGAAAACAAATTTTTTCAATGTTAAAATGTCATGACATGAAATAAATTAATTTTTATGTGAAAGTAGCTGTTCCAAAAATTATTTAATATTTTATTGGTTGAATAGCCTATGATAACTCCTTAATCAGCTTTTTCAATAAATTTTCAGAAATTAAAAATTCTAATTTTATATTGTATATACATCCAAAACAATAAATGATGTAACTATAAAAACAATTTTTTTCCATTTTTATAATATAATGCCTTGTATTCAGTCTTTTACAAGACCATTTATTCGAATTCACATAGATGTAATTATAGAATCTATAAAGAAAACAATTGTTGACATGAATTTTACCTGCAAGGTTCTTCCCATTTCTTCCAAGATTCCATTTTCCCATTTACAAATTTTACTATATGGGATCTATGTATATAACTATTATAACTCACAGTATAATGATTGACAATTGATAATCCAAAAGTATTGTTATTAAATTCCCCCACCATTTTTATTTATCAACATCTTGATATAAACCCTCAACTGTTTCACAAAATTTATTTTTAATATCCTAAATAATTCATAATATTTAGAAATTTAATTTGTCTATATAAAAATTTATATTATATAGAAATTATAAATTAATATGATGAATTAAATCACACCTTTTTTTATTGATATCACATTGGATAATATAAATTTAAATGAGTCAGTACCAGTGTGTTTGTGGTATGAATATCCAGTGATATGTGACCTTCATTATTCATTTCTTCTGTCACATACCTGACTTATTTTAAAGGTATTTTTCATGTAATTTCTATTCATTATTTTTTTTGGGGTTTTTCCAAGTATTTGAGAGAATGAGGTGGTTCCATCATGATTAAGGCCAAATCGTGATCCCAATTCTAGATTTAATAATATTTATTTTTATAAATACTACATATTTTGGTCAATTTTACCCTACTAAACATCCCACTTTTCTTCTCCTGATATATTGAAACCACCATATCCATTTGGACAACTTTGGAAGTCATTATCATGGTGGATTTGGTTGATATATTCCAGATTTGGGCCAGCCCGTGATCCCAATTACAATTTTAAAAAAATAATTTATTTCCTTCATATATCATTAATTATTTAAAAAAAAATTTTTATTCCACATCTCACTCATGCCCAAGATCCATAGACACACCCAGATGGTCCATTTCACCTCTTTAGAGCTCATATTCATCACATATTAGGGTGAGAAGGCACAATGAATCTCAAATAGTCCAGATTTGAGAGGGTAACTATTTTCATTCATAAACAATTCATTTTTTTACTCTTTCCCACAATTTCTGTATACATTTTTCCTAATCATCCTTATTTGAACATCCCTATCAGTTTTGGATGCTTGGAGATCCACATATTGGGGTATTTTGGAGTGATTTCAAGAAAATCTTTCAAGTATGTGGGTTTCCTTCCTTCCTCCCCCCATTTGATTTGTGTTTAATCCATTTTATTTTGATGTTCATAATGTCTAGAATGTTGGGCTTCATACCTATGGTTTAATCTAGGGTTTCTTGGTCTAATATTGTCATTTTAGGTTGATTTTACACCCTTTTTGTGTAGTGGTTGTGTGGTAGAGTTTCGCACAAGGATTTGGTTTTTTTACAGATGTGGTAGTTAATTCCATGTGTAAGAAAAACTAAATGAGTTTTCATTAATTGATTTTTGATTTTAGAAAAATCCTCATTCAATTTTTTTGGGAAAAAGAATTTTTGGTGGCATTGGTTAATTTTTTTTTAAATACCATTTATTATATTAATGGTTGTTTTAAATGTCTGTTCCATGTTGTACCACATGGGGATGTTTTATAATTCAAGGAAGGGATTTATTAAAATGATTTCTTACTGCTAATTCTAGTTTTGGGTTACATTTTTGGGAATTGGGTATTCAAAGTGGTCATTAAATTAATTTTTTGCAAAATGTTTGGTTACAATACATGATTTTTTTGGGATATTCAAACTAGTTTATTGACTTATATAATGGGTGAAAATCATGTTTAGATACTGTTTTGAATGTGTGAGACAAATAATAATGTCATTATGGGAAATTAATATTGTTATCAAGTCTAATTTTTTTGATCATAATGGAGGATGCCTGATTATCTAGATGGGCGGACGTGTACTCGTATGTTAGTTATCTAGAGTGGTTTTGTACCTATTTCACTAAGAATGTTGTACATTGAAAAAAATAAAAAACTAAAATAATAATGATTGGGTACCACTAGGTTATGGGTATGTTCCCTACTAGTGTCTCATGCACATGCATTGATATGGTTGTGGTTACATTACACCGTGATACAATGTACATGGGGCCCAAAATGAACAACTTCTGAGGGGTGTTCCCGAGATTAGTTTTCACCGAATATTTGGCATTTATCATTGGATTATGGTGTATTTGGATAGAAAATTCAGCAGAATACATTTTCAATTTAAATGTGTCCACTCTTTGAAACTTCTCTTTGAAAAAATTTTACTTTTAAAAGTTTCATTCTTTTGAAATTATTCCCATTGGTTCTTATTTATTAAAACATGTATTATTTTTAACTTTAATTTCTTAATATATGGAATATTTTTGGTGGTATCTTATTTATCTCAGGCTCATACCCATGTTACATCCCTTGGTTGTGTGTAGACATGATCAAGTTTGAAACAGGTAAAGGCATGGCCTTGGGTAATGGTGGTTCTTGTTATTAGTTTATTTCATGGTACGGTGTTGTGGAGATGGCTCATGGGTGAGAAGCCCTGGTTGATTGGTTTTAAATGGATTATTTTGATGGAAATTTTTTGTATCATTGGAACTCTTGTTTCATGTTTAGACCCATTTCTTCTATTCTGAATTTTAGTTAATTCTTGTTTGGAAATAATTTTCAGATATGGATTATGGATTTTTTTTGGTTATTTTATGTATCTGTACATGGGTAAATTATTCCCAAACAAATATTTTTGATACCTTGGTAACTTTTTTACTTCCCATGGGAATAAGGGACACCCCTGGGGGATTTCCATATACTGGGTCAAATGTCGGTTCTAATGGAGACCAGATATTCTTCATGACAAAAGGGTACCATAGGAGGTTAATGTTTTGGGTTATATTATTATTTTGGGATGAGTAAGTCGATATAATAGATATGAATGTTGGGGCTCAGTTTTTTGCTCATTTTTAGGGTGCCTAGCCCAAACCTCTTCAGAATGACATTGAGTCACTGTTTGATGTTGGAATAGTTTGTTGGACTTCACATCCATGTGAGACATGAGGGTTGCAGGCTGTGTGTGGAAATCAGGTTGGGTTGAAGTAGTTTTTGTTTTTGTTGTAATGTGGGTGGATTATTTATTTTATTTTTTTTTGATGTAATTTTTTAGAACTATTGTACCATTTTTTTCTATTGTGACTTTTTCCTTTTGTAGAAACATGCCTCCCCAAAATGATCCCATTCACCCATGGGACGAAGCTAGAGAGTGTTCTCCTTCACTTCTTGATTAGTGGACAGTTGAGGTTATGGTTAGGCATGTCCATGATCTAGTAAAATGATTGAATCCAGTTCTAGTTCATGTTAGAGAAGACAAGACTTTTCCTATAAGGAAAAAGCTATATAGTTTTTGAAAAAAATTTCATACTTTTAGATGTAGTACAGATCCTTGGGAAGCAAAAGAGTGGCTCAAAAAGATTGAGCACATGTTTCAGTTCATAGACACACCCATGGAGGTCAGGTTGTAGTGTGCCTCTTTTTTGTTATAGGTTCCTAGCACAAGTGGTGGGAATAAGTGCATCAATCTGGGAAGCGCGAACAGATGATCATGGAGGACATGAAGGTCCCCATCAATGACTAAAACTTCCTCGATGTCTTGGTATATGCTAGATTCAATGAGATTATTAAGCTATTTTAGGGGAACCTTTCAGTGATCGAGTATGCCAAAAAAATTACTGAGTTGGTATAGTATGCTATAGAAATGGTCTCATATTATTAGATAAAGACTCAGTAGGTTGAGAGGTGTTTGGGGCCAGAGATCTATTCCCAAGTCTTCATGTTCATTCTAAAAACTTATGAAGCGATGGTTGATCAAGCATGTATGTTAGAAATCAAATGCAAGGGGAAGTTTGGATTCATTTGGACAGTTTTAGAAATGGGCAGTGATAGCTCTTCTGATAAGAAAAAGAAGTAGGAGGAGTATGTAAATAAGGATTGTGCCAGCTCAGGACAACCTTCATGATTGTTTTTTTCGGTGGCTTCTAATGTGAGGTCTATTGTGTTCCACCAATACGGTAGGCTAGGACACATACTCCCACTATGGAAATATCATCTTATGCCCTATTATTAGTGTGAAGTTATTGGACACTAGCATCATTTTTTTAGGATGGCACACCCACTCCACATTGGTGTAGGATCAGTGGATCCATGTGAGTGCCAACACAGTCAGAGCAATCATGGATGGGGGATCTTAGATTTGTGGTTGTTGTGGTTGGTTCAGATCATATTCTAGGATGATCTAGTTTCAAGAAGATCCATAGGCAATCAGTCATTCTTAGGTATAGAATAGGAATATTCATAAGGTTGATCAGGCACCAACGGGACTAGAGGAGGGACCGTCAACAGTTTGAGGTACCATTTTGATTTCATATTCTATATCTTTTGTACTTTTCTATACTGGTGACTCTGTTTCATTCATATATTAATCTTTTGTGAACACACCGAATTTTCCAACTGATCTTCTGTCTTTTTCGATGGATTTGGTGATGCCACTTGGATAGAAGAAGGAGCAGGGTCTCAGTTCCCATTGTGTGCAGTTTCTGTGTCATGGGTTGAGATGGATTTGGAACACCAGGTCATAGATAAGGACCTATTTGATGTGGAAATTGGCTTGTATTGGCTGGTACAATTTCAAGCACACATCGATTGATATAGGTGACATGTTAGTTTCAAGACACCTGATGGGAGTCGCCATGTTTTCCATGGGGATTGGAAACATTGGTTGGGTCGTTCATGACCTCTATTCCCATAGTTGTGGAATATTGTCTTCCATTTATTATCAATCACTCTTGAGGAAAAAAGTTGTGCTCTGGACGGAGGGCTGCCTCATTTTTTGGACGATATATCCTTGGTATTCCCTTATTATTTTTCATGCATTCCACAAGTGCTTGATGTGGAGTTCTAGATTGTTATGGTGCCAAGAAAACAACAAATACCTCATAACTAGTATCTCATTTCCCCCATCTAGATGAGGTAATTAACGATATGTTGGGATGATTTATGATAAACATCATTCATTCACCCAAGATTATATCATTGGATAACTCATGTTCATTTTGCAAAGAAGGTTGACAGATCCCTCCATTAATGTATTGATTTATAGAAGTTGTACAAGGAAAACATCAAGAAAAAATATCATTTTCCCATAACAGATGAAATTTTTGATCATTTTGTTGGAGTATAGTGATTTTATAAAATATGATAGTGTTCAGATTACCATTAACATAGGGGGAAAGAGGCTGATATCCCGGATACAACCTTCCAAACAAGATGCAACCAATTTGAGTACTTAATCGTGGCCTTCATGTTGACCAAATATCTACAGGTATTTATGGACCTCATGAATAGTGTGTTCCATAAGTATCTCTATTATTTCTCCATGGTATTTTTGGATGAAATCCATGTTTACTGTAGATATGAGGAGGAATAGAAATATCATTTTTGGATCATGTTTAGAACCCTGTTAGTGCATCGCATTTATGCAATGTTGACCAAGTGAACGTTATGGATACATGGGTTGAATATTCGGGGGCATGTGATCTTATAATAGGTGGATTCAATGGACCACAAGAAGACTAGTTAATTTATGCCAGGGGAAACCGAAGAATGTGTTTGAGATCAGTATTTTCCTCATCATAGATGGTTAATAAATGCAGTTTGTTTAGGATTTATCTTATCTTGCATCACCCATGACCGCACTCTCATAAAAATGTATGACGTTTATATGCTGTTAAAAGGGTCAAATATCCATCGAAGAATGTAGGAGACAGTTAACTATGGCCCCATGCAGATTTTTCCGTAGTCTGGAAATTGGTACGTGGTTTATTACAATGTTGAATGTACGTGTATTGGGTGTGTGGTTCTGGAGCATAATCAGGTGGTGGAATATGTTTCTCGCCAACTCAATCCAAATGTAAATAATAATTCGAACCAAAACTTGGATTTATCAGTTGTGATTAATTATTTGAAGACATGACATCACTAACTTTTTGGGTATATTTTTGTGGTATACTCAGATCACAAAATCATGGCCTACATCTTCTCACAAAAGTATCTCAATATGATGTAGAACTGCTAGATAGATTACTTGTAGGAGTTTGATGTTTACATTATCTATACCCTAGTAATGGAAGATGTGGTGGAAAATGCTTTGATTAGAAAAGTATTAGTGTACACCATGAGGAAGTCCAGTGATGAGTAAACTCTGATGAGGATCTTTGCTTAGATGCATGTGGAGAACAACGACCATAGAGGGGGTGTGTTCTTGGTTATAATTCAGTTAACTTTTACTCTCATATAGTTATTTCGGTGATAAAACCCCAGTGATGATATTTTTTAGTGTTTGAGGTGGTTTCTCTTTTCTTTGAAGACATCTTCTTATCAGTTATCCTCCCAAAAGTCATTTGATGCTTATAGAGATGATCAGTAGTTTCATCATCTCTACGAAAGGAGATTATGTAGGATTGCAACCAATCATAGTGCTTAATCCATCATGGTGCCACCGAGATGTATTATGATTCATGTTATCTGTTTTGGAGTCTAGGTATTAGATGATAAATAGATGACTTCATGTCGAGATGCTCTATATTTTAGCAGGTGATAGTAGAGTACCAAAGGCCATCTGGTTTTCTCCATAAAATACACATTTCTATTTTTATAGGGGAATAGGTCACCATGGAAATAATTTTTGTCTCATAAAGTGACCCCATTTCACTTCTCAGTGTTGGGAAGGCTCAAGACTTCATTGGGGTTATAGATTAAGATGAGCATGACATACCGTCCTCTAAAAGTTGGTCAAATAGCGCGGCATAATACGATACTAGAGTACATGATATATGAATGTGTTTTGGAATTTGGAGGTTCTTGGGATATCCATTTTGGATTGGTTTAATTTTCATATAAATACATTTACCAATCTTCAATTAATATGGATCTTTTTGAGGTTCTCTATTGTCGACCATGTTGGTCTGGCCTATTTTTGGAAAAAATAGGCGAGACTTCACACTTGCTGCCAAGACATGTTCAAGAGACATCAAATTAGGTCAAGATAATATAGAAGCTCTTTTTGATAGCTCAGAGATGCCATAAATTTTATTCATTCAACTGACATCAAGTCCAATAGTTTTCTTTGGTTTACTGGGTATTTTTGAATGTTTTCCCTCATCTAGGCCATCGTCATTTTAGAAGATGTTGTTTTAGTATGTCAGTAATTAAATGATCACCATGAATATTGGAAATATGGAATATAGGTTGTGTTTTCCTTCTCATTTTACATCCATTCATGAAGTCTTTCAGGTTTTTCAATTGAACATGTACATCTTTGATCGGTCCCATGTGCTGAATTGGGATGAAATAGAGATATAGCCCAATTTATTAGTGTTTTAGAGGCCAGTGTGAATTTAGGACTCAAATGAAATGTAAATTCGAGGGATAATATTAAACTAGTTCAAGTACCTAGGTATAATGGAAATAATGAGCCTGAGACATGGGAGAAAGTGTCATGGGCTGAATAGCAGTTTCCATTTATATTATATGACTAGTCATCAAGATGACTTTTTAAAGAGGGAATGTTCTTAGGGTGGGAAGAATTGTCACATCCATGACTGATTTTAATGTTATTTTTCATGTAATTTATATTCATGAATTTTTTGGGGATTCCAATTTATTTTTGGAGAAAGAGGTTGTTTCATCATTATTTGGGCCAAACCGTTAGTCCATTTCAAATTTTAAAAACAAATTTTTTTGTTTAAAACCCCTTATATTTTCCCCATTTTTCACTCATTCCACTCCCCACTCGGTCTCCAATAATATATTCATACCAACATATCCATTTGGACACCTTAGGAACTCGTTATCATGGTGTATTGGGGTGATATATTCAGGCTTCATGCCAACCAATGATCCCATTTCTTGTTTAAAAAAATATTTATTTCATTCATATATCTTTCATTTGTTAATATTATTCTATAATTCCACCACTCATTTGAGTCCTAAAACCCTAGGAGAATCTCCGTTTTCCATTTTATCTTATTTGGAGATCATATTCATCATGTATTATGGTGAAATTTCCAATAATATTTCAAATCATCAATATTTGATAAGGTACTTTGTGTCATTCATAAAAAAATCATTTTTACTAGTTTTCCCCATTTTCCTACAACACATGATATCCAAAGCTGTATTTGAACCTCCAAATCTATTTTTTTTTTCTTTGAGATTCACCTATTAGGGTATTTTTCAATATTTCTTCACGATCTCTCAAGTAAATGTGTTTCTTTCCTCCTCCCATTTTCCTTAGGTTTCCCCCCCCCCATTTCAGGATGTTCCTAATGTCTAGAAATTATGGCTATAAACTTATGGATTTATCTTGGGTTTGGTGGTCAAAAATTGGGGTTTTTGGTTTGCTTTAAAACCCTTGTGGTGCGGAAGAGGTTTGGTTGAACATTTACATAAGGATTTGGTGTTTTTGACACTTGTAGTGGGTGATTCCATGTGTAAGCACTGCATGATGAGTTATGCATGCTTGATTTATATTTTTATAATACTTCTCCTTCATTTTAATATCAATGAAAATTATTTTTGGTGGCATTTGTTAAATAATTGATTTTTAAATTCCATTTTTTGTGTGAAAATGGTTGTTTTACTAGTGTGTTCTATGTTGTACCATTCAGGGCTATTTTATATTCATAAAAAGGTTTTATTAAAAAAAAATTCTAATGAAAAGTCTTGTTTTAGGGTAATATTGATGGGAATTGGGTAGTCCAAGAGGTATTTTTGTTGAATTTTATGTGCAAAGGTTGGTTACATTTCTTAATATTGTTTGATTGAAAGTATAAGTTGTTTATTGAGTTATATAAAGTGTGAAAAGAATGTGTAGATACCATTTTTAATGGGTGTGAACTGAAATAATTTTTTATGTTCATGTTGATTTTGGTGACATATGATAATTGTTTGATAACAGTGGAGGAAGCCTGGGTATCTATGTGGGCAGACGTCTACAAGTACGCTAGTGATCCAAAGTGGTTTTTTCCCTATTCCACTTAGCAGGTTAGACATTGAAAACCATACCAAACCTATAATTATTATTATTGGAGACCATTAGATTTTGGTTATGTTTCTTACTAGTGGATTTTCCATGATAACATATTTGGATGTGGTTTCATTACACGGAGATTCGGGGTACAGGGGGCCCACAACTAATGACTGGATAGGGGTGTCCTCACGATTAGTTCTCTTTGACTATTTTGTATTTACCATATTATTACATTTTTTAATCTTCAAAATTAAGAATCATAAATGTTTTATATAAATGTGTTCACTCTTTTAAATTTACCTTTGAAAACTGTTTACTTTTAGACATTTGTTTCATTAGAAATTATTTCCACAACATATTGTTTATTAAAAACTTGTGTTCTTTTTATCTTATATTGATTACTATATGGGATATATTGGGTGGTATACTATTTTCCTTAGTATCACACCCTAAATTACACCCCCATGGGTGTGTTTATACATGATCGTGTTTTACAGGTGTAATGGCAAGGCCTTTGGTGAAGGCAGTTTGGGTTGTTAGATATCTTCATTGTGGTGTTTTGGAGATACTCAAGGCTGATGAACCCTTGTCATGTGGGGTTCTTTGAGAGGTTTTTAATATACTTATATGTATCTTTTTTGTAACACCCTGAGATTTTATGATTTTTTTTATTTTTATTGATTTCTTGTGTTGTACGCTACACCAAAAGGAGTTTGCACTACACGCATCCCTGACTTGTCTTGCATTACACACAATCGTGACCTTCCATGATAGCGTGTGTTGTACGCAATACCGAGTTTCACTAAAAAACGATATGTTTTATAATCTAGCCATTATTAATAGTATTAATTACATTTTTAATTTTATAAAATTATTATTCATCTTATACATTTTCTTGAACATGTTAAGAGAACAAAATAAATGTTTCGGGTAAAATAAGTATTTTTAAAAAAATGCAGTTTTGTCGCCTTTTGATGTAGCACCCACATTAAATCTAGTTTTTGACATGTTTATAAGTTCAATTTGACAATATAAAATTCTTCTTTGGAATCATAATATAAAAAATTACTTTGGAAATTTTTTTGATACTTTTCCGATAACTTTAATGTTTTGATAAATAGTAAAAATACGCTAATTTATAATTAAAAACAACATTTTTCATTGAGATAATTTATATGGTTAAATTATGATATTGAATGGATTTAAGGTATAAATAGAATATATTTTTACCATTTAATATAATGTATGTCATTATCATTTATTTTACATTGAATTCATTGGTTAAATCAATTCAATCTTTTGCAATGTTTTAAACAAAAACCCATTTTCTTTCAACAACGGGATTAATTTTAATTTAATTTCTGCTACTTTTGTTTATTGAATTAGGAAAAATGGATTCCATATTTGGAATCAGTGGGTCAAAATTATGTTAATAACCTACTTTTTATATTTGGGCATTATGAATAGTAACTACGGTAAATTTTATTTACCATAGTTAAAGGTAAATCAGGTAATTAAGGGTAAATGTAGGGTTATAAAATTACTATAACACCTGAAAAAAATAAATTGGATGACTAAAATTAGACCCATATCACCTAAGTGTCTTATTAGATTCATTTAATGGACTTTTATCCATGAAAATAATATAATTATTATTAAAACTAAAGAAATTGACAACATGTCACTTTCTTAAATCTTATAAGTATAATAATTTCAATTTAGTGACACACTTAATGAAACATAGAACATGAATATTCTCCAAAAATATAATGAAATTATCTAACTCATATGAATTTATTTGAAATTTTTAGGGATTAAATAATTATAATTAATTGGGACACAATAGTGATGCAAAAATTGTTTATTTAGTGAAAAATCAAGAATATAGAATTTATTAAACTAATAGTGACCATAAAATGCACAAAACCCTGCCCAAAACTTATTGTTCATATATATGTAAACCATAATCATCCAATTCTTGAATATGTGGCCATTTGGAACTTTTATAAAAGTGATTATGACACTTGTATTATTTTATTTTAAATGATGCCAAAGTTGCCACCTTCATAATTTAATAAATATAAAAATTTAAATATTATTATTTTAAGATGATAAATTAGAGTAAAATTATTATTATAAAATATTTTATATTTATATTCATCAAAAGATTTTATTTTTAAATTTTATGCAACAAATTAGTATATTAAATTATTATACAAAAATGTTGTACTGATTATTTTATTAAGACCTATACCAAATAAATGGTCTTAAAAATATTAAAATAAATATTATATGAACTATTTAATTTTATCCCCAAATTTTATAGAACTATTTGATATGTTAGTAGTATATTAAATATTTTATTTCGAATATATCGTCTGTTTAGATTTTATTTAGATTCAAATAAATGAATAGTGTCAAAATTGACACTATTGTTATTTTATAACAATAACATATTATTAAATTGTTTAAAAATCACAAAAATATTTAAAATTTATAAATTTAAATTTTTATAGTCTAAAATGTCATAAAGTATCCAATTATGGAAAATTAACAACACATAAGTGATTATTTATAACCATTTAAAATTTAGAATTTTATTACCATACATAAACATAAATAGATTAAATAAGGATAAATCAAAATGATAGGGTTTAAAATAAGATCCAAACATGTATAAATTTTATTGGTTGATGATATTACAATCCTAGCTCATATAATATTATAATTGAGTCATTTTTTGTGGTTTTTATGTGGGGTTTGAATTTATATTAAACTAATATTTTTTAGGATTCCAAAGGTACCCCTCTCCTCCCTTAAAAAAGGGCACCTCATCCCTCTCTTCCTCACACCACATTGATAATTCAAGCTCAAAAAAACCCTGCAAATTTATCTTATCCACTTCCCTATAATCATATTATATGTCATGTTCTACTTCAAAGACCAATCATAGTGACGTAAGAGGAGGTTTCAAAGAGGTGTATCGAAAAGAGGTTAAATCTGTTACCGATTCTTTCAAATTTATTTCTTCTTCTACCTCCTATTATTTAGTTGTTTCATTATATTGTAATAAAATCAGAATCACTAATATAATTATATGTTATTATAAATATGAAACAACCCCATTTCACCTTCTATCCATCCTACGGAAAACGAAATCACCATGCATGCGTACGTACAAAATACCCTCTCCACGCCGGGGTGTAATCTGTTTTCCACCGACACGTTACTTGGATGGGTATAATGGTGTAAAGAATAAATAAATATAATTATTATAACATCATAATGACTCTAACATAGTATATCATTCACTCCAATTTTATTCAATAAATATGGGAACGATATCATCGCTCGTGCGTATGTACGGACTACCGTCTCCACGACGCGATGAGATTCACTCTCCATGTTAACCATTCAAGTATGATTATAAAGTATATATAATAAGTCATCATGAAATATATGACATAATAATTATCCTGTATTTATGTATATATATATATATATGTATGTCATCTACTTAATTTCATTCAATTCAATAAGGAAACGAAAACAGCTTTCCTGCGTACGTACGACCTACCGTCTCCATGAACAGTGTATTTCTTTCCATTTATCGATCTATTATATATCTGTATATTCTGAATATATATTATATATAAATAACGTTTTACATTATGGAATTATTTAAATCAGGATATAAGTTATAATATCAAGAACAACATGTCCAAACATATACGATAAATAAAATGATTTTACCCAAAACGCTGCTTTAACAAGGAACTTACAAAAGAACGGGTAATATAAAGTCATAAGTGAACCATATATGATACCATAAAAATGTATATGATTCTGTAATAAGTCAATGACATTACTTAAATTATTTTACAGGAGGTTCAGATACGCTCTATGCATATCAGACCTAAGGTAAGGGAAAACTTTTCCAATCTTGTTTTTACCCGAGATTGTTTATTCGTAAGTATTTACTGGGGTTATATTTATCATCCATTTCCTTGTTTTATAAATTTTTTTCATGTGTGTTTAATTTCCTTTTTCCCATTTTTTACTTTTACTATATGGTATGTATGAAATCATTCTTTTACAAGGTACTTTTTGACTTTTCCGGCAAAAGTATGAGAAAAATGTTTTTTTAACTTATACGGAACGAATGGATTTTTACAGTTTCATAAAGCCTTATTTTCATGAAGCTTCCTCCAAAAGATTTCATGAATATTTTCAACAAAATATATTCTTTTAAATTTGCATTAAATTTTTTGTAAATAGAATGATTTTGAAGAAGAAAGGATATTTTTCTCAAGAATTCATTTCAAGTGTTTTATCAAAACCATTTTTCATCTATGATGACATTATTTTATATGTGTTTGTTTCATGTATCATGTCTCTATGATTAACATGGTTTCACTTTTCTTATTATGAAATGATATCCATTTCTTTTATATGGGTTATGTTATAATGGGATGAAGTTTATGAAACCCATTTTATTCGTTGGGTTATTATGAATAATGTTTGTTTATTTTGTGGCACAAGTAAGAATGATTTCATTATGAGATGGGTGGGACATATATCTCCCTCCATTGCATTGGGTAAAGATTTATATCTCATGTGATAGACATGGATGGAACGGTATGTTAATCCAGTTCAGTAATATAGGACTGGAAAGAGGAGTGAACTCGATTCAGAAGGGACTTTTTCCAATAAGATGGTCTTGGCAGTAATGCCTTAAATACTATGGAAATCATAACATGTGCTTAATGGTTACCACAATTAAAGTTTTATTGCCATGATATTTTGTCATGATTGATGTTCCTTTATGATATATGCCTTACATACATCCATGATTTATGTCTTTGCTCAATGTTTTAATGTTTAAATTTGATGTTCATGTTTTTTTCTTTCAAATGTTTATGGATTGTTTTATGTTCTCTATGTTTTCCCTTACTGAGCATTTAAGCTCACGCTTTTTATTTTTTATTTTCCCTAGGAAATAAAGAAATGTAGTAGGTAAGAAAACAAAAAGGGGAAGATCTTTATGGGAGATGATGAAGATCTTTCACCATGACTAGAAGATTATTTTCCAAGTTTCCAAAGACACTAAACTATTACGGTCTTTGTGTGTCTATTTTCGTTGTGTATCATATATTCCGCAAAATTAATGTAATGTCCATGTAAGTCAAGTGTTGGGTCTCTACAGTTCATATCGAAGGAAAGGTTTAGTCAACCTTTGGAAACTAGGATGCGAAAACGTTAGTGAGATCCCTAGAGATATTTCTATGGTATATATAGGGATGTCCCTAAAGATAAGTATACGTATTGGATATAGTCTTAGAAATAAAGTAACGATCTAAGAATTTAACATAAGATTTTAGATATTGAGTGTACTCCCCCTTTACTATGTTATTTTCCCTAGCTTGATTTTTGCCTCTCACACTATTCTTTTTGGGTTTTAGAAAATGGCTGGAAACAGGAAGATTCACGATAATGGAGGATATGACGGACAATGGAATGATATTCTTCATGATCAACCAAATGAAACATGATTTAGAAGTCCAAACAGAGTTATTATGCCTAATCAGCAATCTCATAACATGATCAATAATCTCAACTTTGGTAAGTTTCCCGACTCAGATAATAAGTGAAAGATGGAGTTTCATGATGATCATAGAGGAAAGAAAGTTCAATTTCCCTCATGTAAATCAAGTGGGAAGAGGAATCGGGGAGATTGCTTCAAAGGAACTGGAAGATACTTTGGGTGTGGAAAAGAAAGACACAAATCTAGTAAGTTCAAAGGAAAAGGTTTAGTTAACACCATGGACAAGGACAATGGTATTTCTACGACATAAAAAATGATTAAATGTATTAAATGTGGAATGTATGGGCATTAGGCAAACCAATTCCCTAAGGGAAAATATCATGAAGAGAACCAGCATGGTTATATTTGTAGTATTTATGAGGATGATGATGAAAAGACTACAAATGAAATATGAGATGAAAGAAATGATGAAGCTCAGTCAGTGGTTTAAGAAATTAGGGGAATGAGTGTATGTTTATAAAGAATAATTTATGGTACTATGGAATAAATAATAATTTAATAATTGTTACACTATTATTTTTTCTAAAGTATTTGAAAGTATATGTTGAATGGTACCAGTAACCATGTATTTTTATTCAGATATTTTTGGAAAGTAGATGATATGCGCATAATTATTTGATAAAAAGATAATGTGATGTTTGATTGTATTCATGATCTCATGACTGATATAAGGAAAAAGTGATATTATGGTTTGATTATATAGAATTTTTGGGATTTTGGTATGTGGAAATAGTTACCTTTTGATACTATTCATGTTTTCACTAATGTTCTATGGTAATTTATTTTTCAAGAGAATATATGACTAAGGTATTCATGTGCTTGGAATGCAACCAACAAGATATATATTATGATATATGTGAGATAAATGCTTGTATTCACATTCTTGGTAGATAACCGTTCTAGTAATTGTTTTCTTTATACTATGATCTTGGACCGAAGTATTTTAGATAAGCCTAAAGATTGGAATGGATTATGTTGGACATAAGTTAGTATTGTTTAAGGATAAAACATTTTTCGAAATTATTAATGTGTTGTTATAGTAATGTGGTTTTAGAAAAAAGACAACCTGCAGGACGGGCGACAACCCATCACATCGGACAAGGCTGTGGGAATCGAACCCACAACCGAAGTGCGACTGGCCTTTATTGCGTACCATTGTCCTACAAAAATTCCATGGTTAGTAGATACTAGTTTTATTTTATTAAGCGGTATGATATATGAAGTATAATGTCATTTTTGGAATCATATATGATTAACCTCACCATAGATGGACTTTTTTATATTTGATAACATTTGCTAATGTTTTGTTTGAAATAGATGGTATGACCTATCATTATATAACATTATCTGTTAACACTTCACAAATAAAAAATTCAACTTCATTTCTTTAAGATATGAAGTGGAAATTTTTCAAAGCATGAACAACATTGAGATTGTACCAAAATCAAGCAAGTATTTCTTCTAATTCAAAATTTTAAACATTAGGGAAATGATATTGAAAACCAAAAATGTTTTCCTAGTTCCCCAATATCCGATGAATCACATGGTACCTTAGGTCATCAAAAATCTATGGCTTTGTGATTGTTGGATTTTTCATAGCCATGTTCTCTACCACTCTCCATCAGAACATGATGGTTAGGTTTCCCTTCCATATCCATATTTTCAACTATGTTCTCCTATGTGGAAACCCACTGATTAGTTAAATTGGGTATCCATTACGTTTCATTCATTAGTTTTTAACGATTGGTTTTGGTATTACTTTTTATGATGTGGGTTTTTATTAAAGAAACTTTCGAGTAGTAAACCATTTATAACCACGACGAATTTCGAGGATGAAATTCATTTTAAGGTGGGTAGAATGTAACACCCCGATCTTTTATGAAAAATATTCTTTTTAATTTTATAGATGTCTTGTGTTTTACGATACACCAAAAGGAGATTGCACTACACGCATCCCGGACATGGCTTGCATTACACGCAATGGTGACCTTCCACGATAGTGTGTGTTTTACGCAATACCGAATTTCACTAAACAAAATTATATGTTATATAAACTAGCCGTTATGAATAGTATTAACTAATTTTCTAATTTTATAACATTATTATTCATCTTAAAATTTTTCTAGAACATTTTAGGAGAACAAATTAAATTTTTTGGGTAAAATAAATATTTTTCAAAAAATGCAGTTTTGCCGCCTTTTGATGGCGTACACACATTAAATCTATTTTTTTACATTTTATAAGTTAAATTTGATAAAATGAGATTCTTATTCGGAATTAGGATATAAAAATTTACTTTGGATAAATTTTTTATAATTTTCTGATAACTTTCATGTTTTGATGAATAGTAGAAATACGCAAATTTTTAATTAAAAACAACTTTATTCATTGAGATAATCGATATGGGTAAATTATAATATTGAATGGTTTTAAGGTATAAATAGAATATATTTTTACCATTTAATATAATTTATGTCATTAGCATTGATTTTACATTGAATTCGTATGTTAAATCAATTCAATCTTTTGCAATGTTTTAAACAAAAACATGTTTTCTTTCAACAACGGGATTAATTATAATTTAATTTCTCCAACTTTTTTGTATTGAATTTGTAAAAATAGATTCAATATTTGGAATCATTGGGTCCAAATTATGTGAATAAGATACTTTTTTTGGGCATTATGAATAGTAACTACAGTAAATTTTATTTATCATAGTTAAAGGTATATCAGGTAATTAAGGGTAAATATAATATTATAAAATTACCCTGAAACCTGAAAAAAAATCTATTGGATGACTAAAAGTCGACCCATATCACCTAAAGGTCGGATTAGATTCATTTAATGGACTTTTTTCCATGAAAATAATTTAATTATTAATAAAACCAAAGAAAGTGACAACATGTTGCTTTCTTAAATATTATAAGTATAATAATGTTAATTTACTGATAAACATAATGAAACTTCGAACATGAATAGTATACAGAAATCTAATACAATTATCTATATCATCTGATTTTTTTGTAATTTTTAGGGATTAAATAATTATAATTAATTGTGACACAATAGTGATGCAGAAATTTTTTATCTAGTGAAATATCAAGAATATAGTTTTTATTAAACTAATGGTGACCATAAAATGCACAAAACCCTGACCAAAACTTATTGGTCATGTAAATTTAAACCCTAATCATCCAATGGTCTAATACGTGACCATTTGTAGCCTTATATAAGCGATTATGACACATATATTATTTTATTTTAAATGATGCCAAAGTTGTCACCTTCATAATTTAATAAATATAACAATTTAAATATTGTTATTTTAATATTATAAATTCATGTAAAATTATAATTATTAAATATTTAATATTTATCTTAATCAAAGGATTATATTTTTAATTTTTATGCAAAAATAAGTATATTAAATAATTATACCACAATGTTGTATTAATTTTTTTATTAAGAGATATAACAAATAAATAGTTTTAAAAATATTAAAATAAATATTATATGAACTATTTAATGTGATAGAAGAATTTTCTAGACAAATTTGACATGTTATGAATCTATTAAATATTCTTTTTCGAATATATTTTCTGTTTATATTTTATTTAAATTCAAATAATTGAATAGTGTCAAAATTGAAACTATTGTTATTTTATAAAAATAACATATTATTAAATTGTTTAAAAATCACAAAAATATTTAAAAATTATAAATTTATATTTATATTTTCAACAATGTCATAAAGTATCCAATTATGGAAAATTAACAACACATAAGTGATTATTTATAACCATTTAAAATTTAGAATTTTATTACCACAAATAAACTTAAATAGATTAAATAAGGATAAATTAAAATGATAAGGTTTAAAATAAGATCAAAACATGTATAAATTTTATTGATTGATGAGATTACAACCCTATATCATCTAATATTTAAATTTAGTCATTTTTGGAGGTTTTTATCTGGGGTTTGAATTTATATTAAACTAATATTTTTGACGATTCCAAAGGTGCCCCTCTCCTCCCTTATAAAAGGGAACATCCTCCCTCTCCTCCTCACACCACTTTGAGCTTTCATGCTCAGAAACACCCTGCCAATTTAGCTTCTCCACTTCCCTAGATACATCATATAGGTCCTGTTATACTTAAAAGTCCAATCTTAGTGCCCTAAGAGGCGGTTTCAAAGAGGCGTATCGAAGAAAATGTAATATCTGTTACCGATTCATTCTAATTTATTTATACTTCTACATCCTATTCTTTCGTTGTTTAATTATATTTTAATAACATCAGTATAACTAATATATTGATATGTTATTAGAAATATGTAACAACCCCATTTCACCTTCTATCCATCCTACGGAAAACGAAATCACCACGCGTGCGTACGTACGGAATACCATCTCCACACCGTGGTGTAATCTATTTTTCCATCACCACCTTACTTGGATGGGTATAATAGTGTATAGAATAAATAAATATGATTATTATAACATCATACTGATTCTAAGATATTGCATCAATCACTCCAATTCGATTCAATAAATATGGGAACGATATCATCGGTCATGCGTACGTACGGACTACCGTCTCCACAACGCGATGAGATTCACTCTCCATGTTAACCACTAAGGAATGATTATAAAGTAAATATAATAAAAAATCATGAAATACATGACATAATAATTATACTAGATTTATGTATATATATTTTTGTCATCTACTTAATTTCATTCAATTCAATAAGGAAACTAAAACAGCGTTCATGCGTACGTATAGCCTACCGTCTCCATGAACGATGTATTTCTTTCCATTTATAGATCTATTATATATATGTATGTTCTGAATATATATTATATATAAATAACTTTTAACATTATTGAATTATGTAAATCAGGATATAAGTAATAATATCAAGAACAACATGTCCAAACATGTACGATAAATAAAACGATTTTACTCAAACACTGCTTTAACATGGAACTTACAAAAGAACGAGTAATATAATGTCATAAGTGAAACATATATGATATCATAACAATTAATATTATTCTTTAATAAGTAAATGACATTATTTAAATTATTATATAGGAGGTTCGGATACGTACGAAGCATATCGGACCTAAGGTAAGGGATAACTTTTCCAATCACGTTTTTATCTGAGATTTTTTATTCGTAAGTATTTAATGGGGTTATATTTATCATCCATGTCCTTGTTTTCTAAAAATATTTTCAAGTTTTTTTAATTTCCTTTTTATCCATTTTTGACATTTACTATATGGTATGTATGGAATATTTCTTTTACGAGGTACTTTTTGAGTTCTCCTACAAAAGTACGAGATGAATGTTTTTTTAACTTATACAGCACGAATGTATTTTTACGATTTTATAAAGCATTATTTTCATGAAGCTTCCTCCAAAATATTTCATGGCTATTTTCAATAAAATCCTTTTCTTTTAAAATTTCATGACATTTTGTTACAAGAGAATGATTTTTAAGAAGAAAGGTTATTTTCCTCAAGAATTCATTTCAAGTGTTTTATCAAAACCATTTTTCATCTAAGATGACATTATTTAATATGTGTATGTTTCATGTATCATGTCTCTATTATTTACATGGTTTCACATTTCTTATTATGAAATAATATCCATTTATTTTATATGGGTTATGTGATGATGGGATGATGTTTATGAAACCCATTTTATTCGTTGGGTTATTATGAATAATGTATGTTTATTTTGTGGCACAGTTAAGAATTATTTCATTATGAGATAGGTGGGACCTATATATCCTTCAAATGCATTGGTTAAAGATTTATATCTCATGAGATAGACAAGGCTGGAATGGTAAGTTAATCTGGTTCAGTAATACAGGACCGGAACGAAAAGTGAACTCGATTCAGAAAGGGACTTTGTCCAATAAGATGTTTTTGGAAGTAATGCCTTGCCTACTATGGAAATCATAACATGTGCTGAATGGTTAAAACAATTACATGTTTTATTCCCATTCGATTTTATCATGATTGATGTTCCTTTATGATATATGCCTTACTTACTTCCATGATTTATGTCTTTGTTCAAGGTTTTAATGTTTAAATTTTATGTTCATGTTTTTTTGCTTTCAAATGATTATGGATTGTTTTATGTTCTCTTTTATTTCCCTTACTGAGCATTTGATCTAACCCTTTTTATGTTTTATTTTCCCCAGGAAATAAAGAAAGGTTTTAGGTAAGAAAACAAAAAGGGGAAGATCTTTATGGGAGATGCTGAAGATCTTTCGCCACGATTAGAAGATTATTTTCTGAGTTTCCAAACACACTAAACTATTACGGTCCTTGTGTGTCTGTTTTTGTTATGTATCAAGTATTCTGAAAAAGTAATGTAATTTCTATGTATGTCAAGATTAGGGTCTCTACATTTTTACCTCTTTTTTCAGGTTTAGATCCATTCATTTATTTCTTAATTTTATTTAATGTTTTTTTGGAAGGAATCTTCTGATTCGATTTATTGATAGTTTTGTTATGTATCCATACAATGGTAAATTTTTTGCAAACCAATATTTATGACACCCAGAAACTTGTTCCATACCATAGGGAAATGTAATTATCTTCATTACAATCGACATACAGAGTTGGGTGTCCATTTTAATAGTGACATGATTCGGTTCGTGACAAAATGTGATTCGTGGAGGTTAATGTATTTTGGTTATATTATTATTTTTGGATGATTCATTAGAGACATGATCTAGGACTATTAGGGAATAGTTTTTTGGTCACAAGTAGGGTTCTTGGTCCATAACTCTGATGAAAGACCTTGAGGCACCATAAAATGTTATAATTTCTTTTTTGACTTCACTTCTAGGTGACATGTGTGGGTTGCAGACTACACGTGGACATCAGGGGTGGTTAGTAGTTGTTTATTTTATATTTTCAATGCATTATTTATTTATATTTGATGTTATTGATGATTTTTTTTAGGTATGTTGTTTTGATTTTTTTTAACTTGTGACTGTTTCCTTTTGTTGTGTCATGCCTTCCCAAAAAGCTCTCATGAACCCACAAGAGATAGTTTGAGGGATTTTACACTCACAACTGGATCAATGGTTAATAGTGGCTATCATTCGGGATATCCATGCTCTAGGATAGGGATAATATGTTCTTATTGATGGATATACATGTCATGGGAAAGACTATGACCAAGTGTTTCTGAAGAGCAAGCCTCCTACAATCTGAGGTAGAACAGAACCCCAGGAAGAGGAGGAGCAGTATGAAAGGATAGAGTGAATGTTTGTGTCCCTGGACACATCTATAAGGGTCATGGTGATGTTTTTATCATTTATGTTAGAGGGTCATGGCCACAAGTGGTGGGAATCAGTGCCTTAATATAGGAAGCATGAACATATGAGCTAGATGGACATCAAGGGTACCTTTAACGACCAAGGTTGACACGATGTCTTGAAATATTCGTGATCCTAGGAGGTTATGGTGCTGGTTCAAGGTGACATCTCATTGTTGGAGTATGCCAACTGTTTTTCTGTGTTGGTCTACTATACTCTTGAAATGGTATCCAATGAGCATAAGAAGGCCTAGAAGTTTGAGAGGGGTTTGTGGCTAAAGATTTGTTCCCAAGTCATCATGTTCATTCTAGAAACCTATGTAGAGGTGTATGATCGGGCATGTATGGTGGAGATCAACCATATAGGGAGGGATTGTATATCCAGGATAGTGTTAGGAATGAGTAGTGATAGCTCTTTTGTTAAACAAATAAATGTTGGAGGAGAAGGGAAAGAAGGAAGGTGACAACATTGGACATCCTTCTATGTAGTTTACCTCGGTGGTATCTGATGAGAGGTATGTTGTGTGCCACCAGTGTGAGAGGATAGGGAACATCCAAATAGAATTTCAATCTCCTTCATAACCCTATTATCAGTGTGGAGGTATGGTACACTTGCATCATTTTTTGTAGGATGGCATTCCCACTCCATAGTGGGGTTGTATAACTGACATCTATGGGAGTGATAGTAGAGTAGGAGCAATAGAGGATAGGGGGATCCCAGTTTTGTGGTTATTGGGACAAGTTTGGGTCAACTTCTAGGATAATCCAATTTAGTATTGAACTATAAGTAAGCAGTCATTCTTTGTAAGAGACTAGGAATCTTCATGCAGTGGATCAGGAAACAGCAAGATCAATGGTGAGACCATCAATAGTTCCAGGTAATGTTATGATTGCATATTCTATATATGATTATCTTTTGGATATTTATGCACCTACTTCATTCATCTCTACCGATTTTGTGAAGACACTTAATTTTCTAACTGATATTTTGTCTTTTGTGGTGGAGTTAGTGACACAGCTGGGAAAGAAGAGGAGCATGGTCTCAAGTGCACATTATGTTCGCTTTATGTGTCAGGGGTTGATATAGAGGGGGACCTCCTGGTCTTATATGTGTATCTGTATTAAGTGAAACATTGCTTGTACTTTATGGTACCCTTTAAAATGTAAATCAATCCGTATATGTGAAATTTCCTTTTCATGGAACCTTATGGGAGTCATTGGGTTTTCCATGGGGACTATGATCATTGGTCAGGTAATGGAGGACCCCCAATCCTAGAGTTGCAGAATATTGTCTGCCAGTTATCATGACTCATGTTAGATGAATATGGTCTTGCTCTTAAAGGTAAAATACCTCATGTAGTGGAGAATTTTTATAAGGTATTCACATATGATTTTTCTTTATTGCATCCAGAGTGTGATGTTGAGTTCATGATTGATTTGGAACCAAGAAAAAATCCATTACCTATAATCTCATATAGTATTCCCCCCATTGAGTTGATGTAATTAATGATACATCTGGAAGATTTAGAATCCAAAGAATTCATTTACACGACCATATCCTTTGGGATGGTCCTATTCTTTTTTGAAACAAGGCCAAAGGATCCCTCCAGCTTTGTATTGATTATCAGAAGCTAAAAAAGGTAACCATCCTGAACTAGTAATTTTACCCTGAATAGATGATATTATTGATCATTGGAAGGGTTTAAATTGGGTTTTTAAAATATAATTGTGTTCATATTACCATCAGATCAGTGTGAAAGAGGCATATATCCTGAAGATAGACATCCAAAGTAGATGCAACCACTTTGAGTAATTGGTCATGCCCTTTGGGTTTACCAATGCTTCAGTAGTCATTATAAAACTCATGAATATGGTGTTCCATCAGTTTCTCATTTTTTTCAATGTGGTATTCATGGAATACATCCTATATTACTCTAGATCTAAGTAGGAACACTAACATTCATTGTCGATCATGTTGTGAACCTTGGAAGATAGTCACATTAATGAAATGTTGTCGAGTTTCACTTTTTTGATCTGGTAGGTGATGTTTCTATGGAATTTGATCTCAGAGTGGGGGTTCTAGTTGACCCCATGATGATCAGTTCGGTTATGTCATGGGAGAAACAGAATAATGTGCACTACATTAGAATATTCTTTGAACATGTTAGTTACTACATGTGGTTTGTTTGGGATTTAACTCATCTTGCTTCAACCATGACCATGCTCACAGGGAAAAGTGTGATCTTTTAATGGGGAAGAAACCATAACATATCCATCAACGAACTAATGTGGTGGTTTACTATAGCCCATGTACTAATTTTTCCAATGGTTGGAAATGGTTATGTGGTGTACTGAGAGGCTTCAAGTATGGGTATTGGTTCTGTGCTTATACATGGATATCACATAAAGGTATATGGTTCTCTCTAAATCTGACCACATGAATAGATTTTTCTGAATTATAACATAGATTTAGTAGTTTTGATGAATGTTTTAATGACTTGGCATCACTACCTCCTTGGGGAGAGGTTTGTGGTCAACTCTGATTTCAAAATATTTTCCTACACATAATTGTAGCAGGATTACAATAGGACGTAGTGCCACTGGATTCATTACTTATAAGGGTTTGATTATGGAATTGTCCATACCCCAGGAAAAATAAATGTGGTGGAGGATGGTTCAAGTTGAAATGTGCCATTTCAGGCCTTAAGAAAGTCTAGTGACAAGAGGAATCTGATGGGGATCTTTGCTCAGATGGTTTTGTAGACCAAGGAGCATAGTTTTGGTGCATTCTTGTTGAGAATTCAGTTTAATCGTTATCTCTACTAATTTCTTCAGAGAGAACAACCTAGTGATGTTATTTTTCTATAGTTGAGGTTTTTTGTTCATGGTGGGAGATATATTCTGATGGGTTATTGTCTCCCAACAGAATCATGTGCTTCAATGGCCAATCAATAATTTTTCATATCTGTGGAAGGTGGTGATGAAGGATATCCACCAGTCATTGCTGGATATCCATTTTGGTTCCACCAAGAAGTATTATTATGAGTGTGGGTGATTTTGGTGGCATGATAATGAGATGAGAACTCGCTGACATTGTGTCTATATGCTATATGTCTGTAGCTGAGTGAAGAGCACCAATGGCCCTCTGGTTTTCTTCAACCATTACCCATTCCTACTAGGAAGGGGTAAGAGATATCCATGGAATAAATTATTGTATTTCACTGCACACCTCAGGGAATGAATTCCATAAGCTTAGTGATTGATCATATGATAGAATCAGTACACTTCATTCTGATCAAATATACAAATAATGTGGATGAGTTGGGCCGTTTTTATCTTCACAAGGTGGTACAGATTCATGTTGATATATCAACAGTTTTCTCTGATAGAGAACCATGTTTCACTTCTTTTTTTGGAATTCCGTTTAGAATGTCATGGGGTCATAAATTAGGATGATCATGACAAACCATCCACAAACTGATGGTCAGAAAGGGCGAGCAAATCAGATACTAGAGTACATGCTCCATGTATGTTTTTGGTTATATGGAGATTCATAATTTAACAATTTATTATTGTTTGAATTTACCAATAATAACATTTACCAATCCTTGATTAGAATTTCACTTTTTGAGGCGATCTATTGTGGACCTTTTTTGTCCCACCTATGTTTGGGTGAGGTATGTGAGACTTCACTTTTAGGGTCATGCCCTATTCTAGAGATGATTGTGAAGGAAATGATTATCATGAAGTAAATATTGATATCTCAGTGTCACCATAAATATTATACAAACTAGAGGTGTCAATATAGTGAGTTATCTTTGGGTGACCATGTATTCCTGAAAGTGGCCCCTTGTCTGGGCCATCATCATTTGTGAAAGAAAGGGAATTTGATGCTGCCTAATGATCGCCCATTTAAAATCACTTAGAATATTGGAAATATGGAATAATGGTTGGATTTTCCATCTTAGTTGATATCCATTAATTTTTTCATCCATGTCTCCCAGTTGAAAAAAGTACAACCCAGATCCATCCCATGTGTTGAATTGGGAAGAACTATATAAAAATCATGATTTATTGGTGATTGATCAGGAAGTGTGAATTGTGGACTCCTGATATGATGTTTATCATGTGAATAATATTCCTATATTTTGAATCATCTGGATACATGGTACTGATGAACATTAGTCGTGGGAGTAGGATTCTTTGGTCGAAGAACAATTTCCTTTTTTCCTATCTGAGCAGTGATCAAACTGAATTTCTGAGGGAATAAAGCTTCTATGGTGGATTGAATCATTACATAAATGATTTCTTTTAAATGATTTTTTCATTAAATTCCAATAAATTATTTTTTTAGTGTTTCCAATTTATTTTTTGAGAATGGAGTGGTTTCATGATGATTTGGGCCAAACTATTATCCCATTTCCAGATTAAAAAAATTTCTTATATTATAACCCCTTAGTTTTTAACATGTTTTACCCATTCCACACCCCACACGGTGGACCTTGATATATTGAAAACACTATATCAATTTTTAACCCTTATCAACTTATTATCATGGTGGATTTTGTTAATTTATCCAGGATTTGGGCAAACCTATGAGCCCATTTACTGTCTTTTGAAAATAAATAATTTCCTTTACTTATCATTATTTTATTAATATTTATTAGTGATACCTCCTCTAACATGAGAAAAATAACCCCAGTAGAACCCCCCATGTTCCAATTTTCCACATTAGGGATCATATTCATCGTTGATTTTGGATAAATTTCTCAGGGTTTCTCAAATCGTCTAGACTGGAGAAAGTAATTTGTTTATTTCATAATTAATTCATTTATTACTCGACTCTCCAAATTTTAGCCTCACATCGGCCTCTACATCCTTATTTTGTCCTCCATATATGTTTTCAATGCTTGGATATTCACATATTTTTGTATTGGAGGTGATTTCATCAATATTTATCATATAAGTGTGTTGCATCCCTTCCTCCTCCCATTTTTTATAGGGTTTCTTCCATTTTTCATGATGTTCTTAATGTCAAGAAGTGGGTGTTTGAAACATGGGGTTGATCTCCAATTTATTGGATTAATATTTGGTTTTTGATTGATTTATCGCCATTATGGTATGATAGTGGAGTAGTTGAACATTCACACAAGGATTGGGTCTTTTTGACACTTATTATAAAATATTTGATGTGTAACAACTACTAAATGAGTTATCCTTCCATGATATTTATTATAATCATACTCCTCCTTCATTTTTCTTTCTTAGAAAAGTTTTTTTTTGGAATTTTTTTAACAAATGACTTTCAAATGCCATTTTTGTGTGAAAATGGTTATTTTACATGTGTATTCCATATTGTACGACTTGGGGATGTTTTATAATTCACTGAAGGGATTTATTAAAAAAATATCTGGTAACAATTTTGGTTTGGGGTAATATTGGTTGTAATTTGGTTTTCAATGAGTGATTTTAGATTAATTTTATGTGAAATGTTTTTTTACATTCATTGAAATTGATTCATGTAAATTATAAGTGGTTTATTTAGATAAATAAAGGGTAAAATGCATTTGTAGATACTGATTTGAATGTTTGAGAACATAAATAATGTTTTTATGTGAAAATGGAGTTTGGTAAATTGAGAAAATTATTTTATCATAGAGGGGGATGCCTAAGTATGTTGGTGTGTGAACATGTACTAGTATGCTAGTGATCCGGAGTGGTTGTGCCCATATTTCACATCGAAAGTTGTACATTGAGATAATAAAAACCTATAATGAAGATTATGTGGGACCAATATGTTATGGCTATGTTAACTACTAGTGTCTCGTGCATGAGATCTGATATTGTTGTGGTTACATTATATGGAGTTTCATGGTATGTGAGGCCCAAAACAAACTAGTGATTTGGGGTATTCCCAAGATTTGCGGTCGCTGATAATTTGGTATTTATCATTTATCAATGGTGTGTATGGATCATAAATTTATAAGAATAAATTTTTATTGAAAATTGACCACTCTTTGATATTTTCTTTTGAAAATTTTTAACATTTAATAGTTTTGTTTATTATAAATTATTTCTACTGTTCCATGTTTATTAAAACTGGGATGCTTTTAATCTTTTATTGCATGCTATATAGAATATTGTGGGTGGTATCATATTGTAATTATTATCACACCCTAAATACACCCCTTTGGTGTATGTAATCTGGATCATGTTTCACACAAAAAATGGTGTGGCCTTGGATGATCGCGGTTTGGGTTGTTAGTTTCTTTCATGGTGCGGTGTTGTGGAGATGGATTGTGGGTGTTGACACCATATAGAGTGGTGTTAATTAGGATATTATTTATCCTAATTTTATGTATATTTGGACCTCCTAATTAATTTTAGATCCATGTATTTATTTGTGAATTTTATTTGAGTCTTTTTTGGCATGAATTTTCAGATTCAGATTATTGATTTTTTTGCTGTTTTTTGTATCCATGCTTAGCTAAATAATTCCCAAACCAATACCTATGATACCTGGGTAGTTTTTTCAGAATCTGGGGATTGGGAACACCCATCAATAATTTCAACGAACCAGGTCAGGTGCCAGTTTTAATGGCAATCATAATTTTTTTGGGATATTTCTAAAATTGAAAGGTTTAAAAATATTTTGTAGTTTTTTAGTTCAAGATTTTATGATATCACCTTAACTTTTTTGAACTTTTGAAAATTTTTATTGACCAATTATTTCAAGTAATTTATCAAATTACACGTTTTCAAATTTAGGGACTCAATATGTAATATTCCAACCCTCACCAATGGCCTTTGGAAGATGCGATGGTGCAACAAAATATATGTAAAATTTCAAAGGAACCAAATGATTAAAATTAATTCGAATGGTTCTGAAAACCAATGGGGATGATTTTAAAAATAAAAAATAACCTAAAAATAAAAATATATCCAAATAAAATATATGATGCATTGTTACCTATATTACAAACCAGACATAAGCCCGATTGAATAAAAATATCAGAGTGACAAATGAATCATTAGTGAACAATTACAAAAGGTATCATTACTAAATGACACTAATGTGGGACCACATTAAGTATCACCCATACAATATCCCTCTTTAAGCCTCACCATTCATTCCCAATGAATCGAGATATTTTTCTCTGGATATAATATATCACCTTTTTACTGATTTCATTACAAAAGAAGTATACAACAAAATTCCAAATAATGGGTTCATTATAAACTCAATAGGAATTCCCAAATGACATCTCAAAACACTCCACTTAGATATTAACTTGATTTAATGGACTTATATAATCATTATGAAACTATAAAATTAGTTTGTATTAAGAAAAAAGTGAAAAATAATTTATGAAAAATATAAAATATCAAATTTTCCTAAATTAATGTTTTGACCGGCCTTTACCTTACTCAATTAAAAAACACAAGTCTAACAAGAAACACATCCATAAAATCTAGATTGTTGATACCATTGATGGTGGTACTCTAATATAATAATCTATTGGCCATGAAAGTTGAAATTAAAACCACAGTAATCTACTTAAAAAACATTCCAACATAATTATTCAAATTTCCATTTCAAAAACATTCCAATTGTAATAATAAAATTCAATCAATTTCACATAACAAATAGAATGAATCTAAAATAAATTAATAGATTTGAAAAAAAAAATATATAAAAACATATTCTATAGTAGGCTATCTATAATTTTTCAATTTTAAAAACCATTAGAGAACAAGTCAACGTGTTTCATTTCATCAAATTACAACATGTTTACACATAAAAATGAAATGAAACTGATTATAAAAAATAGGTATTCATGTTAGAGTAGATATGTAGATTAGATAGAACCACCACCCTCAAACTAGATTGTTTAAAATGATGTATATATGAAAGAACATTGTATCTTAACTCAAATATTTCATCATCCTTTATTCACACAATATCCCACTTGAAGAGCCATTCGAATTATAGTATAGACGATCAAGATAATTGGAAAACACATAGGGTATCCCTAGAAAAAGATTTTAAATGATGTGTTTAAAAACATAGACAACCACCAGATATTAATTTATACCCAACATGGAAATAAATTACCATTGTGAAACCTCTTAATCCATAGTACCGAACATATCAGACCATGATATTGTGAGTGGGAGCCTACCTCAATCGCCAAACAATACTGTATTGATCATGTTGTCATGCCACAATGACCCCATTATAGTTGGACATTGTAATATATGTTGTAGGGAATGCCCATATACAATCTAGTTTGGTTAAGGATGTGATACACCCAACAGACCACAATATAGCCACTGCCAAAATTGAAGAGACACCCAAACAAGATCCTCACCACATCTTCCATCTACACCACATTGATGGACAAAATTCAAGTTGCTGAAAAAAATGATATGTTGAATCCCTAGCTCCGTCGATCTACAAATCCTCAATCAATTGTCACACCCAGAAATTCATCCTGTGACATCAAACTATATCCATATCTAAGTACCACTATCTTACCAAAATGTTTGAGGAATAAAAAATTGTTATGACACAACCCAACCTCTTCACACTGTAATGATCAAAGGAATGTACCAAAACCTACAGACATTAGTGTAGACATTCAAAAACATGTTAGTTCCCCAACCAAAACCCCACTGAACTCACCAAAAACTCAATAATTATAATCCCAGAATTATATAATATCAATATAATGAAAATAAATGAAATGTTAATTAAAACATGATGTTAAATTATTTCTAACAGAAGAATTTTAATCATAATAAATTAAAATAATAGAAACAATTTTGAATAGCTATGGCCATTATTACAGCATCACTATTTCATTTTATAAGTTCTCTTCATGAATCTATTCATTTTTCCGAAAACCCGCACACCAAATCAATGATTTTGTCATGTAATATTTTATTTTACATAACATAATTCTATAATAAATGATGAATCACACAGAATCCTATTCAAGATCAACATTTTCAAATGAATCAAATGTTTAGGATTAGGATGATACATATTCAATTGAGATACATTATATTCTTTTGTTGTGAAAATAAATATTGACAATAGTACACATAGATAAGCCACAAGACCATCCAATTCTAGTATCTCAAAAGGGAAAATGTATAGATAAAAATTAATTTTGTTTATAAAAATTTGTTTATGCCTTTATATTAGATTGATTATCAGGAAAAAATCAACAAGAACCAAAAATGTTAATAGTAAACGATTGTGATCTATGTAATATTTCTGATGAATTTGATACATTTCCATTCCCTTTCTAAACATATGAATATTCATTACGAACTAATGCATAAGGTTAGTTCTAAAAATTGACGTTTCAACTATTTCTACAAAATAATTTTTATAATGAAATTGAAATACATGTAATTATTCATGAAAAACATATATACTGAGGTTTCATAACTGATATTATATGATAGCCACACAGAAAAATTTTATTTTGATGATCCCCAAAATTCCATCATAAAAGCACCTCAATTTTCAAATTATAGATGTATTATCTATTAATTTATTAAATTTATAATAGTATTATAATTTGATAAAATGGTCAACAGGGCTTTGAGGTCTAACTGTAAGGACCAAAAAATAGATAAGTGAACTTACGGTCCCTATCAGACATGATTAAAATAGAAATACCTTGCATATTAACTTCTTCATAAATGTAGATTTTGGAGATATAATCAACAATAATGGATTCTAGAATAGGTATTAAGTGATCTAATTTTGTGAGAATATTCATAATCATATAAATTATTTCATTCTTCCTAACAATTATTTAAAGGCATGTAACAACATCCATACCTATTTATTAATATTTTCAAATGATATTTATTAATTTTTGAAACATACTTACTGGATGTTGATGCTTCCCCTTGAACGTATGATCATTAGGGAATATCATAAAAAATATTACTACCTTTATCTTTATTCAAATAATCCAAAACATTGATATATGGTCTCTAAACATATTCTACATTTATGGATGAACATCCCATCTCAAATTGTGGAATGTTGAATGAAAGTGATCCTAATAGGTGGGATGGACACAAATCCAATATTTAATCGACAACATTGATATCCCTTATGAAATCCATTATTAAATGGTTTCTCCACCAAATATTATGGAATTTAATGTATAAAATTCATTAGACGTAGATTTAGAATATTAAACCAGGTCAACAAAATAAAAAATTATGGAAACTTGAAATATAACTATTACATTGACATTATCAGCATTATATAAATGAAAATTAGTTTTGATTATGTTAATTAAAATTAATATTAATCAACTTTATCCAGTTGATAAAATGTATTATAAAAAATTTATGTTCACCTAAATTTACATTACCTTGTATACACAACATATATAATGGAAGAATATGTAGGTATTCCATCCTTATATGTTTTCTTATATTTAAATTTCATTGTTTGAAAAAGTGTTTCAAATACACTTGATCCATCATGTAAAAAATTTATCATTAAAAATTTTGGAACACTATGTTTCTATGGAATTAACTACAATAACCTATCCAAAATAATATTTTGGGTATTTTTTATCATGTAACCATAACTAAAAAAATACATATTCAATTCTATGATCTCCCTATAGGATAATGAAACCTAACTCAGATCTTGTTGCATTACAATATACAACAGACCCAAACCCTGACTCATGAAATGTTTGGATAGGTGTTGAAATAATGAAATATTAATGTTCATGTAAATATTTCTAAAAAAATATTTAAGTAATTGTAATGGAAAAAATTTCCATTATAAATCTCTCATCTGTAAGGAATGACATGAAATAATCATAAACAAATGTAGTATAGAATCATACTAATCTATGAATACTACGTACTTAAATGTAATTATTTTGTGGTTTCAAATAGATAACAACTTATATATTTTTTAGATCCACTAAAAATCCTATTTTTGTATTGAAATGATCATAAAAATGTACATCATGTATCTAAAGATGTCACCATCGAAGAATATCATAAAGATGAAATTCTCAAAACGTCCTCATCACTATTGACATGAGATAATCATGACCCTTATTAGTTTTAGAATACACTATAACATCATCAATGAATACTACTACAAATTAATCATTACTCTTATAAAATATTAAAACAATTAACTATAAAAAATAAATAATGATTTCATAAGACTAAATGGAATAACCACATACTCATAGAGGAATTAATGACATCAGAAGGTTGTATTAAAAATATCCTTATTTAAAACTCAAATATGGGGATACCCTGACTGTAAATAAATCATAGGAAGACATGATAATCCTGTAAATTAATCAATGATTTCATTAAATCTAGGTTTAGGTTATCAATTATTTATCACAATTTGGTTAGGTTTATAATAATCTAAAAAAATTCGAGGAGTTCCATCCACCTTCATATCCAATAGAACAAGTTCATCTTATGTGGTTATCCATGGTTGAATAAACCATTTACCTTCACAATCACCCATTGTAATATTCAATTATCTAAATTCTATTGTTTCCATAATATAATATGGAATTAGAATAAGTAATTTCCATATAAAAATATCTATAGAATGATCCACTTCTCATTCTGGTAGAAACACAACTAAAATGTCAGGGTACAAATCCCGAAATTAGATAATGATTGTTCTAAAATCCGATCTCCAATTTCATTAAAGGAGTTAATAGTAACCATTTAATACTAAAAATATATGGTCACAACCACTGATCCATAATTTCACTTTCTTCTTTCACACACATCCCAATATCATCTAATGAGATATTCAATACTATTATAGGATATGAAACTAACTTTCCCAGTGCAATGTTTGATATGGTCCTTAGAAGATTTAGACCAATTCATTATGTGAATATTTACCATAAAATCTACATACAGAGTAGAGAAATACCAATGAAACTCAGTTTTGATTATTTGTATTCATTAATATTCACTATTAATGGATCAACACTCCCATTGTCCATGTGGTGTTTGACATGTCAACACATAAGGAATCAGTTCAGTGTGAAAACTATTATCATAGAAACTATTAGAAAAAAAAATTGGGATATACCCCTAACAAATAATGAATACATAAGGTTATAATTAAAAATAATTTTTCATTACACTGTCTGATGACCTAATTGATCATTCTAGATCAACAAATCGACACCACGTAGATTCTTAACAACTCTTCCTGCATCCTCACTTCTATGACGAGGTTGTATAACCTATAGAGTCTTGGTTCTCATAGAATGAACCTTAAATTATTTATTGAGATGTGGGGAATTTTTATAAAAGGATAACAATGAAGGAGAATACAATTTCCAACAAACATAAGATGCATATCATACACAAGTAATTGGAGTTATATGAAAATAAATCACTATATGGACTTTGTGGTTGTAACTAGTTCATTATTGTAACACCCTCGTATTTTAAGAGAAATATTCTTTTTAATTTAGTTGATATCTTGTGATGTATGCTACACCAAGATTATATTTCACCATACACACCACCGTATTAGCTTTTAGTATATGAAAACAATATACTTGGCTTGTGTTGCATGTAATAGCGACCTTCCTCAATAGCGTGTGTTGTACGCAATACCGATTTTCACTAAAAATGATATATTGATATAATATTACTATGAACTAGACATTGTGAATATTACGAACCACATTTTGAATTTTATAAAAAGATCAATCATCTTAAACATATTCTATAACATGGTATCAGAACAAAATAAATATTGCGGGTAAAATATGTATTTTCCAAAAATGTAGTTTTGTCACATTATGATGGTGCACCCCCTTTAAATCTAGTTTTGAAATGTTTATAAGTTAAATTTAAAAAATTATACTTCTTCCTTGGATCAGGATATAAATATTTACTTTGGATAAATTTTTGATATTTTTTTGGTAAGTTTCTTATTTTGATGAATAGTAAAAATTTGGTAAATTTTAATTTAAATGAACTTTTTTCATCAAAATAATTTATATTGTTATAATATATTATTAAATTTTTTTAAAGTATAAATAGAAAATAATTTTACCATTTAATATAATTTATCTCATTAGAATAAATTTTACATTGAAATCATACTTAAAAACATTTGAATCTTTTGGATTTTATTATCATATAAAACCCATTTTCTCAACAGCGGTATTAAATTTAAATTAAATACTGCAACTTATGTGTTTTGAATTTGAAAAAATGGATTCCATATTTTGAATCATTAGGTCCAAATTATGTTAATATGATACTTTTTATTTTATGAAATTATGAATACTAACTATGATAAATTTTATTTACAATAGTTAAAGGTAAGTCATGTAATTAAGGGTAAAGGCAATATTATAAAATTAACCTAACACTTTTATTAATATAATTTGATGATTATATTTTGTCCTATAATATTCATGGGTCTATATGGTATCTTTTGTAACCCACTTGGATGTGATTAAGACATTTATTTTATTTTATTTAAAGAAAGTGAAATATGTCTCACTCAAACATTAGTAATTAATGTATTTTTAATATAAGGTTCTACATAATATAAATTCTATTAGAAAAACTAATTTGAAATATAAAGTGTTTTTCTTCATCATGGTAATTTATTTGTGATTTTTATGATATATATAATTACCTTAATATCTTATACGTTATTGATGCAGAAAATATTTATTTAGTGAAAATTCAATAATATAGTTTTGAATAAAATAATAATACCCATCAAAAGAACCAGAAACATGACCGAACCTTATTGGTTGAGTATATCTATACCCTAACCATCAAAGGGTCATCTTTTGGACTATGGGGAGACTTATAAAACATATTATTACATTTATATTATTTTATTTCAAATGATGTCAAAGTAGTCATCTTCATAATTTTATAAACATTGCATTTTAAAAGTTATTTTCTTAGAAGATAGATTCGAATGAAAGTGTTTTTATAAAATCTATTAGATTTATATTTATCATAGTATTTTATTTTTTACTTATATGAAAAAAAATGAGTGTATTAAATAATTATACATAAATGTTGTAATAATTATTTTTATAAAGAGAAATATAAAATAAATGGTTTTAAAAACATTAAAATAAATATTATATGTACAAATTAATGTTATCCATGAATTTTTTGGATTAATATGATATTTTAGGAATCTATTTAATGTTTTTTTTCTAATATATCCTATGTTTATATTTTATTTTAATTCAAATAAATGAATAGTTTCAAAATTGACAGTATTGATATTTTATAAAAATAACATATTAATAAATTGTTTAAAAATCAAAAAAATTATAAAAAATTATCAATTAAAATTTATATAGTCTAAAATTTAAAAAATTATTCAATTATTGACAATTAACAACACATAATTTAGTATTATAACAATATAAAATTTTCAATATTATTACAACAAATAAAATTAAATAGATTAAACAAGGATAAAAAAATAGGTAAGGATTAAAATTAATTCACAACATTTCTAAATATTATTGGATGATTATATTTCAACCCTATATCATCTAATATTCGAATTGGATTCATTTTTGGGGTTTTTTTGTGGGGTTTGATTTTATTATAAATTAATATTTTGGAGGTTTCCAAAAGTTCCCCTCTCCTCTCTTATAAATGGGCACCTCCTCCCTCTTCTCATCACTCCATTTTAAGCCTTCAAGATCGGCCAACCCCTAAAAATTCCTCTTATCTACCTTTATAGTTATTATATAGAGGTTCTGGTCCTCTCAAAAGAACAACTCTTGTACCCTAAGAGGAAGTATAAAAGAGGCACGTCGAGGAAGAGGTAATATATTCTACCGATTCATTCAAGTTTCATTCTTCTTTTACATACTATTCATTATTTTTTTCATTATAAAGTAATAACATCAGTATAAATAATATACTGATATGTTATTATAAATATGAAACTACCCAATTTCACATTATATCCATCCTACGAAAAAGGAAATCAATGTGCGTCCTTGCGTATGGCTTACCGTCTCCACAACGTGGTGTAACCTATTTTTTCCTTACCACCATACATGGATGGGTTTAATGGTAGAAATAATAAATATATATGATTATTATAACTTCATACTTATTCTGATATATTATATCATCCACTCCAATTCTATTCAATAGTTATGGGAATTATATCATCACTTGTGCGTATGTACGAATTACCGTCTCCACAACATGATGAGATTAATTTTCCATGTTAACCATTCAAAAATGATTATAATGTATATATAACAAATAATAATGATATATATGACATAAAAAGGATACTATAAATATTTATATGTTATTTACTTAATTCCATTCAATTTAATAAGGAAACCAAAACAACATCCATGCGTACGTACAGCCTACCGTCTCAATGAATGGTGTATTTCAATCCATTTATCGATCTATTATATATATGTATATTCTGATTATATATTATATATAAATCATATTTTAAATTCCGAAGGAATTTAATCATGATTTAAGTAATCATATGAATAATTACAAGTCAATACACGTATGATGAATGAAACGAGTTTACCCAAAACACTAATTTAACATGGAATTGACAAATGAACGGTAATATAAAGTCATAAGTGAAGCATATATAGTATCATAAATATTATTATGGTTGTTTTACAAGTTAATAATAAATTTAAACCCACTATACAAGAGTCTCGAACACGTATAGAAGAAATTGGACATATTTTAAGAGATTATTTTTTCAATCTCATTCTTATTCGAGATTGATTATTCGTAAGTATTTACTGGGGTTATGTTTATCATAAATGTCCATGTTTTTGCAGAATGATTTAATATAATGTTTAATATTACTCAATTTTTGTTAAAATTCAATTTTAACCTTTATTTACTTTTACCATAAGGTTTGGACGGAAACTTTCTTTTGTTTTCCATAAGAGGTACATTTTGACATTTACAGAAAAATTACGAGGAGAATATTTTTTAACTTATACGGGGTGATCGAATTTTTATAGTTTCATAATAACATATTATCATGAAGATTCCTCTACATGATTTCATGATTATTTTCAACCAAATCCTTTAGTTTTAAAATTAAAAGGCATTTTGTGAAAAGAAAATGATTTTGAAGAAGAAAGGATATTTTTCTCAATAATTCATTTCAAGTGTTATATCAAAACTATTTCCCATCTATCATGACATTATTCAGTATGTTAATGAATCATGTATAATGTCTCTATTATTTAAATTTATTTATTTTTTTATGATGAATTTATATCCATTTGTTTTATATGGATTATGTTATAATGGGATGATGTTTGTGAAACCCATTTTATTCCATAGGTTATGATGAATGATTTATGGTTATTTTGTGGCACACGTAAGAGTGATTAAATTATGAGATGGGTGGGAACTATATATCCCTCCAATTCCATAGGTAATGATTTATATCTCATGAGATATACATGGCTGGAATGACAAGTGAGTCTGATTTAGTAATACAGGGTTAGAACAGCAAATAACCTTGTTCAGTAATGGACTTTGTCCACTATGATGGTCTTGGCAGCAATTCCTTGGATAGTATGGAAATAATAAAATGTTCATAATGGATGCAATAATTACATGTTTTATTCCCATGATATTTTGTCTTGATTAATGTTTATTTATAATCTATGACTTAAGTAATTCCAAGATTTATTTAATAACTCTATATTATGATGTTTAAACCTTATGTTCATGTTTATAAGTTCATATGTATATGGTTTGTTTTATTGCCTCCATGCTTACCCTTACTGAGAATTTAAGCTCATCCTTTTTATGTTTTCATTTCCCCAGGATAAAAATAAAGGTTTTAGGTATGAAAAAAAAGAGAAAGATCTTTATGGGAGATTTTGAAGATCCTTCGCCATGATTAGAAGATTGTGTTCTGAGTTTCCAAAGACATTAAACTATTAATATATTTTGGTGTCTTTTTATGATATTTATTAAGTATTCCACAAAATTAATGTAATTTACATGTACTTCAAGAATGGGTCTCTACAGTTGTTTTCAAAGGGATGGTTTAGTCAACCTTTGGAAAGTAGGATGCAAAAACTTTACTGCGATCCCTAGAGATATTTCTAAGTTATGTCTATCGATGTGCTTAAGGATAATTATAAGTATAGTTTATAGTCATATAATTATGGTAACAATCATATAATTAAACCTATGATGTTAGATATTAATGTTACTCTCACATTATTATGTTGTTTTTCTATAATTATTTTTTCATGCCACACTATTCTTTTTGAGTTTTAGAAGAACGACGGAACCTGAAGGAACCATTTTGATCAATGTAATGGAAAATGAAATGATTTTCCTCCTGAACAAAACAATGATATGGGATATTAATTGAAAAATATTATTGATATACTTAAAAAAGTTATGAATCATTCTAGACTTCTAAATGAGTAGAGAAGGGACCAACATTCTCTTGATTCCATCATGAGGCAACGTCCACCTTCTTTCAATGGGTACTCTGATCCCCTAGTTGCTGAACAATGGATCTGTATCATTGGAATGATATTATCCATATGTTGCTATTCAGAACATTAAAAAGTCATTCTGGATATTTTCTATTTAGATGGTCAAGCAGACCAGTGGTGGACTCTATTTAAAAATACAAGGCCCCAAGATGAAATAAAATTCACAGAATGGGATGCGTTCAAGAACTTTTTTTAATACGTACTTTCCTCATATTCTTCAAAAGAAAATTGAAAAGGAGTTCCTTGAGCTTATAAAAAATGATGATGAATCTGTTGGTATATATGAAGCAAATTTTACAAGGCCTTCAAGGTTTGAATATGGATTTATCATCCAACCTGAATGTAATGTTGATTGATTCTTCATTGGATAAAAACCAAGTATTAGAAAGGCATTAGCTATAAGATAAATAAGTTGTTATGATTAGATTTTGTGTTGTTCTATCAAGGTAGAATTTTAAGTTGGTGTTACATATCTAACTCATGGTTTAGATAAGAAATGAAATATGGAGTTCAATGAAAAATCTCAAAACAATGGTGAAAAGAAGTTTGATGCTTCCTTAAGCTAAAAGTGTGGAAAAAAGAATGATTGAGATTGTGTTAAAGGGATTAGAAAATGTTATAAGTTTGGAAAATAAGGTCATTGGGCAGCTTAGTGTCGATGTAATTGGAAAAAGGTATCTAATTATGTTAAAATAGAAAATACTACAGAGAACGCACCACCAACACTTCAATGCAACAAGTGCAGGGAAATGAGGCATTATGATAACCAATGCCCTAATCTAATGTTTAATTATGATCGACCTCAACAACTTCTTAATGAAAATTTTCAAAGGGAAGTCACATTGGATCACTATTGGTGATGTTGAATATGATAACGAAGTGGTGGAATGATTAAGTGTTTAGGTAATAGTATTCCAATATAGTGTTGTGGAATCTTATTTATATTATCGTGGAATATTAGAATATCTATGTATTGGTTTTTTGGGGTTTTCAATAATTATATGGTACCGGTAACCATGAAAAGTGATTGAAATATTTTTGGAAAGTACCTAATATGCGCATAATGAATGGATAAGGAGATAATGAAATGTTTGATAGTATTGATGATCTCATTACTGATATAAGGATAATTTAATATCATGGTTTTAGTATATATGAATTTTTGGATATTCGTATGTGGAAAGAGTTAACTTTTGACAGAACTCAAGTTTTCACAAAGATTATATTCTAATTCATGTTTCAAGAGAACACATGATTAAAAAATTCACAAGTTTGGAATGTAACCATCAAGATATATTTTATGATATATGTGGGATAAAGGATGGTATTCAAATTCTTGGTAGATGACTTCTCTAGTATTCTTTTTCTTTATACTATGAGATTGGACAAAAGTATTTTGGATAATCCTAAATATTGGAATTGATGTTAGACATAATATAATATTTTTTAAGTCTAGAAAATTTTGATTTTATTTCTTAAATGTTATAATATTATAGTTTTAGAAAAAGTACAACCCGTAGGATGGGCAACAACCTGTCGTGTCAGACATGGCTTCGGGAATAGAATCCACAACCAAAGTGTGATAGGTCTTTATCTCGTACCACTGGCCTACTAGTAGTCCCTGGTTTGTAGAAATAAGTTTTATTTTATTAATTTTTATGAAATATGAAGTGTTAGTAAATTTTTTGGAGCCATATATGATTATTATCACCATATATGGACTTATGTATTTTAAAAAACATTTGATAAACATTTTTTTATATAGATGTAATGAACCATCATTCTATCACATGATCTTCTAACACTTCACAAATGACAAATTCATCTTCATTCCTTTAATATATGAAGTGTAAATTGTTTAAGGAATGACCAATGGTGAGATTGTACCAAAATCAATTAAGTATTTATTCTAATTCAAATTTTATTAAATTTATGGAAATCAACTTGAAAACCAAAAATGTTGTCCTAGTACCCTCATATCTGATGCATTATATGGTACCTTAGATGATCACAAATTTATGGATTTGTGATTTTTGGATTTTTAATAGCCATGTTCTCTACCATTCTTCTTAAGAACATGATGATTATATTTCTCATCCATATCTATATATTCACCTAGATTATCCTATGTGGAAACCCAGTGTTGAGTTACATTGTGTGACCATTATGTTTCTAACATTCCTTTTTAATGTTATGTTTTATTATTCCTTTTTACGATGTGGGTTTCTATTAATGAAAAATTCATGTAGAAAATAATTTATAACCCTGACGAATTTCGAGGGAGAAATTCATTATAAGAGGGGTAGAATGTAACACCCTATGATTTTATGAGAAATATTCTTTTTAATTTCAATGATATTTTGTGTTGTAAATTCATCTAACTCATATTTTAGAACATGGTATGAGAACAAAATAAATTTTTTGGGTAAAGTAAATTTTTTTCAAAAAATGTTGTTTGGTCAATATCTGATAGCACGCCAACATTTAATCTAGTTTTTATAATGTTTACAAGTTCAATTTAAAAAATTTAACTTCTTCCTTGGAATCGAGATAAAAAAATTTACTTTGGATATATTTTTTATATTTTTCTGATAAGATTCATATTTTGAAGAATAGTAAAAATACGTTAAATTTTAATTGAAAGAATCTTTTTTTTGTCAGAATAATTTATATGGTTAATATATATTAAAGAATGGTTTTAATGTATTAATACAATATATTTTAACAATTTAATGTAATTTATTTCATTATCAGTAATTTCAATTGAATTAACAGTTAATAACATTTCAATCTTTTTCAATGTTTTAACATTTAAAACTTGTTTTCTCAATAGTGGTATTAATTTTAAATTAAATACTACAACTTCAATGTTTTGAATTCGGAAAAATGGATTCCATATTTTTAATAAGTAGTTCCACGTTATGTTAATTGGTTACTTTTTATTTTATGGCATTATGAATAGTAACTACGATAAATTTTATTTACAGCAGTTAAAGGTAAATAAGGTTTTTAAGTGTACAAGGAATATTATGAAATTACCCTAACACTTGTATTAATATAATTGGATGATAATATTTCATCCTAAAATATACTTGGGTTGAGATGTTATCTTTTGGAACTGAATTGGATCTGATTAAGACCTTTAATTTATTTAATTTAAAGAAAGTGAAATATGTCTCACTCCATCATTAATAATAAATGTATTTTTAATATAAGATTATACATAATTTAAATTCGATTATAAATACTAATTTGAAATATAAATTTTTTTTAATCATCAGGGTAATTTATTTGTGATTTTTAAGAAATATATAATTACCTTAATAGCTTATACATTAATGATATAGATATTATTTCTTTATTGAAAAATCAATAATATTGTTTTTATTAAAACATTAATACCCATCAAAAGGACCAGAAACATGACCAAACCATATTGGTCGAGTATATCTATACTCTAATCATCCAAGGGTCTACCTTTGGACCATTTTGAGCCTTATAAAACCGATTATGACATTTATATTATATTATTATAAATGATGTCAAAGTTGTTACCTTCATAATTTAATAAACATATCATTATAAAATTTGGTTGTCTTAGAAGATAAATTAGACTAAAAGTGTTCTTATTAAATTTTATAGATTTATATTTATCATAGTACATTATTTTTTATTTTTATGCAACAAATAGGTTTATTAAATAATTCTACATAAATGTTGTAATAATTATTTTATTAAGAGAAATATCAAATAAATGGTTTTAAAAACAATAAAATAAATATTATATGAATAAATTAATGTGATCAATGAATTTCTAAGATGGATATTACATGTTAGAAATCTATTAAATATTTTGGTTCGATTATATCCTCTATGTGGGTTTTATTTAAGTTCAAATAAATGAATAGTGTCAAAATAGACACTATTGATATTTTATAAAAATAACATATTATTAAATTGATTAAAAATCACAAAATATTTAAAAAGTATAAATTAAATTTTATATGGTCTAAAATTTCATAAAGTATCCAATTATGGAAAATTAACAATACATAAGATAGTATTAATAAAAATATAAAATTTAGATTATTATTACCAAAAATAAAATTAAATAGATTAAATAAGGATAAATCAAATTAATAAGGTTTAATATAAATTCACAACTTCTGTAAATATTATTGTGTGAGGATATTAATAAAATATCTCATCTAATATTTTATTTGGAGTCATTTTGGACGTTTTTTGGTGTGGTTTGGGTTTATTATAAATTAATATTTTGTATATTTCCAAATGTTCCCCTCTCCTCTCTTATAAAAGGGAACCTCTTCCCTCTTCACTTATCTCCATTTTAAGCATTAATTCTCTGCCAAACCCTACCAATTTGTCTTTTCAAAATCTCTATTTATATTATAAAGGTTCTTGTCCTCTCAAATGACCAACTCTAGTGCCCTAATAGGATGTTTAAAAGAGGCACGTCACAAAAGAGGTAATCTCTTCTACAGATTCCATCATGTTTATTTCTTCTTCTACATACACTTATTTAGTTGGTTAATTATAAATTAATAACATCAGTATCACTAATATAATAATATGTTATTATAAATATGAAACAACCATATTTCACCTTATATCTATCCTATGAAAAATGAAATCACTGTAAATGCGTACGCACGGCTTACTGTCTCCATGCCGGGGTGTAATCTATTTTTCCACCACCACCATACTTAGATGGGTATAATGGTGGAAATAATAACTATGTAGGATTATTATATAATCATATTATGTCTGATATATTATATCATCCACACCAATTCCATTCAATAATAAAGGGAATGACATCATCACTCGTGCATACGTACATATTACCATCTCCACGATGCGATGAGATTCAATCTCAATGTTAACCATTCCAGAACGATTATAAAGTATATATAATAAATAATCATGAAATAAAAGACAAAATATTGAATCTGGATTTATGTTTATGTTATTTACTTACATCCATTCCTTTTAATAATTAAACGAAATCCATGTTCATTAGTATCAATGGCCTACTATTTCCATGAACGATGCATTTCATTCCTTTTGTCAATCTATTATATATATATGTATATTCTGAATATATAATATATATAAATCATTTTTTACATTCTGTAAGTAATTAATCATGATCTAAGTAATCATACGAATAATTACATGAGAAAACATGTACGATGGATGAAACGATTTTACCCAAAACGTTGCTTTAACATGGAATTGACAAATGAAATGGTAATATAAAGCCATAAGTGAATAATATATGATATCATAAATATTATTAAGGTTATGTATTAAGTTAATAATAAGTTTAAACCCACTATACAATAGTCTTGGGGACATATAGAAGAAATTTCACATATGTTAAGGGATAATTATTCAAATCTCATTCTTTTCCGATATTTTTTATTCGTAAGTATAAACTGGGGTTATGTTTATCATACATGTCCATGTATTCTCAAATTGTTTTCATAAAATGTTTCATATTCGAACATTTGTTTTTTTAGTCATTTTTACCATTTTTTTGACTTTTACCACAAGGTATGGAAGAAATCATTTTTTTGTTTACCATACGATGTACCTTTTGACTTTTCCGGAAAAATTACGAGGAGAATTTTTTTTAACTTATACGTCATGAACAAATTTTTATGGTTTCATAGTGTTTTATTATCATGAAAATTGCTATAAATGATTTTATGGATATTTTCCACAAAATCCTTTTTGTTTAATATTAACTGGCATTATGTAAAAAAAAATTATTTTAAAGAAGAAAGGATATTTCATTCAAGAATTCATTTCATGTGTTTTATCAAAACTATTTCCAATCTAAGATGACATTATTTTGTATGATTATGTTTCAAGTATAATTTCTCTATTATACATGGTTTTATTTTTATTATGGTGAAATGATATCCATTTGTTTTATATGGATTATGTTATGATGGAATGATGTTTATAAAACCAATTTTATTCCTTGGGTTATGATGAATGATTTATGTTTATTTTGTGGAACCCGTAAGAATGATTTCATTATGATATTTGTTGGGAATATGTATCCCTCCAATTAATTGAGTAATGATTATATCACATGATATAGACATTGCTGGAACGGAAAGTGAATATGATTTAGTAATACAGGGCTGGAATGACAAGTAAACCATGTTCAGTAATGGACTATATCGACTATGATAGTCTTTCCAGCAATGCCTTATCTACAATGGAAATCATAACATTTGCTTAATCGATGCCAAAATTCCATGTTTTATTCCCTTGTTATTTTATCATGATTAATGTTCCTTTATGATCTATTCCTTATGTACTACCAAGATTTATTTCAAAACTCGTGATTTTTATGTCTAAAAATTAAGTTCATGTTTTTAAGTAAAAATGTATATGGATTGTTATATTATCTCCATGGTTACCCATACTATGCATTTGAGCTCACCATTTTCATGTTTTTTTCCCCATGATATAAAAAAGGTTTAAGGTAAGAAAACAAAAGGGAATGATCTTTATGGGATATGTTGAAGATCTTTCACCATTATTAGATGATTGTGTTCCATGATGCCAAAGACACTGAACTGTTACAGTCCTTGGGTTTTTTTGTTATATATTATATATTCTGCAAAAGTAATGTAATTTACATGTACATAAATATTGGGTCTCTAATATTATCAAGGTGGTGGTGGCCACTAATTCTTCATATGAGAGGTGGGAACACATTATAAATAATATTGATTTATATTATGTCTAGGAGGAAAATTTACCAATCCTGTTGTTATATTATAAGATATTCCACCACTATGGAAATATGATTATATATTAATCTTATAACAAGTATTTGATATACTAAATATTATCATGGTTATAAAAATACTCCCTCCATCCAAATGTATATTAATATCACAGCCTTCCATTTTTAATCTATTTACCATTTCATCACACTTTTCAATTCACATAACTTCTATCTTAGAGTGAATCTCTTATCTTAGCTGAAACTAAAAGATGCAGACCTTTAAGAATGTAGTACAACCATCATCTAGATAAATTTAGAATTATTCCATAAACATAGTGGCATACTCTTTAAAAAAATATTCTATTTTCCACAACATATAGATGTCATTTGTTTTAACGATAAATAATATAATAGGATATAATAATTTGATAACAATTATTAAATGTACACCGACGTGATTACATGGTCAGTATAATATTTGAATGGTAATTCACACCACTATTTTGACTAAAAATCAATATTATAATTTACCAAATTGACATTATGATTAGTTATTGTTCCCAAGAACTCAATGATTCGATTCATTTGATCCATCCATAAATTCACTATTTTTGTCTATGAATATATCTAATAATGGGTGGATTTTTATTCAAAAACATGAATGGGTGGTTCAATTATTAATGATCATAATTTATATTACCTATACGAACATCTTGAAAATCTATAATGATGCCTTTGACCATCATTTAATTTTCCTTAGGTTCATGTAAAACCACATTTTCAACATCTTTTTCCTACTGATTCTAATGAAATCATCCAAGAATAATTGTCAATAAAAAGATTTATACCCCAATTATCCCTCACTTGAGTATAAAATAATATATTAGTAAATTTATCGATATTCATAAGATACACTCATTAAAAATTAATTTTTGGAAAACCATCCATTTTGACATTTTCAAAAATCATTTGAACAAAAAATGAACAATTATTTCATAGTGAGATGTCTTTCAAACAATGCATTACAAGAAACAAACATTAGATAAAAACACAATAATTAGTTAACAACACGCCTAGAGTGTTTTAGATAAATTTATATCCCAAATACATAGTGAAAATAAATTAATTATGATATTGTTTTCTATGTCTTCTTAAGATGTACATTCCATGTTCACACATCCCTATTCCTTTGTCAACATCAACTGAGAAAAAGGTAACATAAAATAGTTATAACATTGGAAATATCCCACCCCTATCCCATTGGATTTGGAATTACCAGAGGTGATAAAAAAATTAGGTGACATATCCATAACCCAAAAGGATGGAAATTAATTTTAAGGTCCTAAGAAACATTCTGGGGATGATTTCCCCAATAAAAATACCCCACTACATAAAACATAATAATCAAAAAAAACATATGACTATTGTGTATAAATATCACATCCAAAACATATACCCAACAAAAAATTATATTATGGGGAAAATAGAAATAAGAATGTTAAATCCCAAAAACCCACATTACTCAAGGACAATATTGTGGCATCATCCCTTGTACAAATAAAGTTGTCTCTATACATCAGAGCTACATATCTGGCCCATAGAAAAGTGTTGTGCCTCTAAAGAAATGAAATATATTCCCTTCCCCTATGTCTTAGTATCAGAATTCTACAAATTCACACATTTTCCTAAAGTGGGTTTAATATTATCTCGTTTTTATTTCTCTAAATAGATACAAACAAATTATATTATGATAAAAAATCATACAAAATTTATATAAACATTTAGATAACAAAAAACATTCTATATAAATTGATAATTTTTAAAAAACATAAATGAATGATATAAAAAATCATACTATTATCCATTAATATTTGGAATAAACTATCCCCTATTAACACACATAAACACACACACATCTAACAATACACACAAGAATACAATTAGTTTTTGTGTTACCATTGAATCTGGTACTCTATGAGTATAATCCATCCACCATTGTTAAAGGAACATCCAGCCTTACTCGTTCAGTTAAAAAGAATTCCATCGCAATTATGAAAACCCCCATTATAAAACCATTCCATTAAATAAATCATAATTTCAAATTATTTTATCAAATATATATAATCTCTCTAAAACCATTTCATAATTTTAAAATCACCATTTAATTTATAATCTAAAAATGATATTTACAAATTCCAAGAAAAAATTACTATTTCAAAACACAACTCAATAACTTCCATTTCATGAAACCACTCCATATTTTAATAGGTAAGAAATAAATTCCCTTTATAAAAACAATTAAATCATGTTATAAAAGAAGTATATATGAGATTGAATTCACCTACCTCATATTAGATTGATTGACACAAAGGATCTAAGACATAATATTTGTTTTCAACTGTTCCCTTCATCCATATATGATTTCAGCAATCTAGTTATTAAAAATTTATTGGAATCTGAGTTAGTACAAAGAAGATAATTGGAAAATGCCTTTGGTATCCCTTTATATCGAGAGTATAATTGTTGTTTTTAAAACAATTGAAAACCCCCATAGGGAATTTCATACATGGGCATGAAATATAAGACAATGACATAGTCTATTTCTCTATTGATTAGAAAATATCATACTATGGTCTAGTAAATGGGGCCATGAAATAGTCATCATACACTATAGTTTATCCCATAGCGTTATGATATAGCTACCATTGGCCATGCTTGCATCCAAAATCAACCTTAACAAGAATAACTAGATCATATTTAGTCGAGGTAAGGTTTTGAACTATCCCACACACCATTCCACAACCATATATAAAATGGTAGGTACACCAAAAAAATATCTCTTATATTCCTCCCTTGTACGTCATATCCATTAACAAATTGTATTGGTTCCAAAACATGCCTGGTTCAAGCCCCAAAACCACATAAAAACTACCCCACAATTAGAGTAAACACTAAATAGTTTTTCCCATGAGTCAATGTTATATTCAATTATCAATAATATAGCCATTCTAAATATAAAATATTATCCAAAAATGGATATGATATACCACTATTAATCTATTATTTAGAGATAAAAGGTCAACACAGTAATCAATTCTATCATACGTAGCCTTTCAAATAATTAGAGCCCCTCAAAAAACCCCTTTAACACCCTGAAAAAACACAAAAAACATAACCCATGAATTATATAATATCAAAGTACATAAACATGGGTTATGTAAATGAATGAAATTGGTTCTATATTCTCTAACCCTCTTTTCTTTCAATACATTGAATGTGGAAATCCATTGTCTGATTTTAAGATATTGGGCCATTGTTATGAAAAATCCTTTACACCATCGCATGTCTTTTCTTTAATATGACCATGTTTACATAAAACCCAAACCAAACAGAATGATTTAATATTAAAAAAAATCACATTACTATTCACAAACTATATGGGAATATGAATCAAAATTGAACCCATTCCAATATTTTGATGGTCCCATCAATTCACATGATCTGGATCTAGCTAATACATATTCCATTAAGACACATGATACTTATTGTGTGGAGAACTGGTCATTACTATTAAAGGTAAATAATAAGCTATATCAACCAATCAATCTAGTTTCATAAAAGGGATGAACTTGTCAGGATTAAACTTTAATTTTCAACCAAAATGATGATATTACTTAATTAGATATATTCACATGAAAACATGTTCAACAACTAAAAAATGATAACATCCATTGATGGTGATATGAATAATATTTGTAATGAATCAGATCCATTACCCTTATCCTTCAATAAAAAAAATCATCAAAAATAATTTATATAATAGTATATGTATGATATTTCAATTATACAATATTTCTATTAAAAAAAATTTAGAACCAAAATGATAGATATATAATTCTTTGAAATGGGCTATAAGTATCGATGCCTAATAAATATTATTTTAGGATAACAAAACTAGTGGTTTAAGCTCAAACTATGTGCCTCTAAAATACATAACTCAAAGTCTTATAATTTCATCCAATGTTTTAATTTTTAATTTAAATTCTTCATCTAATTTATTATATCAAGATATACTCATAGTAAAATGGGTTTGATGAGAATGTTTCATATATTTTAAAAATCGACATGTGAATTTCAGGACCCAATAACACATGATTAAAATAGGGCATCCATTCATATTCACCACATTTTGAATGTATTATTTGGTAATTTCAACCACATTATTACATTTAAATTATTTAATAAATTGACTAAAATTTATGAGCTGATCCACAATAACACAAATGTAATAGTGTTTCCTTGTCATTCTTGTAATATCTATAACAAAATTCATAGATATATGCTCTGATTTTATCATGGAGTCAGTGAGAACTAAACCATATTTATAATCGATCAGTTATAATCCATTATTTCTCATAGACAATGCATATTAACAGAAATTAAACATTTGAATCCTATTCATCACACCAATATTATGATATAAGTGATTTGTTCATATTATAGATTCATGGATGAACAACCCATCTCAAATGGTGGTAGGAAGAAATAATTTTTTCTTAATATGTTGGTAATATATAATCTGATCTCTATACAAGAACATACATTTCACTTCAAGATTTTATATATCAATGGTCCCCTGCCATTAGGATTGGAGCATAATACGGAATATTTTAGATATCATTTATAGGAATCATATCGTACTCAACTAAATATTGAATAACAGAAACAGAAATGAAAAGTTCGGAATTTCTTTCCTCAAAAAAATCTAGAGGAATATCAGCTCTTGATAACATTACCTACCATTGTTCAGAATCCCCTTTATCCACTTGAAAATTAGACTTCCAACTCAATGAATATTCCAAAAAATTATACATAATGAGCATATGAATCATGTCAAAGTCAAACATTTGTTTAATTCCATCTAGCTACATTTTATTTTATCTTTGTATAATTGTGAGGAAATGTGTTTCAAAATATTATTATCCATAAAAACAATAAATTTAGGACCAACCAGATGGTGAAAATAAGTTTTTAATGTATCACCCCAAAATTTTATTAATTAAAATTCTTCGTAATGTAATTAAATGTATTATTATGTAAAATGGTAAAATTAAACATATTCACATCCTTTGTTTTATGTTTTATGTTTTTTATATTAAAATACCAATATGAATTGTTATAGTTTCTTATATAGTCATTGAATAATGATAACATGATTAGTATAAATATAAGGCATTAAAAACTAAACTTACTCATAGAAAGGAAATGATGGCCTCATTAAGTATAATTTCTCCATACGAAGCACATTTTTCGGAGCTTGGAATAGAGGTAGTGTCATTGGGATTTTGTCTTGAGCAATCCCATGTCGAGATTCATCACATTAAGCATGAACATAATCGCCTATAAGGAAATTGAAGATAATATATATTACCACATGATTAATGTTATTACAAAAACCCCAAGAGTCTATCACCATCACAACCCTAAACCATAGGTCTAATCTGTGTGTTATAAAGTGTTTTTTAATAAGACCTTATCACTATGATTCAGTGCATTTTTTTATGGAAAAAATAATATACATTCATTTTATTATTTTTACATTGAAAATGGGGTTTAAAACACAAATAGGATTTGTACTTAATATTCAATAAATAAATCAACTGTTATGAATTAATGGATTTTGGAATAAAATAATATTTTAATAAAATATTATTACTAACATAATTTTTATTTAATATAAATGATCGGAATTTTTTTATAAAATTGTAATTTTTTTATGGGTTGAAAGCTATTGTTGTTAAAACCCATGATTTTTTTGTATAAATAGATTTGTACTTAAAAAGTAAAAAATTCTGATTTTACTTAATTATTTAGATAATTTGAATATTATTTTTTGATTCAGTATGTCAAAATTAACTAACATTGAATTTTTCAAAATTTTCTAAGAGAGTCAAATTTTTGGACTAAAATTAAATTCCCTTTAAATATATAATGTGTTTTATGACTTCATAATATCACAATAGTGATATAATAAAATACTATAAAAGAACATTTGTGCAATATATGTCTTACCTTAAAAAAGTGAATTTAGATTTTTTATTAATGTTATGGTGCCTTAGTGGACCAACCAAGAAATATAAAATATTTAACTTTTTCAAATGATTTCTTTAATAGTGTGACTCACCTCAACATAATAAAGCCTAATATTTTAAAACGTTCAGGAATTGGACATATAAAATAATTTCTTACATTCCCTTTTGGAAAAAACCCATGTAAAAAAACAATCGGTTGGTCTGTTGTTTTGATTATTTTAATGTGTATTTTTTAAAAAAACTCAATAATAAATAGTGTCTTATACTTTCCTATATTACCCCACTCCATCTCCCATTACTATTCACTCATACCAATTTGGGCTCGACCAAACTCTTTCATACACTCTATATAATCCTCCCATGGTGCCCCAATCTTCTAAGAAGCCTCTCTAAAGCCTCTCCCAAACCATTGGTATCACACTTCTATGTATGGGATCCTCACTATCCTTCTATCCTTATTTATGTACACAATTCCATATATTGTTATGACATTTTATTTTCAATTCAAAAAGTTTAGTTATGATTTAAAACCTCCCCTATATTTCCATACTAATGTTTTAATGATTTGATACCCCTTTCCTTCTCATTAATGCATCCCATGTACAACTGTTACCATACTAAAATTCTAAATGGGATTTCTCTCCCCTCATTTACTTTATAGAAATTCATGTATTATACATCTAAATTACATAACATATGAATGGATATTATTTTCCATGACCCCTCACTATTCGTTTAATTTATAAATTATGATTGACCCCTTTATTTTTAATTAATCCACTTTATGAGTTTTATTTGATTTAGTAATGTTTTAGAAGTTACACTAAAATTTACCATGCCAAAATCATCGTGTAAGTGAATACCATACCAATTTTTTTATATAGGGTATTCAACTTTATGAACATGTAATTTTGGATTGATGAATTACATTTATGTATTACACATCTATTATTCGTGTATTAATTTATGATGTTTAATGAATTTATGTTGCATGATATATGTCACAAGGTTATGCATGAAATGAAATTCTTGAGAAGGTTGCGTCCTAATAGAGCTTCAATGCATTGGGTAATGAATAGTATCTTGATACATCATGTGAAACAAGTTTTAACTCATGTTAAATCATGTGAAATTATGGGTAAATCATGCTCCAATTGCAATGAATGTTGGATCATGGTAATATCATGTTAAATGTTGTTGTCATATCTCTATGTTATGATAATCATGCTATATCATGCCTTTATGTTCATGTTTATTTTTAGATCCATTGATAGGCCTATAGCCAAACATTTATTGTATTCTTCATGTTATGAAATTTTTACACCCATATAGTTCATTATATCTCACCCTTTTCTTATGTGTCTCCTCATGATATCCCATGCACTACAAAGTACGAATGAATTTTTTGGTCATGTAAATTTTTTTTAAATAAATTTTTTGTTTTTTATGTCCAATGGAATCATATAATTCTATAAATTTCCCAAAAAAACTATACCTCTTGATCCTTAGAGTTCTTTCCAGTGAAGTTTTATGTAATAAATCATGTTATGGTGTGTAATAAATATCATGGTTGTTATAGTTGGTACCGAAGGATATGGTTAGTTACTTTTGGGATTATGATTTGAAAACCTTAGTGAATGACATAGGTATAAGACTAAGTATAATAAAAACAAACATAAATTTTGGTGGGTATAAATAAAGTTGATTATCAATAAAATACATCATTTTCGGGATACGAACATGTTGAGGTGGCTCTAGAACATACGAATGTAAGGGTAAAATCCAAAAACACCTCTTTGAGATAGACTCAAATGAGAACTGCTGCACAAAAATGGGCCTTAATGCAATCTTTTTTCAACCATCCCATGGGATACACATTGATAATTTCATAAGAATTGTAAAAACAATTACTAAGAGAATAAATAAACTCCCCTAAAATATATTTTAGGATGTAGGTCATGGATAACATAGATTAAAGCCTATAATTTCATTAGTTATGGAGTTAAATGTAAGTTAACCCTTTTTTTATTTGGATTCCACTTTATGTGTTAACCCTAACATTAATTTTATTCCTTCCAATGGAATGTAATATGAGGGCATGGGATAAAAACTAATTCATAGGACAATGTGATGACTGTTTTAATGAGATGCATAATCGGGTGGGAGTGGGAATCACATCCTTTGACAAGATATTCTATCAGCTAACTCATGTTTGGAATAGAAACATTGGTCAAGAGAAAAATTCAACACTCCTAAGGAAGAACAAGACACAATCAATATCATCATGAGACAAAGGCCTCCTATACTAAATGGATCATTTGATCCCTCAATCACCAAACTATGGATCAACTCCATTAAAACGATCTTCTACATCCTCCAAAATTCTGAATAATAGAAGGTGCTTTGGGATGCTTAACGTATAGATGGGGAAGATGATTAATAGTGGAGATTTATAAAAAATATATGAAGAATGGGGATGGAATCAAGGCATTTTAATGGAATGATTTTAGGAAAATGTTTTTTGGTAAATGTTTTCAATGAACACTCCTACTTAATATTAAAAGGGACATCCTTGCCTTCAAGAAGAAAGGTGAAAAATCCTTCAGATCATATGATGATAAAATCCCATTGCATTCATGATAATCCTACGACCTTGTTGTTAGCCCCGAATGTGAGGTTGATCTCTTCTTTTGTGGGATGAAACCAATCCTACATAAATCCCCACTGATCTCTGACATTGATAGTAGTTATGCAATTGATAAACATTCCAAGAACTAATAGACGAAGATCAGTGAATCATAGGGGTATCATGAGGACAAGAAGTTGATTGTCTACTATAATTTTGGTGGTCTTATGGATAAATCCAATGGTGCAATGAAATTAAATCACCCCCTTCTAATGTTTCATAATGAAGTACCATGAAATTTAACTGAAGTCGATGATTAAATGCTTTACGTGTGGAATTGAAGGGTACATAAACATTAATTGACGACAAGAAAAACCTTCTGCTATGATAGAGGAGAGGAATTATTTATTCGAACCTCAAAAAATTGTTCATTACTTCAACTGGAAAAAACTAGAGAACTATGCAAACTTGTGCCCTAATCAAAGGATATTTAGAGGAAAATAATAACCTCCAAAGCAGCAAATGATATCTTTTTCCATCACTACTACCAAAGAAAACCCTGAGAAATATGTGGTGACAAGTAAACTAGTTATTCGGTCAAGAATAGAAAACATAATTTTTTATTCTAGTTCTATGCATTCTTTTATATCCCGAATGTTTAGTATAATGATACCAACACCACCCGAAAAAATGTAATTAGTGATGTCGGTGAGAATGGAAAATGTGGAAATTAATGCATCCCATGGATATAACTCATCCCCTACTCTAATTTGTGGATATAACATCCCAGAGAAACCCATCATACACCCTCTGGTGGAATTTGATGATATTCATGGTAGGGATTGGCTTTCCCTATATAGAGACAACATAGATTTCCGTGAGATGACAATCACTCTCCATTTGGAAAATCGACCCATGATTCATTACAAGTTCATGGTGGATGATGAATCTTCTGTAGCACCATCATCTCAAGAATGGATATTACTACCCTATGGGAATGTGTATCTTGATCATATGACTGACTCTAAGGATGAAACCATCCTTGAAATCGTGCCTATTGTTATGGAATTCACTGACATGTTTCGCAAGTGATTTCCTAGTCTTACTTATAGAAGTGATGTTGAATCCATGATTGATATTATACATGGGGAATTGTAAATATACATGAATCTATATAGAATGTCTATTGTAGAGCATGATTAGTTAAAGAAACAACGACAAGAGAATATGGGTTTTGGGTTTATATGCCCAAGTGCTACACTGTGGGGTGAAACTTTCCTCTTTATCAAGAATAAGGATAGGTCAATGTGTCATTGTGTTGATTTGTGTGAGCTCAAAAATATCAAGATAAAGAAAATGTATCATATACCACTAAATAATGACATTTTTTATCCTTAGTGGGGATCACAATACATATCCAAGGTGGATATGTGGTCAGGAGATTACCAAGTAAGGTTAAATAAGGAGTATACCCCCCAGACTACATTTCATACAAGGTATGTCAGTATAAATTCATAGTAATGCCTTTAGGAATCACTAATGATCTAGAAATCTTCATGGAAATTGTGAATATAGTCATTATATATTATATTAACATATTTTTTGTAAGTATTTATAGATTATATTATAATAGACACCAAATACATGGAGGAGTATGAGGAGAATCTATGCATTCTACTAGAGACAATGATAAAGGGGAAGCACTATGCAGAGTACTACACATGTTAGTCTAGTTTATGGAAGTCTTATTCTTAGGAAATATCATCCAAATCAATGGGGTATCTGTGGATCCCTCCATGAAAAATGCAGTTGATCGATGGATGAGGCCATCATCTATAATGGATATCCGCAACTTCCATGTGTTAGCTAGATATTTTGAGCGATTCGTGAGAAACTTCTCATGATTGTCAAACCCTCTTACCAAGCTAACTCAGAAGGGGGTCAGGTATTCTTGGAGTGATGAATGTGAAGATTTCTTTATGGATTTTAAGAGGAGTCTTATCACTATTCCCATGATCACACTACCCACAGGTGAACAACATTTTTTGTTAATCAGAGATGCTTTGAAGAAGGGAATGTGTTGTGTGTTGATGCGAAATTACAAACTCATTGCTTATGCCTCAAGGAAATTGAATGTTCATGAGAAAAAAATAATCAGCACATGATTTTGAGTTGGATGTAGTAATATTTTCATTAAAAATATGTCAACATTAACCATTGTGTGAGAATTTTGAAATATATACGGATCACAAAATTCTCATGTATATATTCACATAGATAGAGTTGAACATGCGTCAATATATATGGTTAGATCTGGTCAAATTATATGATAGCTCAGTCGATTACCACTATAGTAAAGTGAACAAGGTGGCATATATCTATGTAGAAATGAACCAACAATTCGTTCATTTATGAGAGTTTCAAAGGGACCTATTTTTTTATATTTGATGATGATTGACATGGGAATCATAAATAATAGATAATCATTAATCCTTTCACAAATTATTTCTCAAATATCACTTTTGGAAAGCCTAAATGATGTTTAAAAGGATGATGTGCGAATTAAAAGTAATTGAAAAAATGTTATAAAAGGGTAATCCTTAGATTTCATTATTAATGAAGAAGGAATATTCATATTTCATTCAAGACTATGTCTTCCATCAAATCCAGAGTTAAGGAATGATCTTTTGGTTGATGAATATAGTTACCATTTCCCAATTCACAAAATAACAAAATGATGTATTGAGGTCACCAATAGCATTGTTGGTGGGATTTCATGAAGTTGGAGATCACATATTATACTTCAATGTTCCTAGAATGCAAGCAGGTGAAGACTGAGAGGTAGAAGTATAAGGGTATGATGAAACCATTACCCATACCAATTTGGAAATTGGAGAACATCCCAATGACCCTTATCATCGGACATCCTAGGACATACCAAGGAATCAATGATGTTTGAGTTGTTGTGGATCATCTTACAAAAAATGAACAATTCATTGCAATTCATGAGGATTTATCATTAGATCAAATGGAATATGTATACATTAAATATGTGGAAAGGCTGCATGGTGTACCACAATATACTATATCTGATCGAGATCTATGATTCACCTATTTATTCTAAAATAATGTCCAACACACTCTGAATACTCAGATGAACTTCCATACGATGTATAATCCTCAAACTAATGTCCAATATGAGTAGACAATCCAAACACTTGAGGAAATGCGGATAGCATGCACAATGGGATTCAAAAAAGGATGTGATCAACATATTCCTCTAGTTGAGTTCTCTTACAATAACATTTTCCATTCATGAATCCAAATAGATCATTATGAATCCCTTTATGGGAAGAGGTGTAGAACACACATATGTTGGGATGAATTTTTGGAGTGAAAACTCCTAGGTTGTAAAATGGTCGATGAAATTGTGGAGAAGATTAAGACCATCCAGAAACACATTAAAGCATCTCAGATTCGAATAAAGTGATATGGTAATAATCATCAATGATTCATTTATATTGATGTTAGAGTCATATTATCCCTTCACATATCACCGTCGAAGAGATATATTTGATTTTTAATGAAGGGAATTCCTAGTCCAAGGTACATCGGTTCTTTTGAGATCCTTGAACACATTGGAGAAATGTCCTACTGACTAGCACTCCCTCTGAACTTATGTCATGTACACGATATATTCCACAGATCATTTTTGAGGAAGTACATACCTAACCCATCGCATGTACTCAATATAGACGTGGTACCATTGTAGAATGGCCTCTCCTATGAACCAAATCTGGTAAAGATATAAGATCATAGATAAAATGTTATACGAAATTAGGAAATTCTATAATCAAAGTGTTGATTAGGAACCACATTTTTGAAGAAGTCATGTAGAAATCTGAGTAAGTGATAAAGTAGAGTTACCATTATCATTTTTAGTGTGGGAATTGAAAATGTCAAGGGAAAACGTTCTTAAGCGGGTAAGATTGCAATGATCCAAATCATTATTAATAAATATTTATTTTGATCCAATTAAATGTATTATTATTTAAAATGGTTATATAAAACAAATTCAATTCATTGGTTTTATGTTTTTGGATTTTTAAATACCGTTTATAATTGTTATGGTGGCTAATATATTTATTGAACGGTGATCACATGATTAGTATAAATATATGGATTTATCAAATCCAATTTACACAGATAAAGGAAGTGATGGGCTCATCCATTAGAATTTATCCCTACAAATAACATTTATTGGAGATAAAAAAAGAGGTAGTATCATGATTTTTCACTCTTAACCAAGCCTATTACTAGCTTTAACACGTTATGCTTGAATGTAATCTCTGACAAGAGAAGTGGAAGGTAATAGTGATTACCACACAAGCGATGTTATATGAGTTGACCCAAGTGTCTGTCACCATCAACACACCTTACCCTTAGGTATTATGCGGGTTTTATAAGTGGTTATGTATCAAGAAAATTTCATTATAATGATATTTATTATTATTTTATAGAATAAAAAATACATAAATTTTATTATTGGTAGTTTTTAATTGGGTTATAATGAAAAAATAGTATTTTTATTTAATATTAAATTAATAATATTTTTGATTAATTAATGGATTTTTAAATAAAATACTATTTTAATAAAATACTATTACTAAAATAATTTTTATGAAATTTAAATGATCTTAAAAATTTTATATAATAGTGATTTTTATTAATGTTTGAATGTTGTTTTTGTCAAAACCTATGAATTTTTGATAAATGTCACATTCTATTTTAAAATAAAAAATTTACATATTTAAAATATTATTTACATAAAATAAATATTATCTTTGGATTCAGGATATCAAAATTATAAAATTGTTAATTTTTCATAATTTTTTGAGACATTTAACTTTTTGGGTAAACAACAATATTTTTTAAATATATAATGTGTTTTAGGAAATTATAATAACCCAATAGTGTTTTAATAAAATAATATAAATGGATAAATTATATATTACATTTAATATATCTTGATTGTAGATTTTTTTTATTAATTTTATCATCCCTTAGTGGACCATCCAAGAATTATAAAATATTTTTTCGTTTTAAAATGATTCTGTTGAGAGTGTGACTCACCTCCACATAAACAACCCTAATATTTTAATAAGTTCGGAAATTGGCCTTCTAAAATAATGTCTTCTAATCTTGTTTCACAAAAACAATGGGGAAAACTATATGATGGTTTGTGGTTTCAATTATTTTAATGTGCAGTGTCTAAAACTTAGATAATTACGAATTTCCTCCCACTTCCTAAATAAAATCACACAATCTCACATTCTTCTTCTCTAAAAAATTTAAAGCTACAACAACCTCTTCCCTCCTCTCTATATAATCCTACCATGGCACCCCAAACTCCCATGAAGCCTCTCCAAAGCCTCTCCTAATCCTTTGGGATCTCACTATAATGTAATGGAACCTCACTTTCCTTCCTTCCTTATTTATGTCTAGGGTTCCTTAAAATGTAATGGCTATATATTTTAAATTTAAAATGTTGGGGTATGATTTATAACCTCTCCTAAACTGATGTATCAATGTTTTAATAATTAGATACCCCTTTCTCCCTTATTAATTCCTCCCATGTACAACAGTAACCATGCCGAAATTTCATAAGGGGGCTCTCTCTCCTAATTTATTTTCAAGCTATTCTTATATATTATGAATCAGAATTCTATTACATATGTTGGGATACTATGTCCCATTAACCTCTTGCTATCTATTTTATGTATAAATTAAGAGATACCACTTTCTTGATTATAAACCCACTTTATGATATCCATATGACGCCGTAATGTTGTCGAAGGTACACCAAAATTTTCCATGATAAAAACATTGTGTAAGTGAATATCATACCCATTTCTCTACAAATGGTATTCCCCAATATTAACATGTACTATTTTATTGAGTATATAAATGGTCACGACCCATCGCCAAGGGCTCATGTCGTGACTACCCCAATCCCATATTCCATAGGCCAGAGGATGGAAACTAGCACGTAAAGGGGTATCCCCTAAAACTGGGAAGCCATTGCCTTTATATCGTATAAGCACACTCAACCAAGCACACAACGAGATAATAACACAAGTAAACTATATAGAAATTTTTTTTCATAAAGTTAGGGGTGGCTGAATAAAAGAACAACAGTAAGTAAACATGTATAATTAGAAATAAAATACAACTAAAGAAAGAGAAGAACATCTACTAGGTCGTCCTCCGAGGTTCCTACTTGAAGGGTAGGTACGGATCATCTCCTCAGCAATCCATGTCTTCTCATATCCTCGGCATACTATCAAGCCGTATGGTCCACCTCCGGGCACCATCCAGTCTAGGTACCCTCAGCCCCGATCAGCGTTGTTCTTCATTGGAACCAAACACAACAAGGTGCGGGTGAAGCCTTTCCAGGGGTGAGTATAACGATACTCAGTAGGGACCCTGAGACCCTCAGGGTCTCACAAAATCCAAAAAGGATAAACCACAAAGCTTGAAAACTAGTAAAAACCCTAATTAGGTATATGACGATACAAATACCTATGTTTGAAACACCCCGAGATTCTATGAAAAATATTCTTTTTAATATCATTAATGTCTTGTGTGGTATGCTACACCAAAAGGATCTTGCACAACATGCATCCTTTACTTGCCTTGCGTTACATGCAATCACGACCTTCCACGATAGCGTGTGTTGTATGCAATACCGAGTTTTGATAAACAACGATATGTTATATAAACTAACCGTTATGAATATTAATACCCATTTTTTGAAATTTTATAAATTTTAATTTTCAAAATGGACTTCATTTTTGGATTCGGAAGATCGAAATTAGCCTAGGGTGAAATTTTGGTTTTTTTTCAGAAAACATTCAATTTTTGATGAATATTGAAAACACTGAGTTACTAATTCAAAACCGACTTTTTATTTAAAAATTATTTATTTTTAAAATTTATTTTTGGTCAAAATTGATACATAATACCTATATAAGTTCAATGCAATTCATTGGAGTCATTTTATAATAATATTAGATATATAAAAATTTTATTAAACTTTTCACCGTATTTTACCCACCTCCTAAGAGAATTCTCAAATTCACATAAAACATAATTTTATATCTTCTATGAGTTTAATTTCGAAAATCCATGAGACATGGTTAATATCAAGGACTAAAATGTGGTTCAATGAGATGAAAATAATTTTTGGTGAATAGTAACTTTTTACTTTTTTTACCACGGTTCAAAGTAAATAGAGTAATTGAGGGTAAAAATGATATCATTATTACCCTAACACAGGTGCTAATTCTATTGGATAAGTTTAATTAGAACAAAAACAACCTTAGTAATAAAATATGGCCATTTAGACCCACTTGGAATAGATTAGGGCATTTAATATTAATTTAATTAAAGAAGGGTTAAAATAGTTAAAATCAAACTTTAATAAGTAAATCATTTTTAATATAGGGTAATACATAAGATAAATTCGACTATAAATATTAATTAGAAATATAAAACTATTTCCCACATAATGGTATTTTATTTTTAATTTTTATACTTTAAATAATTTAGTTTATTTATGACACAATGATGATGTAATAATTATATTATGAATGAAATATTGACATAATTGATGTTATAAATACGCAAATAAATGTAATTTGAGACTTTTTGTGAATTCCAATAATTTTATGTGTTAATGTGGAATATTAGTATTGATTTAATTAACTTTTTTCAAACTAATCATTCTGTTATGATTTTTAAAAAAATTAATTACCAAGTAGAGTCAAAATTGACATAAAATAGTTTTTAAAACAAATGTTATATTATTAACTGTTATTTTATTCTTAAAATATAAGGATCGGAAAAAATGACGTAGATAAGGCTATATATATTAATGCCACACAACTTGGGTGTGTTTGGCTTGTTATAGTAAGTTTATTAACCTTATAGTGCAAGAAAACAAGAAGACACGGTAAAAGTTAAATTATCTAAATTAAAGTTAAATCTAAATGATAAGGTTAAAATAGATACCAAAATAGGTATAAATTTTATTATATGATATAATTTCGACCCATCCCCACCTTAGCTTCGAAATATATCAATTTGGAGCTATTAAAAACCAAATTTTATTTTATAATAAAATAATATTTTTTAGTTTTTCCAAAGGTGCTCATCTCCTCCCTTATAAAAGAGCACCTCCTCCCTCTCTTCATCACACCACATTGAGCCTTCAAGCTTGAACAACCCCTAAAAAATTATCTTATCCACTTCCCTAGAAACATCCTAGAGGTCCTGGTCTTCTTCAAAGACCAATTTTAGTGCCCTAAAAGGAGGTCTCAAAGAGGCGCTTCAAAGAAGAGGTAATGTTTGTTACCGATTCTTTCAACATTATTTCTTCTTCCACTTATTCTTCTTTAGTTGTTATATTATGAAGTAATAACATCAGTATCACTAATATAATTATATTTTTATTATAAGTATTAAACAAAACTATTTCACCCTCTATCCATCCTATGGAAAGTGAAATCACCGCACGTACGTACGTACGGAATACCGTCTCCACGCCGTGTTGTAATCTATTTTCCACCACCACCCTACTTGGATGGGTATAATGGTGTAAATAATAACTATATATGATTATTGTAAAGTGATATTGATTCTTAAATAGTATACATACACTCCAATACAATTCCACGATCATGGGAACGATGCCATCGCTCGTGCGTACGTACAGAATATCGTCTTCATGATGTGATACAACTCGTTCTACATGATCTTCATTGAATAATGATTATATAAATGAATTTAATGATTGAATATGATATATATTACACTAAAACCATTCTTGAAATTAGGTATCTATAAACTAAAAATAAGAATAAGAATTTATTCTACAAAACACGCATAAGAACAAAAATTAATAAACACCTGGATACCAAGTAACAATGAAATATTACTAATAAGAAGCTAAGAATATGACCATATATGTTATCATAAAAATAAGTATCATTATGGAATAATTCAATGACATTATTTAAATCATTATATAGGTGGTTCAAACACTTACGAAGAAAATCAGACATAAGCTAAGGGAAAATCTCACAATCTCATTTTTATCCGAGATTGTTTATACTTTAGAATGTACAGGGGAATATTTATCATCCACATCCATTTTTACACAATATGTAATATTATTTCCATCCACCTACAATTTTTTAGATGAAATTTTACCCTTCAGTGTGTTTTTAATAAATGATATTAAAGGTATATTTTGTCGTTTTTCGTACGAGGTACTTTTTGACACTTCCAACAAAAGTACGAGAAGAATGTTATTTTTAACTTATACGACATGAACAGATTTTTTAGTTTTCATAACGCCTCCTTTTCATTAATCTTACTCTACAAGATATTATGAGAATTTTCAACAAAATACTTTTATTTTAAAAGTGCATGGCATTTTGTGGAAAGTAAATGATTTGGAACACACCGAGATTCTATGAAAAATATTCTTTTTAATTTAATTAATGTCTTATGTTGTACGCTACACCAAAAGGAGCTTGAACAAAACACATCCTTGACTTGGTTTGCATTACACACATTCACGACCTTCCACGATAGCGTGTGTTGTACGCAATACCGAGTTTCGCTAAACAACGATATGTTACATAAACTAGCCGTTATGAATAGTATTACACAATTTTTTAAATTTTATAAATTTTATTTTTCAAAATGGACATCATTTTTGGTTTCGGAATATCTAAATTAGCCTAAGGTGAAATTGAGGAATTTTTCTGTAAACATTCAATTTTTGATGAATAGTGAAAACACTAGGTTACTATTTAAAACCGACTTTTTATTTAAAGAATTATTTATTTTATTTAAATTTATTTTAGGTCAAAATTGATACATAATACCTATATAAGTCCAATTCAATTCATTGGAGTCATTTTATAATAATTTTTGATATATAAAAATTTTATTCAACTTTTCACCGTCTTTAACCACCTCCTAGGAAAATTTCCAAATTCACATAAAACTTAATTTTATCTCTTTTGTGAGTGGAATTTCAAAAATCCCAGGGACACAGTTAATATCAAGGACTAAAAAGTGGTTCAATGAGATGATTTTTTTTGGATGAATAGTAACTTCTTGCTTTTTTTCACGGTTAAAAGTAAATAGGGTAATTTTGGGTAAAATGATATTATTATTACCCTAACACATGTCCTGATTATATTGGATAAGTTTAATTCGACCAAAAACAAACTTAGGAATAAAATATGACCATTTGGCCCACTTGGATTAGATTAAGACATTTAATATTAATTTATTTAAATAAGGGTTAAAATAGTTAAAATCAATGTTTAATAAGTAAATAATTTTTAATATTTGGTTATACATAAGATAAATTCGACTATAAATATTCATTAGAAAGATAGAAATATTTAATACATAATGGAATTTTATTTGTAATTTTTAGACTTTATGTAATATAATTTTCTTATGACACAATGATGATGCAATAATTATATTATTAAGGAAATATTGACATAAATGATGTTATAAATACCCAAATAAATGTAATTTGAGACTTTTCATGAAATAAAATAATTTTATTTGTTAATATGACATGTTAGTATTGATTTAATTAACATTGATCGAACTAATATTTCTGTTATGATTTTCAAAAAAATCAATTACCAAATAGTGTCAAAATTGACATAAAATAGTTTTTAAAACAAATATTATATTATTAATTGTTATTTTATTCCTAAAAATCTAATAATAATCCAAAAGACATGGATAAGGTTACATATATTAATAATAAACAAATTGGGGTTCTTTTGTCTTGTTATAGTCTATTTATTAACAATATAGTGTAAGAAAACAAGAAGACACAGTAAAAGTTAAATTATCTAACTTAAAGTTAAATCTAAATGATAAGGTTAAAATAGATACCAAAACTTGTCTAAATTTTTTTGGATGAGATTAATTCGACCCATCCCCACCTTAGATTCGATATAAATCAATTTGGAGCTATTAAAAACCGAATATGACTTTATAATAAAATAATTTTTCCAAAGGCGCCCCTCTCGTCCCTTATAAAAGTGCACCTCCTCCCTATCTTCCTCACACCACTTTGAGCTTCAAAGCTCTGCCAACCACTGCCAAATTTTCTTCTCCACTTCCCGAGAAACATCCTAGAGGTCCTGGTATTCTTCAAAGACCACTTTTAGTTCCCTAAGTGGAGGTCTCAAAGTGGCGCTTCAAAGAACAGGTAATGTCTGTTACCGATTCTTTCAACTTTATTTCTTATTCCACTTATTCTTATTTAGTTGTTTCATTATTAAGTAATAAAATATGCATCACTCACATAATTATATGTTGTTATAAGTATGAAACAACCCTATTTCACCATCTATCCATCCTACGGAAAACGAAATCACCGCACGTTCGTACGTACGGAATACCATCTCCACGCGGTGGTGTAATCTATTTTCCACCACCACCTTACTTGGATGGTTATAATGGTGTAAATAATAACTGTATATGATTATTTTAAAGTGATATTGATTCTAAAATAGTATACATACACTCCAATACAATTACACAATAATGGGATTGATATCATCACTCGTGCATACGTACGGAATATCGTCTCCACGATGTGATGCGACTCATTCTACATGATTTTCATTTCATAATGATTATATAAATGAATTGAGTGAATAAATATGATATTTATTACACTAATACCATTCTGTAAATAAGGTATCTATAACCTAAAAAGAAGAATAAGAATTTATTTGACAAAACATGCATAAGAACAAAAAGCAATAAACACTCGAATAACAAGTAACAATGAAGTATTACTAATAACAAGTTAAGAATATGACCATATATGATATCATAAAAATAATTATGATTCTAGAATAAGTCAATGACATTAATTAAATCATTATACAAGAGGTTCGGACACTTATGAAGCAAATCGGACCGAAGGTATTGGAAAATCTCACAATCTCATTTTTATCCGAGATTGTTTATACTTCGGAATTTACTGGGGAATATTTATCATCCACATCCATGTTTCCTCAATATGTAATAATATTTCCATCCACCTACAATTTTTTAAATCCAATTTTACCCTTCGGTGAGTTTTTATTAAAAGATATGAAAGGAATATTTTTTTGTTTTTCATACGTGGTACTTTTTTACTTTTCCAACAAAAGTACGAGAAGAATATTATTTTTACCTTATATGGCATGAACGAATTTTCCCGGATTCATAATGCCTCATTTTCATGAAGCTTACTCTACATGATTTTATGAAAATTTTCGACAAAATACTTTTATTTTAAAAGTGCATGGAATTTTGTGAAAAGAAAATGATTTTGAAGAAGAAAAGATATTTTCCTTGAGAATTCATTTCAAATGTTTTATCAAAACCATTTTCCATCTAAGAGGTAATTATTTCATATGTGTATGTTTCATGTTTAATGTCTCTATGATTTATATGGTTTCACTTTTCTTATGAGGAAATGTCCATTTGTTTTATGTGGATTATGAGATGATGGGATGATGTTAATGAAACCCATTTTATTCTTTGGGTTATGATGAATGTTTGTAGTTTATTTTGTGGAAAAAGTAAGAATGATTTCATTATGAGATGGGTGGGACCTATATCTCCCTATAATTCATTGGGTAAAGATTTATATCTCATGAGATAGACATGGCTGGAATGGTAAGTTAATCCGGTTCAGTGTTACAGGACTGAAACGAGGAGTGAACTTGATTCAGAAAGGGACTTTGTCCACTACGAGGGCCTTGGAAGTAATGCCTTGGATACTATGTAAATTATAACATGTGCTTAATGGTTTCCACAATTACATGTTTGTTCCCATTCTATTTTATCATGATTGATGTTCCCTTATGATATATTCCTTACGTACTTCCATGATTCATGTCTTTGATCATGATTTTGATATTTAGATTTTATGTCCAAGTTTTTTCATTCAAATGTTTATGGATTGTTTTATGTTCTCTATGTTTACCCTTAATGGGCATTTGAGCTCACACATTTTATGTTTTCTTTTCCCCAGGATATAAAGAAATGTTTTACTTAAGAAAAAAAGAGGAAGATCTTTATGGGAGATGTGGAAGATCTTTCACCAAGACTAGAAGATTATATTCTGAGTTTCCAAAGACACTAAACTATTACGGTCCTTGTGTGTCTGTTTTTGTTATGTACTAAGTATTCCGCAAAAGTAATTTAATATCCTTGTACTTCAAGCTTTGGGTCTCTACAATTGGTATAAGAGGAAAGGATTAGTAGACCTTTGGATACTAGGATGCAAGAACTTTAGTGAGATCCCTAGAGATATTTCTAAGGTATATCTAGGGATGTCCCTATGGTAATATATATGTATAGGTTATAGTCCTAGAATTACGGTAACGATCATAGAATTAAACCTAAGATGTTAGATATTGAAGATACTCCCCCTTTATTATGCTGTTTTCCCTAGCATGATTTTTGCCTCTCACACTATCCTTTTTGGGTTTTAGACGATGGCTAGAACCCGAAGAAACCGTGTTAATAAATGTAATGTACAATGTAATGATTTTCCTCCTGAAGAAACAAATTTTATGGGAGATGGAGTGAAAAATCTTATTTCTATAATTACACAATCTATAAATCATTCTGGACTTCCACATGAGTAGAGAAGAGAACAATATTATATTCAGTCCTTCATGAGGTAACGTCCACATTCTTTCAATGGGTCTTCTGATCCACTTGTTGTTGAACAATGGATCAGTAAAACTGAAAAGATATTTTCAGTTCTTCAATGTTCTAAATATGATAAATTCAACTTAGCAGTATATCGTTTGGAAGGTGAAGCTGATCAATGATGGAATCTTATCGAGAATATGAGGCTAAGAGATGAAATTGAGTCCATGGAATTGGACGAGTTCAAGAACTTATTTTTCAATAAGTACTTCCCTCGTATTTTTCGAACAAAGATGGAGAACGAGTTTTTTGAACTAAATCAAAAGGATGATGAATCTGTTGGAATATATGAATCGAATTTTACAAGGCTTACAAGGTATGCATTCATCATTATCATCAATCATGAAAGTAAAGTTGATCGATTCTTCAGTAGCTTAAAACCAAATCATCGAAGGGCATTATCTATAAGAGACTTCTGTATCTGTGAAGAAATTTTTCGTTGTGCAATCAAGGTAGAAATGGAAGATGGTGTTATATATCCATCTCATGGTTTTGACAAGAAACGAAAGATGGAGTTCCTGGAGAAATCCCAGAATAATGGTGAAATGAAGATGAATGTTTCCTTATACTCAAAGTGTGGCAAGAAGCATGGTGGAGATTTTCTTAAAAGGGACTAGAAAATGTTTTAAGTGTGGAAAAGAAGGTCATCGAGCTGCTGAGTGTCGAAGTAATGGAAAAAGTCTTGTTAATGATATGAATAAAGAAAAGACTGTAGAGAATGCACCACCAACACTTCAATGCTTCAAGTGCAATGAAATGGGGCATTATGCTAATTAATGACATAATCCAAGGGTTAATGATGATCGACATGAGCAACCACTTAAGGAAAAGGACAAAGGGAAGTCACATGCGATCACTATTCGCGATGTTGAATAAGAAAATGATGTGGAGGAATGATTAAGTGTTTATGTAATAGGATTCCAAATTAATGTTGTATATAGTGTCGTGGAATATTGGAATATTTAAGTATTGGTCTATTGTGGTTTTCAATAATTTTATGGTACCGGTAACCATGGAAAATGATTGAGATATTTTTGAAAAGAAGATGATATGCGCATAATGAAGGGATACGGAGAAAATAAAATTTTTTACAGTATTCATGAGCTCATGACTGATATAAGGAAATATTTATATCATGGTTTGAGTATATATAATTTTGCGGTTTTTGTATGTGGAAAGAGTTAAATTTTGATAGCACTCATGTTTTCACTAAGATTCGATGGGTATTTATTTTTCGAGAGAATACATGATTAAGGCATTTGAATGTTTGGAATGTGACTAACAAGACATATCTTATGATACATGGGGATCAACGATGGTATTGACATGCTTGTTATATGAAATCTATCGTAATCATTTTCACTATAATATGATAGTGGACTGCATTATTAATGATAAGCCTAAACATTGGAATGGATTATATTAGACATAAGTTTGTATTGTTTAAGGATATAAGTTTTTTTGATTTTATTTATGGGATGTTATATTAATGTAGTTTTAGAAAAAGGATAACCTGCAGGAGGGGCGACAGCCCATCGCGTCCAACAAAGCTGTGGGAATCGAACCCACAACCGAAGTGCGACTGGCCTTTATCGCATACCATTGGCCTACAAGAAGTCCCTGGTTAGTAGAAACTAGTTTTATTTTGTTAAGCGGTATGATATATGATGTATAAGACCATTTTTATAATCATATACGATTAACCTCACCATAGATGGACTTATGTATATTTGATAATTTTTTCTAACCTTTTGTTTGAAACAGATGGAATGACCCATCATTCTATCACATGATCTGTTAACACTTCACAAATGACAAATTCAACTTCATTTCTTTAAGGGATGAAGTGGAAATTGTTCAAATCACGAACAACAGTGAGATTGTACCAAAATAATGTATGTATTAATTCTAATTCAAATTTTTTAACTTTAGGGAAATGATCTTGAAAACCAAAAAAGTTGTCCTACTTCCCTTATATCTGATGAATCAGATGGTACCCTAGATCATCATAAAATTACGGCTTTGTGATTGTGGGATTTTTCATAGCCATGTTCTCTACCACTCTCCATCAGAACATCCCGGTTATATTTCTCTTCCATATCCATATTGTCACCTATGTTATCCTATGTAGAAACCCAGGGATTAGTTAATTATAGTAACCGTTACGTTTCATACTTTAGTTTTTAAATCCAAGTTTTTGTATTCCTTTTTACGATGTGGGTTTCTATTAATGAAACTTTCGATAAGTAAACCATTTATAACCCCGACGAATTTCGAGGGAGAAATTTATTTTAATGGGGGTAGAATGTAACACCCCGAGATTCTATGAAAAATATTCATTTTAGTATCATTAATGTCATGTATTGTATGATACACCAAAATTAGCTTGCACAACACACATCCTTGACTTGACGTGCATTACATGCAATCGGGAACGTCCACGATACCGTGTGTTGTATGAAATACCGAGTTTCGCTAAAGAATGATATGTTATATAAACTAGCCGTTATGAATAGTAATACCCAATTTTTAAAATTTTATAAATTTTATTTTTCAAAATGGAGTTAATTTTTGGATTCGGAATATCGAAATTAGCCTAGGGTGAAATTTTGGTATTTTTCTGAAAAATTTCAATTTTTGATGAATAGTGAACACACAGGGTTACTATTTAAAAACCGACTTTTTATTTAAAGAATTATTTATTTTATTTAAATTTTATTTAGGTCAAAATTGATACATAATACCTATATAAGTACAATGAAATTCATTACAGTCATTTTATAATAATTTTAGATATATAAAAATTTTATTGAACTTCTCACTGTCTTTTACCCACCTCCTAGATGAATTTCCAAATTCACATAAAACATAATTTTACCGCTTCTGTGAGTAGAATTGTGAATATACAAGAGACGCGGTTAATATACAGGACTAAAATGTGGTTCAATGAGATGAAAATAAATTTTTCTGAATAGTAACTTTTTACTTTTTTTTACCACGGTTAAAAGTAAATAGGGAAATTAAGGGTAAAAATGATATTATTATTACTCTAAAACATGTCCTAATTCTATTGTATAAGATTAATTCGACCAAAGAAAACCTTATGAATAAAATATGACCATTTAGGCCCACTTTAATTAGATTAGGACATTTAATATTAATTTATTTAAAGAAGAGTTAAAATAGTTAAAATCAATGTTTAATAAATAAATCATTTTTAATATAGGGTTATACATAAGATAAATATGACTATAAATATTCATTATAAATATAAAAATATTTCCTACATAATGGTATTTTATTTTTAGTTTTTAGACTTTAAATAATTTAATTTATTTATGACACAATGATGATGCAGTAATTATATTATTAATGAAATATTGACATAATTGATATTATAAATACTCAAATAAATGTAATTTTTAGACTTTTTATTAATTCCAATAATTTTATATGTTAATATGATATGTTAGTATTGATTTAATTAACTTTTTTCGAACTAATAGTTTTTTTATGATTTTCACAAAAATCAATTACCAAATAGTGTCAAAATTGACATTAAATAGTTTTTAAAACAAATATTATAATATTAATTGTTATTTTATTCTTAAAAATCTCAGGTTTGGCCAAATGACATAGATAAATATATATATATTAATAATAAACAACTTGGGGTTCGTTTTTCTTATTATAGTATGTTTATTAACCTTATAGTGTACGAAAACATGAAGACGCGGTAAAAGTTAAATTATCTAACTAAAAGTTAAATCTAAATGATAAGGTTAAAATAGATACCAAAACTTTTCTAAATTCTATTAGATGAGAGTATTTAGACACATCCCCACCATAGATTCAAAATAAAACAATTTCTAGCTATTAAAAACTGAATATGGCTTTATAATAAAATAATATTTTTAGTTTTTTCAAAGGTGCCCCTCTCCTCCCTTATAAAAAGACACCTCCTCCCTCTCTTCCTAACACCACATTGATCCTTCCATCTAGGCCAACCCCTGCCAAATTCTCTTGTACACAACCCTAGTAACATCCTAGAGGTCCTGGTATTCTTAAAAGACCAATTTTAGTGCCCTAAGAGGAGTTCTCAAAGAGGCGCTTCAAAGAAGAGGTAATGTATGTTGCCCATTCTTTAAACTTTATTTCTTCTTCCACATCTTCTTATTTAGTTGTTTCATTATGAAGTAATAACATCAGTATCACTCATATAATGATATGTTATTATAGGGATCAAACAACCCTATTTCACCATTTATCAATCCAACGGAAAACGAAATCACCGCGTGTGCGTACGTACGAAATACCGTCTCCACGCTGTGGTGTAATCTATTTTCCACCAAAAACTCAATGAGAGGGCAAACAAAAACAATCATTGACATATGTGCTCATCCAAAATATGTAGTTGCTGAATTTATCTTGATTACGTCTGTTATATCAAAGAGGCACTCTTTTCCCAAGATCATCTGCATTTCTAGAATAGCTCCTCTCAAGCTCACACCTGTGAATACTGCTACTACAAATGCCACTGCTACTACTCCTGCTGGATCGTCGTCCGCTCTTAGGATGATATCACCTACTCAGCCTCTTCAACGTTGGGTATCAAATGCATTGGTTTAGAAGTACCGTCAACACGGTACCATCCCAACTCTAGAGGATTCCCAAAAATCCCTCCAAGTAAACAACTCACATCGGTCGTCCAGACAATGACGACCAATGATTAAGAAGCAGGTGGTGTTGACTACCGTCTCCAACCATTTCGGGTCGTTATCCCTGGAACGCAATCACCATTTTCTCTCTTATTCTGGGGAGGTGAATGAGCAGGTTCCTCAATACCGTAATTCAAACAGACAGGAGTCCTTCCTGAGGGTTCCCACCAACAATCGCCTCCAGACTCGTGCGTCAATGCACCCTCAACATGATGAGGGTACCGACTCCAGGAGTTTGGCTCAGGTTCCTCGAACCCGAGCAAGCAAGACGAACCACCAGAGGTGGAATCTGGTCAACAGTGAGCAGGTTCTCATCTCTGCTATCTCCGGAGAAGTCCACCAACCTAACTTGGTGGCATGTAATGAGCATGCACAGACACCTGCCCGTTTTAAACCCGTTGTCCAGCAGACTCGTCTGGCAGCATCACACCAATCCCGCCTAGCAATTCCAGTGTAGTACTATAGGCAGGAACATACACCTGTTTATACATCATCATCTAGTCAGCAGGCTCGTCTGACTACATATGATGGATCTCATCAACCACGTTTGGAGAAGTGCAATCTGCAGGCACATACACCTACTGGTATTAATCAAGCCTACCAACAGTCTCGCTTGTTAGCATTCGGAGAAGTTAGTCGGAATGCCCCGACCAACAAATTGGAGGCAGACTCAACTCTCTGCTCCCCACACTTGAGTGCTGTCCGGATTCACTAACAGGAAAATGAGGATAGGAGCAGGCACATACACCTGCTCCAAGCTCGGAATGGACGTATATTCCCGTTTCGGCAGCTGAAGTCACCATGCATTTTCCATCAATGGTGAAAGAGCAGAAGAAAATCCCTGCTCATATTCTGGATGCCTGCCTGGATATTATAACAACTTCAGCGGCATCTCAAGGAAAGACACATAAATATATCCCTACCAGTGGAGTGATACATTAACAATTCACTCTGAAACAGACAGACACATCTGTTCCAGTCCAAGAGGGTTATGGGGCATACTCCCACATATCATACGGATGACCAAGTCAAGTAAATACACCTGATTTGAGAGGAGATCATCAGCCTAACCTGGACATCTTTCCTGATCAGGCACATACACCTGCTCAGAGTAGCCACTTTCATCAACAAGTGGTTTCCAAGGCGAGTAAGAAGGCGTCTAAGAAAAAGACATGCCCAGTATAGTCAGGAGATCAAGAGCCAATCAGTTACAAGGCCTTTCTCAATGCTGGAGTTCTTGAATCCCTCAGACAATTATCTGTTGGAATTCAATATTCTACTCCCTCAGTTCCCAATAGTGGGAACATTAATTCCAAAGGTCTTCAAAAGGCACTTCCTCATGAAGGCTTGCTTCATGACATTTTGGTCAATCTCGAAGTTTCATCTTCAGATGAGTGCCATAGGAACCCTCTGTGTGGTCATAAGACCAATGAGCAAGAGATCTCATCTTTTGTTGTAACACATTATGGTGGTCCTCCAAATGATGAAGAATTTCGATGCGAAATTCCTCTGCGCAGTAGTGGTGCACATTACCTGGAAAATGCTCCAGTGGACAATCACTACTAAAATAACCACCATTAGCGACCGCCAATGGCGGTCGCTATAGGGATCTAGCGGCCGCCCAGAAACCGCCATTGGTGGTCGCTTTAGCCTCGTCGCTAGAGGCCTATAGCGACCGCCAATTGCGGTCGCTATAGTGAAATTTTTTTTTTAAAAAAAATGTGCACTGAAATAAATAAATAAATAAATAAATATATATATATAATATTTTAAATGTTTTAATATATATAATATTAAATTTATGTATAATATCGAATCATTGTGCTATAATAATTTAAAACCCCCGATTTATGAAATGCTATCATTTCAGGTTTTTCGGAGCACGTTTGCTCAGAATTCGACCGTCGCACGCCGTTTTGGTGTTTTATGACTCCGGAAACGCGTTTATGGCCGCCGCGGTCAAACGGAACCTCCGATTGATGGTCCGTCTCTCCAACCATTTCACAATGCACGCAACAGATGTTTTCGTGCGGTTTCGTGGCATTCGGAGGTCGTTCGGGTGGTTTTGACCCCCCAACGCGCCATTTCAACGCGCGCCGAGCTTCTGAAAAAAACGCATTCGGTCGTGCCGCACGCACCACATGTCCGATGGACGTGTCGCCTCCTCCTGCATCTCAGGAATAATATTCCTATCATTCTCGTGCGGTTTCAGGTTTTTCGGAGCACGTTTGCTCTGAATTCATTCGCCGCACGCCGTTTTGGTGTTTTATGACTCCGGAAACGCGTTTCCAGCCGCCACGGTCAAACGGAACCTCCGATTGACATTCCGTATATCCGAACATTTCTAAATTCACGCAACGGATGTTTTCGTGCGGTTTCGTGGCATTCGGAGGTCGTTCGGGTGGTTTTGACCCCCCAACGCGCCATTTCAGCGCGCATCGAGCTGCTGAAAACGACTCATTCAGTCGTGCGCGCGCACCGCACATCCGATGGATGTGACACCTCCTCTTGCATCTCAGGAATAATATTCCTATCGTTCTCGTGTGGTTTATGGTCCTTCGGAGCACGTTTTCTCCGAATTCGACCACTGCACGCCGTTTTGGTGTTTTATGACTCCGAAAACGCGTTTCGGCCGCCGCGGTCAAACAACACCTCCGATTGACGTACCGTCTGTCCGACCATTTCACAATTCACGCAACAGATGTTGTCGTGCGGTTTCGTGGCATTCAGAGGTCTTTCAGGTGGTTTTGACCCCCCAATGCGCCATTTCAGCGCGCGCTGATCTGCTGAAAACAACGCATTCGGTCGTGCCGCACACCGCACGTCCATCGGATGTGTTGCGCACCGCACGTCCGATGGACGTTCCGCCTCCTCCTGCATCTCAGGAATAATAATCCTATCGTTATCGTGCGGTTTCAGGTTTTCGGGAGCACGTTTTCTCTGAATTGGACCGCTGCACGCCGTTTTGGTGTTTTATGGCTCAGGAAACGCGTTTCCAGCCGCCGTGGTCAAACAGAACCTCCGATTGACGTGTCGTCTGCCCAACCATTTCACAATTCACACAACGGATTTTATCGTGCGGTTTCGTGACATTTGGAGGTTGTTCGGGTGGTTTTGACCCCCCAACGCGCCATTTTAGCGCGCGCCGAGCTGCTGAAAACGACACATTCGGACGTGCTGCGCGCACCGCACGTCCGATGGACGTGCCGCCTCCCCCTGCATCTCAGTAATAATATTTCTATCGTTATAATGCGGTTTCAGGTCGTTCGGAGCACGTTTGCTCAAATTTGGACCACCGCACGCCGTTTTGGTGTTTTATGGCGCCGGAAACGCGTTTCTGGCCGCCGCGGTCAAATGGAAACTCCGAATGACATGCTGTCGGGCCGACCATTTCATAATTCACACACCGGCTGTTGTCGTACGGTTTCGTGGCATTCGGACGTCGTTCGGGAGGTTTTGACCACCCAACGAGTCATTTCAGCACGCGACGCGCTGCTGAAAACGACACATTCGGTCGTACCGCGCGCACCGCACGTCCGATTGATGTGCCGCCTCCTCCTGCATCTCATGAATAATATTTCTATCGTTCTCATGCGTTTTCCGGTCGTTCGGAGCACGTTTCCTTCAAATTGGACCGCTGCACGCCGTTTTGGTGTTTTGTGGTGCTGGAAACGCGTTTCCGACCGCTGCGGTCAAATTTCATCTCTGAATGACGTGGCGTCTTGCCCACCATTTCACAATTCACGTACCGGCTGTTGTCATATGGTTTCGTGGCATTCGGAGGTCGTTTGGGTGGTTTTGACCACCCAACGCGGCATTTCAGCGCGCGTCGTGCTGCTGAAAACGACACATTCGGTCGTGCCGCGCGCACACAACATCCGATGGATGTGATGCCTCCTCCTGCATCTCAGGAATAATATTTCTATCATTATCGTGTGGTTTCAGGTTGTTCGGAGCACGTTTTCTCCGAATTGGACCACCGCACGCCGTTTTGGTGTTTTTTGGCGCCGGAAACCCGTTTCTGGCCGCCGCGGTCAAACGAAACCTCCAAATGACGTGCCGTCTGGCCGACAATTTCACAATTCACACACCGGCTATTGTCGTACGGTTTCGTGGCATTCAGAGGTCGTTCGGGAGGTTTTGACCCCCTGACGCGCAATTTCAGCGCGCCTCGCGCTGCTGAAAACGACACATATAGTCGTGCCATGTGCACCGCACGTCCGATGGACGTCCCGCCTACTCCTACATCTCAAGAATGATATTCCTATCGTTCTCGTGCAGTTTCAGGTCGTTCGGATCACGTTTACTCCAAATTCGTCCGCCGCACGCCGTTTTGGTGTTTTATGACTCCGGAAACGCGTTTCTGACTGCCGTGGTCAAACGGAACCTCCGATTGACGTGTCGTCTGCCCGAACATTTCAGAATTCAAACAACGGATGTTGTCGGTCGTTCGGGTGGTTTTGACCCCCCAACGCGCCATTTCAGCGCGCGCCGAGCTGCTGAAAACGACACATTCGGACGTGCTGCGTGCACCGCATGTCCAATGGATGTGCCGCCTCCCCCTGCATATTAGGAATAATATTTCTATCATTCTCGTGCGGTATCAGGTCATTCGGAGCACGTTTGCTCCGAATTGGACCGCCGCACGCCGTTTCAGTGTTTTATGGCGCCAGAAATGCGTTTCCGGCCGCCGCGGTCAAACGGCACCTCCGAATGACGTTCCGTCTGGCCGAACATTTCATAATTCACGCACCGGCTATTGTCGTATGGTTTCGTGTCATTCGGATGTCGTTCGGGTGGTTTTGACCATCCAACGCAGCATTTCAGCGCGCGTCACGCTTCTAAAAATGACACATTCGGTCGTGCCGTGCGCACCACACGTCCGATGGACGTTACGCATCCTCCATCATCTCAGGAATAATATTTTTATCGTTCTCATGCGGTTTCAGGTCTTTAGGAGCACGTTTGCTCTGAATTGGACCGCCGCACGCCGTTTTGGTGTTTTATGGCGTTGGAAACCCGTTTTCGGCCGCCGTGGTCAAACAGAACCTCCGAATGACGTGCCGTCTAGCCGACCATTTCACAATTCAGGCATCGGCTATTGTCGTACGGTTTCGTGGCATTTGGAGGTTGTTCGGGTGGTTTTGACCCCCCAATGCGCCATTTCAGCGCGCGCCGAGCTGCTGAAAACGACACATTCGGACGTGATGTGTGCACCGCACATCCGATAGACGTGCCGCCTCCACCTGCATATCAGGAATAATATTTCTATCATTCTCGTGCGGTTTCAGGTCGTTCGGAGCACGTTTGCTCGGAATTGGACCGCCGCACGCCGTTTCGGTGTTTTGTGGCGCCGGAAACGCGTTTCCGGCCGCCCCGGTCAAACGAAACCTCCGAATGACATGCCGTCTGGACGAACATTTCAGAATTCACGCACCAGCTATTGTTGTACGGTTTCGTGGCATTCGGACGTCGTTCGGGTGGTTTTGACCACCCAACGCTTCATTTCAGCGCACGCCGCGCTGTTGAAAACGACACATTCGGTCGTGCCGCGCGCACCGCACGTCCGATGGACATGCCGCATCCTCCTGAATAATATTTCTATCATTCTCATGCAGTTTCAGGTCGTTCGGAGCACGTTTGCTCTGAAATGGACCGCCGCACGCCGTTTTAGTGTTTTATGGCGCCGGAAACGCGTTTCTGGCCTCCGCGGTCAAACGGAACCTCCGAATGACGTGCTGTCTGGCCGACCATTTCAAAATTCACGCACCGGCTATTTTCGTACGGTTTCGTGGCATTCGGTGGTCGTTCGGGTGGTTTTGACCCCCCAACGCGCCATTTCAGCACGCGCCGAGCTGCTGAAAATGACACATTCGGACGTGCTGCGTGCACCGCACGTCCGATAGATGTGCCGCCTCCCCCTGCATTTCAGGAATAATATTTATATCGTTATCATGCGGTTTCAGGTCATTCGGAGCACGTTTTCTTCAAATTGGACCGCCGCACGCCGTTTCGGTGTTTTGTGGCGCCAGAAACGCGTTTCCGGCCGCCGCGGTCAAACGGCACCTCCGAATGACATGCCGTCTGGCCGAAGATTTCAAAATTCACGCGCCGGCTGTTGTCGTACGGTTTAATGGCATTTGGACGTCATTCGGGTGGTTTTGACCACCCAACACGGCATTTTATCGCACGCCTCGCTACTGAAAACGACACATTCGGTCGTGCCGTGCGCACCGCACGTCTGATGGACATTACGCCTCCTCCTACATCTCAGGAATAATATTTCAATCGTTCTCGTGCGGTTTCAGGTCGTTCGGAGCATGTTTTCTCTGAATTGGACCGCCGCACGCCGTTTTGGTATTTTGTGGCGCAAGAAACGTGTTTCTGGGCGCCGCTGTCAAACAGAACCTCCGAATGACGTGCCGTCTAGCCGACCATTTCAAAACTCACGCATAGGCTGTTGTCGTACGGTTTCGTGGCATTCGGAGGTCGTTCGGGTGGTTTTGACCCCCCAACGCGCCATTTGAGCGCGCGCCGCGCTGCTGAAAACGACACATTCGGTCGTGCCGCGCGCACCACACGTCCGATGGATGTGCTGCTTCCTCCTGCATCTCAAGAATAATATTTCTATTGTTCTCATGCGGTTTCAGGTCGATCAGATCATGTTTTCTCCGAATTGGACCACCGCACGCCGTTTTGGTGTTTTATGGCGCCGGAAACGCATTTCCGGCCGCCACGGTCAAACGGCACCTCCGAATGACGTGCCGTCTGGCCGACCATTTCACAATTCATGAACCGGCTGTTTTTGTATGGTTTCGTGGCATTATGAGGTTGTTTAGGTGGTTTTGACCCTCCGACGCGCCATTTCGGCGTACGCCACACTGCTGAAAATGACGCATTCGATCATGCCGCGCGTACCGCACGTCCAATGGATGTTCAGACTCCTCCTGGATCTCAAGAATAATATTGCTATCGTTCTCGAGCAGTTTCAGGTCGTTCGGAGCACGTTTTCTCCGAATTCGTCCGCCGCACGCCGTTTTGGTGTTTTTTGGCACCAGAAATGCATTTCCGGCCGCCGCGGGGAAACGGCACCTCCGAATGACGTGCGGTCTGGCCGACCATTTCACAATTCATGCAACGACTGTTGTCGTACAGTTTTGTGGCATTCAGAGGCCGTTGGGGTGCGGGGGTGCGGGGAGCTGTTTGGGGGGTAGGGGGGGTTGTACTGGGGTGCGCGGGGCTGTACGAGGGTGCGGGGGGCTGTACGAGGGTGCTGGGGGGCTGTCCGGGGGTGTGGGGGGTTGTACGGGGGTGCTGGGGGGGCTGTCCGGGGGTGCCAGGGGGGCTGTACGGGGGTGCAGGGGGATGTACGGGGGTGCGGGGGCTGTATGGGGGTGTGGGGGGATGTACGGGGGTGTGGGGTCTGTACGGGGTGCGGGGGGTTGTACGGGGGTGCGGGGGGATGTACGGGGGTGCGGGGGGGGGGGGGGGGGGGGGCGCTGTTCGGGGGTGCGGGGGGCTGTACGGGGGTGCCGGGGGGGCTGTACGGGGGTGCATGGGGATGTACGGGGGTGCGCGGGGGGGGGGGGGGGGGGCTATACGGGGGGGCGGGGGGTTGTACGGCTGTGCGGGGGGCTGTTCGGGGGTGCGGGGGGCTGTACGGGGGTGCGGGGGGGTTAGTGTTTTTAAATGCACGCCTTAGATAATATTATCTATCATATAATAAACAAGAAAAGAATGAAATTTTAAGTACCCAACCTTCTAATTTAAATTAAATGAATAAATACAGTACATCAATGTCAACCCCACCAGTAAAAACAAAAAAAATTTCTCGTGAATATATGATGCGTCACGCGTTGTCATCACTGCTACCTCCTTCTGGTGGGCCAGGGGACTACAACAAATAAACATTATAAATATTTTAATAACAAAAATAATTTAAAATAAATAAATAAATATAGTATATACCTGCGTCGTATGATCACCTGCACCATCAGCTCGACGCACATATTCCCGCAGTGCTCTAACCTCAGCTGTCAATTGCGCATTTGCCTCCTCGGAAGCGCGCAACCGTGCCTCAAAATCTGACATCTGCTGTGTCATATGAGCAACAGTAGGACTGAAAACCGCAGTGCGTGACACTACATAACGAGGAATTCCTGCTCCATAGGTCAAACTATAGCCATGCCCGTCCCGACTGATAATGCGATTAAAAGATCTCATCCCGTCGCATGGGAAGCTGTCGCTGGTCCTCTGGAAGATGTTCTATCTCAGCATCAAATTGATCATGTGAAATATTTAAATATATATAAATATATATATATGTTAATATATAGATTTATGTAATTGTTGGTAAGTACAGACACTTATTATCAATGTTGTAACCTCTGGATCATTGCGATCACGAGTCCTCATCCACGCCGACATTTTATCAGTTGCTGCACCATGCTCTCGCAACTGTATATTAAAAGAATATAATCACAAAACCATATTAATTAATAAATTAAAAAATGAATAATATATACCTCATGTCGGATCTTAGACACATGACGAGTCCCGAGCCTGTGAGGTGGTCCCTGCAACGCTCGATTCTCAGAATGGCGTGTTGACACCTCCTACATTCAATTCATTCAAATTTCAAACAAATCACATATTCTTGAAAATATATATACAAAAAAATAATTAATATACAAACCGCAACACCGTCAGTCGACCAATATGTAGCCAAGTCATGCCACTGAGCCGGGAGGACACCTCTCGGGACTTTTTCCAAAATGTATAGGGCACCCACATTTGGTACCCTGTGGTCCCTCTTCACGTTGCCTTTATAATCTTTCCACATCTTACGACATTTTCTCATACAGACGGGCCGAAACTCTTCAGGGCATACTTTCAAATTTTTCTATAAAGAAAATAATCAAACATATTAGTATTCATTATACATAGAAAATAAAGTAAAATGATTTTCTTACTTGAACCTCCCTCCATAGACGATCTAATGTGTCGTGAGGGATAGAAGCCTAGTCACGCGTGGTCAATGGAAATCGATGTGGGTCACGTATGATATGACCCAGCTGATGAATAAATGTCGGGGCATTCGGTCCCACAGGATGAAAAACCTCATCAAATGAAACATCTATCGTCATGTCGGAATTCCATGATAATATGCCACGACCAGGGCCTCTCCTGCGAGAGGAAGAAGCAGACGAGTCTGATCCTGTTGAAAACAATTTTATATATAATTTGACAAATGTTATATATATATATATATATGTATGTATGTGTGTCAATTACATAAAAAATATAGACAATGACATTCAAACATACCTCGACCCTGAGACGTAGATGCCTCAGATGGTTGATGTGAATCTTCTGCCTCTTCCCCTGACATGTCTGCAGTCATGGAATACATCAGTAATGAGTCCAAAGTGTTTAAAAGATAAATTGGATTGTTCTCAAAAAATCAAACTTGTACAACTGTTAATCAAACAAAAAATGGATTGAATAATTAGTTGTGAATGAATTTTAAAAAATCAGAAAGTTAACAAAACAGATATACAAATTATGTACAAAACCAGTCAATGCATAGCCAAATTTCAGATAGAAGTAATAAAAATTCAAGCAGCACATGAATTAGATGAAAAATACCTCAAAGGAATGATACACCGACCATAACATCAATAAATCAAGAGTAAAAACAACCTAAATATTTATGATTGAATTAACTTACAAAAGTGAGGATTAAAACTTATAAATATTTATAAAATGATTAGATAATTTATGATATCCTAGGACATTCTACTGAATAGCGGGAAAACAATTATACCTTTCATTAAGCATGATAATTGACCGTTTATCCTTCAAAAGCTGCTCTGACCCAATAAATATCTTCTTCACGTTGAACAATGGTATGTTGATCAAGTTGTTGGTAAACAAACGGAACAGTCTCGGGTTCATCTCCTTCAAATAAAAACACTCCTCGCCGAGACATTTTGACAACAACTTGCCAACTAGGATCCGAAGGCAATGTAACGAAGAATACTTTTTCCGCTTGTGATGTCCAAATGAAAGGTCCATTCTCAATTCGTTCCTTATTTCTGTATAACATATAGTTAAAATTCACCAATGAAAACTGATATTGATCGACTTTTCATCCACGCACTGGATCAACCCAATTACACATTAACAATATGTACTTCAAACCGTGTGTGTATACAACTTCAATGATGTCTATCAATTGACCATAGTAATAACCAGAATCGACAAAGGGACAACTGATGCCACTGTTTTGTGTTGCTCATTTGTCGTCATCATCTTTAATGCGAAATCGAAAACCATTAGCATCAATAGCTTTATAACGACGAGCCGTTATAGATGGACCCTCAGCCAGTTGGATAAATACTTCAGGTAGCGTGGGGTCCACTAACTCCCTCAGCTTACAAACCTACATAATTTATAAAAATCAATAATGATATATGAAGAAAGAATTAGTATAATACTTTACTCATAATGAAAATCAATTTATACATACATAATCCTTGAACCAATCATGAAATGACGCATAATGAGATTGTTGAATTTACAACTCAGTCGCACGATGCATCTCTTATTTTATCTCATTAATGTGTTTCCTTCAAATGATAAAGCGATGTTTAAAAGATCATCTTATGCAAAAAAAAACATGTAAAAGTTATACAAGCACATTGATAAGATACTTACTGCATTAATGGTGCAACTGATGGAGTATTGAACAAGATATATCGATGTTCTTGTATCCACTCGATGTTGTCCATATCAAATGTGGTTCCTTCTCCAACTGGACCATCATGAATCCGAGAGGGCTTATCTAATTTTGTTTCAACATCTGTAAGATATTCTAAATAAAAGGTAGTACACTCATCCATCAAATAACCATTGGCTATTGATGCCTCTGGACGAGCTCTGTTGCATACAAATCTTTTCAATGTACTCAAATACCGTTCAATAGGATACATCCACCTGAATTGCACTGGACCAGCAGCCATTACTTCATCAGTTAGGTGCACTGTCAAGTGGACCATAACATCAAAAAATGAGGGGGGGATAAGTTTCACAATGTTACAAAGCGTAACTACAATTCGGTCCTGCAAACTTTTTAGATCACTCATTAGTTGATTTATAAAAACAAAGCTATCTAAAAAAATTACTCATCTCAATCAAGGTCTGAACAACATTGGGGGATAAACAATCACAAATTGCGATTGGAATCAACTACTGAAGTAATATGTTATTGTCATGTCTTTTCAACCCTTGCAATGTATTCCTCGTTAGATTCACACACATTGAAATATTAGAAGAATAACCATCAGGCACCTTGACAATCTTCAAAATGGAAAGAAATGTCTCTTTCTCCTATGTAGTCATCGTATACTGTGCAGTAGGCATATATGCCTTGTTTCCCTCAGCTAAATGTAAATGCAACTTTTTCCTTAAACCCATTTCTTCCAAATCATGGCGTGCATTAACATGGTCCTTTGATTTTCCATTGACACCTAAAATGGTCCACAATATGTTATCAACATTTTTTTTCAATGTGCTTGACATCCAAATTATGCCTCAACATGTTAGTTTTCCAATACGGAAGACTATAAAAAATACTTTTCTTTTTCCAATTGTGACTGCGCTGCCTACCCACAGCACGAATATTACGTACTGGAGGAGCCACCGAATCCTGAATTTCATATACCGTGTGGATGTTTTATTCCTCAATCTACGGTAACATTTCGACTCATGTCATGATCTTTGGTGCCGGGCTGAACTCTCTAGAACCATCAAATGCCACTCTGTCCTTTCTGAATCTCTGCTGAGGAGGGAGAAAACGCATGTGACCCATGTATCCCATTTTTTGGAATGTTTAAGCCATACAGATTTTTTAATTTTATTGCAACAAGGGAAAGAAAATTCCCCTTTCATACTCCAGCCTGATAAATTTGCATAAGCTGGGAAGTCATTGATTGTCCACAATAAAGCAGCATGCAGTTTGAACATTTCATTCGTTTCGTAGTCATAAGTCATCACACCATCGCCCCAATATTCATTCAACTCATCAATCAATGGATGAAGGTAAACATCAATCTTATCCCCCGGAATTTTAGGTCCATCAATAAGAGTGGAAAGTAATATAAATTGTTTCTTTATACAAAGCCACAGAGGAAGATTATATGGAACCAACACCACGGGCCATGTTCTATGAGTTGAACCAACGATAGACTTGAATAGATTGAAACCATCTGCTGACAATCCCAATCGGACATTACGAACATCTTTAGAAAAGTCGGGATGTCTCTTACCAAAATATTTTCATGCATGAGAGTCTGCCAGGTGTGTTAACATATCACTTTCATGAACACTTTATGCATGCCATCTCATTAAATTAGAAACTTTAAATGACATAAAAAATCTTTTCAACCTCGGTTTAAGGGGAAATTAACGCATTTGATTTACGGAAATCGGTTTCCCCTGTATCTCAATCTGACTTTGATGAGTATTATTTCCCATGTTCTCTTTCCACCTGGAAGCACCACAAACCGTACAAATATCCAAATGGGCAGTTTCTTTTCTAAACAACATACAGTTGTTTGCACATGCATCTATGGTCTCATATGTAAAACCTAAGTTCTCTATCAACTTAGGAGCATAGTAATACGACTCCGGAATCATAGCATTGACAGGAAGAACTTTTTTCAATAAAACCAAAATCATGTCGAATGATGTGTCTGACCAATTATTCAAAGTCTGCAAATGCAACAACTCCACGATAAATGACAGTTTATTTTAAGAAGTACATCCAGGATATAATTCTGTTTTTGCATCATCAAGTGCTTCATAAAACCTCCTCGAATCACGATCTTCACCAGAGCGAAGATTTATCTCACCGGTCTCAAGATTCTGGATGTCAATGCCTTCAGGAACAAACCCACGTACCATTTTAGTAAGCATTTCAGGCATTGGATCAGTCATCCTTGCATCAACATCCATCTGAGCTGCATCTTTATTTTGACAACGAACATATTATTCTCCATGACAAGTCCCACTCTTATAAGTTTTCAGAAATCCATTAAAGAAAATGTGCTCCCTCACAGTATCTCATGTGAATTGATATCTGTTAGCACATTTTCTACATGGACAACTAATATAGTCACTTTCAAATCCTCTCGTGAAGTCAATGTACTGCATAATGCCATTGAAATATTCTCTAGACGTTCGATTTGGAAGATCAATCCAACTCTTATCCATAATTATATCTGTGTAACAAACATTTACACAATGCTTATTAAATTTACATTTTTCAAATCAATTATATTTAAAATAAATATTAATCATTTGTTTATGAACCATTGATAAAATAAAAATGTAACTAAAAGCACATGTTACCTGATTGAGCTACAAACTTGAAAGGGAGGGTAGCCGAAGGTTGTGCAGCGAGAGAGAGGAGGAAGCGAAGGGGAGTCGGAGCCAAAGGCGGCGCAGCAAGGGAGGGGACGGGCGGCGGCGGCGGCGAGGAGATGGAGGAGAGGAGGCGGTGAGGGGACGGGGGACGAGCAGCGAGGGGGGGGGGGTATCCGGGGTCGGGGGGGGGGGGGGGGGGGCTGTTTGAGGTGCGGGAGGGCGTCCGGGGGTGCGGGGAGCGGTCCGGGGTGCAGGGGGGCTGTCCGGGGTGCCAGAGCCATCCGGGGTGGGGGGAGGGCTGAGGGGGCAGAGGGAGGAGGCCGGAGGGCAGATGGCGGATGGCGGAGGGCGGAGGGCGGCGTCGGGGGGGGGGGGGAGGCCCGGTGGCATGGGAGGACGGGCGGCGGGGGAGGCCGGGAGGCAGGGGCTGGGAGGGCGACGTCGGGGGGGAGGCTGGGATGCAGGGGGAGGGCGGTGTCGGGGGGAGGTGACGGGGGGGGGGGGGCAGGTTTCGATCGAGAGGGGGGCGCGAGGGGGGGGGGGCGCAAAAAGGCTTGGTTTTTTTTATCAAAGCCAGCGACCGCAATTAGATATCTATAGTGACCGCCAATGGCGGTTGCCCGATTCTGGGGGGCTTCAATGCCCCCTTTTCTAGTAGTGAATTTAGTGCCGAGAAATCCCTATTATCTTGAGGCACTTGAAAATGAGAAACTAGACATGTCTGAAGCTTCATTGTTAGCAGGTGAAATATTTTCTCAATCAGAAGGTAGCCTAGGGTATAGGTCATTCTCCGAAACACCCCTAAGTCATGCATCTTCTTGTTTGATCAATGATTTCTCTACCAACCTGTTGAATCCAATGAAGAAACAAGGAAACAACAACTCTGGTCTAATCAGGTAGAATAATCTTCATCAAATGATAAAGAGGAAATGCTGAATATGAGAAAACAACTGGCAAATGGTGAAGTGCCAGTCATGATTTGGCCTTTGGCTGACTCTCAGTATAATATTCCAGAAATGTTGACGGAAGATGAAATTCATGATATTCTTCTCAAAATATGGAAAACACTTTGTTAGTTGAATAATAAAGTATTAACTTATGATGAATATGAAAATCATCTTAAGATAATAGAAGGGTTACAACGTCAAATTTATTTCGCGTCTCTACAAGTCTCTCGATATCCGAAGTCTGGAAATCAGCAGAGAGCCCTTCAACGTTCATGCTTTGGCGCACTAAGAAGATTGCGTCAGTTAATTTCCAATGCCCCATCTGGTATTCGTGTCAGATGATGGGGTGTTCATGGAGCACTTCATTTCACGGTGCTCTCAAGTCTGCAAAGCCCACCGAAAATGTTCTCATGCAATGTTATTTCCCATGGACGGCCATAGTCAATGGGCTTTGTTTGTAATCAAAAGCTTTCCCAAGAACAAACTTCAACTAGTTCCTCTCAAAATCAAGAATACAGAGAACAATTTGTCGAATTACTCTTGCATCAAGCAAATGAGAATATTGAACATGCCTCTCGTTTGGAGAAAGCACGTCACCAAGTGATAGAAGTGTCGGAAATCATCCAACGGTCCTTTGAACCGGGTGATAAAAGCAGATATAGGTTTATGCATCCAGCTAATTTCTGAACTAAGGTTCGCAAGATCAGGAGGACTTTCAAGAAAGTCTCAGACAGAGCATGTCAAGAATTACCCCAGCTCGCCAGACTGGGGACTCTTTTCAACCAACGCTCGGAATCAACAAAAAGGATTCGGGGAGTTGAGCGAGAACAGTATGAACAACCCCATTCCACTGGACTGTGGACTTTTTCAAATCATCAATCCCCTCCTCAGAGAAAGTCAGTCTTTTATCTATTTGGGAATAAACCTCAAGAGGAACGAAGAGCCAAATTATCAGGAGATTCCCTCCAAATTATGGTTCGTCAATAAGTTCCTGAGGGATCGAATCAACAAAAGGCAATTTCTCAACAAATACATGGACGAAGACAATATCACAGAAATGCTGATAGAAAGGATGTGATGAATTATGCATATATTAATGTCATCAATGACGTTATTGCTGATCCACCAGATGAGGCTCACTCAAGGGACTCAGATGAAGAGGTTCCTACTCAAGAAGATGTATGCACTGACACAAATGAAGAAGGTGTGCGTACACCAAGTCAAAGGATTACTCAGAACTTAATTAATATTTCGAGTAACCCACTTCCCCCTCTCCAAAAGGGATCCAACAAAGGGAAGGGAAAGAACCAGGTTACATATCCTTCCTATGGAGAAGGTCAATCGCTTTCACTAGAGTAGAGGTTTGCACAAAATGAGGAAGAAATGAAGAGATTAAGAAGGTTGAATGCAGAACTACTTCAGAATAGTCTTCTTCTTAAGCATGATGGAGTCAGTCAGCCAAAGCAATTTGTTGCAGCTACTGAGATGGATCAAGAATATCCTCCTCTATCAGTACACCCTCACAGGTCTAATCCTACGGGTCAAGTGCAACAACGATTGGCAGTGCTCCCATCAGTTGTAGCACCAATCTCCACATCTGTCCAAGCTCTAGTCATTGCACCTACCCAAGTCCAAGTTCAACCGGATGTTTCTCAAAAGTTAATAACTACTATTGAGTCATTAACAGCATGGTTAGAAACTATGGAAGGGAAGCGTGTGCAAGTTTAACCAGAAAAGAAAATTTACCCTGAATGGGTAGATTCAATTTCTCCTCCATCCAGTTTTGGGAACCCTGTATTCCCTATATTTAATGGATCAGGCGATCCTAAACAACAATTGACGCATTACGTGTCTTGTTGAGATCCTATGATGGGAACTCCGGAGCAGCAAGAAGTAGTGAAACTCAGATGCTTCGTGCGAACCTTGCAAGGACCAGCTTTTGGTTGGTAAAGAAGCTTACAATCCCGGTCAATTACCGGATGGGAGGATCTTCGCCAAAAATTCATCCTTCAGTTCGGCTCAACATTTCTAAAGACAACAGTTTTCGATCTGACAAACTGTAAGCAAAGGTATAATGAAATAGTCTCTGATTTCAATGCTCGCTGGAAGGGATTAATATATTCCTTGAGTTTAGCACTCCCTAAAAAAGAATTGTTGCCCATCGTTGTGGAAAATCAGCGTGACGAATTAAGCACGCCGTTAATCCCTGTGAAATACACAGGAGGGTTTCAATACCTTACTTCAATCACTCAGCAGATTGTAGATTCCCTTATATAGGCTAAGGCTAAATCTCGTGTAATTCCATCAGCTCCTGGAAGGAGAATGGGTGAAGTAGAAACTGCTACAGTTATGCTCAAACAAGCACATGTACCTATTTCTACCTCAAAACCTTCATCTTCTCGAAGGGCTCCACCTTCTGAGCACCAACAACAATGACCTTTTCATCCATATGATCAAAAAGATCAAAGACGCAAACAATTTGAGGTTCTGAAGAGAAAAACATACTCTTTTCAAAATGAACAAGTTCCTGGTTATTTCATTTCGGCTCTGGAAAACAATTTGGTTCAATTTCCAATACCCAAGAGGCCATACAAGAAAGGACATGAACACCATCCTAATTATTGCCCTTTTCATCAAAGGTTGCGGCATGCCATATATGAGTGTTTTCTCTTCAAAGAACTCCTGAAAAAGATGGTCGACTTGGGACAGGTCACATGGAAAGGCCCCTCAGCCTAGGTAGCATGTGTTAATACTAGAGTTCTAGAGGAGGAAGATGAATTTCAGGAAGTTAAAAGCAAAAATGCACAAAAGTATGATGATTGTATGGTTAGAAAGACAATCAATCAAACTCATGCTATTTTGCGAACACAATTAAGGAAACCTATTGTGTCTTCTGCCATGATTGTTGCAGCAACACCCTCTTCGTCAGAGGGAAAGTTTTCAATGAAATGACATGATTCAAAGAATGAAAAAGAATAAAAAGAGGATGAGTATGTGTCAAATCCTAAGTCGTCTTTGACTTTGGCGGACTTCATGCCATCTACTTCAAAGGCACGGGAACCACCCCACCAAACGACATAGCCTGAACAGGCTAATCAGGCAAGGTCTTCATCATACGAAGAGTTAATAATTGGTTCTGTTAATATGATTCAATTAACAGATCCATATGCCAGTCACAGTTTTGATTTCAATGAGCCTGAATTCCCCGTATCAAACAGAGGAATCAGAGGAAGTTCTAGGGGCTCAGGATACAGGGGAAGACATGGATCTTTCAGAAGCCACTATTCCAATTCCACCCCTGCTAGAACTGTGTACGCAACAGAAACTCGTGGTAGATCCCTTCAGTGAGATCAGCAAGAACAAGAAAGATCTTCTACCAATAGAAAATTCAGTCCTGACATAATTATTTTGGAATACAGGTTGAAGGTTTCATCTTCTTCCTCTCATCAAGTAAATGGATCTAATCGGTCTAGTCTTCCAAAACCAAGAATATTGCAAACTCCTATCCCAATACAAGATGCATCAACTTCCAAAGCATCTGCTTCCAAAGTACCTACTAAACCACATTTTCTTGTTGGGAAACGCAAACCTCTTGATAAAAAGTATGATATATTGAAACACTTGGCCCAAGTACCAGCCATGTTATCAATTCTGGATGCTCTAGATCTGTCAGAAGATCTTCAGGCAGCACTTATCGAGGCTTTGTCGAGTCCTCAGGAGTTTGAAAATGAAATTGCTGTAGGTGAAGTCTATCACATAGAAAATAATCCTGCCGAATTCCATGAAATAATATCTTTTACTGATGAAGATAAAGATGATGTTTTGCATGGACATATTAGACCGTTGTACTTATCTGGAAAGGTCAATGGCGTGGATGTTCGAAGATCTTTCATTGAAAATGGTTCAGGAGTCAACCTCATGCCCATTCGTACACTTCGTCGATTGGGCCTCACGAAATCTGATTTATCTCCTTCTACCATGATGTTACAAGGATATGATAAAAATGAACAAGAACCACTGGGAAAAGTTACACTCAGAACTCAGTTTGGAGATCTTGTATCCAATTCAGATTTCATGATTTTTGATCAAGACTCGACTTTCAACGTCTTTCTTGGAAGACCCTGGCTACATCAGCATGCGGTTATCCCTTCATCATACCATCAATGTCTCAAATATTGTTTTGATGGTCAATTTAGGACATTGTATGGTGATAAGGCCCCATTCAAGACATGTGAGTTTCAATACATTGTGGTTGAATTCTATCACATGAAGCAAAGGGAGAAATCCATAATAAAGGAGATTACCAAAGTTAATTCTCCATATGGTATGGAAAAAATTCCAGTAAATCCATTTACACATGTGAGTACAAATTATGTGTTACCTATCAGTCAAATTGACATGGTATACTCAAATAAAAATACACTTATGGAAAGATCCATAATTTCAATTACGGCAATTGAGCCAGACAAAATGGGAGAAATTGGTAATCTACCAAGCAGTGATGAAAGCACAAATGGTGACATCTTCATTTCATCTAATGAAATCCAACAAGTCTATACTTTACCAATTAGGACATAATAAGTTATAACAACATCAGAGTTGAACAATGATGTCAATTCTCAATCCATCTTCTCCACTTTATTACCCAAATAAGACCCTTCATCATCAATTGGGTCGGAAATGGAAGCTTCTTCTTCAAGATATGCATATTTTGAAATCTCTTCTGATCATGAAAATTCTGCTTTGTCATGTACTATGCAAGTAGACATGGAAGAAATAACACTTGATGAAGAAGAAGAGGAAGATCTTAGAGATGCTCCTCCAGCATTTGAAGAGGGTGTCTCTACCACTGTGGATTAACTGAGAGAAATAAATCTGGATACAAAGGAAGATCCACGCCACATTAATCAGTGCGGCCATGAACCTTGAAGAGAAAGAGATGTATATTTCTTTTATAAATCTAAATAGAGATATTTTTGCTTGGAACTATACAGAAATTCCCGGGCTTGATCCTGATGTTTGTACTCATAATTTTGGTTTACCAGAAGAACATCGAGGATTTAAGCAAGCTGCGAGAAGAACACACCAAACTTATGCTTCCAAAATTGAAGCTGATGTGGATAAGATTATCAAAGCTAACTTCTCCAGAGAAGTTCAATATCCAAAATGGTTGGTTAATATTGTCCCTATAAATAAAAACCACGGACAAATTAGATTTTGCATCAATTTCAGTGTTCCTAATCGGCATTGTCCTCAGGATGATTTCCCTGATCCGATTACAGAACTTCTAATTGATGCAACAACTAGCTATGAAGCACTTTCCTTCATGGATGGATATTCTTGATATAATCAGATCCAAATGGCCCCATAAGATGAGGAATCAACAGCCTTCAGAGCCCCTCAGGGTGTGTTTTGTTACCGGGTAATGCCCTTTGGCTTAAAGAATTCGTGTGAAACTTATCAGCATGCCATTAATTTTATCTTCAAACCCTTCTTAGAGATGATTGTTGAATGCTATGTAGACGATTTGGTAGTTAAATCCAAACAACGTTCTAATCACTTGGCTGATTTGGAAGTCATATTCTGCAAGCTTCGACAACATAATTTGAAGATGAACCCCTTAAAATGTGCTTTTGGGGTAACCTCAGGAAAATTTCTCGGCATTGTTGTACGCCATCATGGTATTGAAGTCGATCCTGAGAAGACCAAGTCAATACTTGGTATGTCACCTCCTCAAAATTTTAATGAATTAAGAGTATTTCATGGACACGTATCCTATATTCGGCATTTCATTTCTAATTTAGCAGGGAAAAGTTTACTCTTCACACAATTGATGAAGAAGGGGGTCACTTACCAGTGGACTGAAGAATGTCAAGAAGCATTTGATATTCTCATGAAATACCTCTTGAGTGCACCATTACTCATGCCACTAGTTGAAGGAAGACCACATATCCTCTATGTGACAACTGTAGAGCGATCATTGGGTGCCTTTCTTGCTAAAAAGAATGATGTTGGGAATGAAAACAGTCTCTATTATCTCAGTCGAACCATGCATGAAGCAGAAACCCGGTATTCATGTATTGAGAAGTGCCGCCTGGCATTAATCTTTGCAGTTCAGAAGTTGAGACACTACCTGCAACATCACAAGGTCCAATTGATAACTCGCAATAACCCGCTCAAATTCATCTTTAGTCGTCCAATGCTCACAGGACGTCTAGCAAGGTGGGAATTTATTTTGAAGCAATTCGACATTCAGTATGTGTCTCAAAAGGAAATAACGGGCCAAGCTCTGACTGATTTCTTGGCTGAACACCCTTCAGTGGAAGACACGTCTTTAGATATTGAACTCCCTGATGAGGAATTCTTCATTATTCAAGAAAGTCTTCAGGGATGGGAAATATATTTTGATGGTGCTTCTAGAAGTCCAACAGCGAGGAAAATGGAAAATCCTAAATTCAACAAATTTGGTTTAGGAATTGTGCTCATTTCTCCAGAAAAGGCATTGATACCTTATTCTTTCTTATTTTGGGAAGGTGGTACCAATAATGAATCCGAATACCAAGATCTTATCGTAGGCTTGGAATTAGCGCCTCAAGCACGAGTAAATCACTTAAAGGGGAAGGGTGATTCAGACCTGGTAATCAAACAAGTCAATGAGGATTATGCCATAAGAAAAGAAGAACTAATTCCTTTGTATTATTACGTCAGAGAGTTAATGGTGGAATTCCCATTGGAACATACATTTTCTTATGTCCCAAGATCACAAAATGCTCAAGCTGATGCGCTGGCTAATATAGCCACAGCTCTGGCAGATCCAAATCGGGAGGAGATAGACATCAGTATTGCCCACCGTCATGTAATTTTCCCTTATGTTCGAATCAAAACAAAGGAAATTAATGAAATTTGTCCCATTATGGAACCATATGTTCATACTACAGGATGGATGTCACCTATCAGTAAATACCTTCAAAATGGAACACTTCCACCTGATAGAGCCGAGAAAGAACAAATCCGGCGACGTGTGGTTAATTTTACTCTTTATGATAGCCCAGATCACCTAGAGAAAATTCTCTATAAACGTGGTTTTGATGGAGTTCTCTTCATATGCATTGATGGTGAAGAGACAATGGCTGTCATGAATGAAGTGCATGTAGGAGTCTGTGGTGCCCTCTAGTCTGGACATAGACAGTCTGATAATATTCGAAGGCTTGGATACTTTTGGACATCAATGATACGAGATTGTGTTGATTTCACAAATAAGTGTCATTCATGCCATGTACATGCGAATTTCATTCATCAACCTCTAGAGTTGATTCATATAGCAGAATACTCATGTGCATTTGCCACATGGGGGATGGATGTGGTGGGGCCTTACCCTTCGGCTATGGCCAAGCAGTTTAAGTATATTCTTACTGCTACTGACTACTTTTCCTAATGGGCAGAGGCAATACCTCTCAAGGAAGTCAGTTCTAAATGCATTGTTGGCTTCATCAAGTCTAACATCATTACTAGATTTTGTGTCCCTCATACCATATTGAAAGACAATGGCACCAATTTCTGTTCATCCGAGATAAAGAAGTTGTATCAAGAATACAACATCAAATCCAACCATTCATCTCGTTATCATGCAGTGGCCAATGGCCAGATAGAAGCCTTTAACCAGTCTCTTTCAAATATACTGCAAAATATGGTGGATAAAGATAAGAGGTCATGGCCTGATAAACACTTTCATGCTTTATGGGCTTATCGGACTACCACCCGCACTGAAACTCAGTCAACTCCATATCCATTGGTATATGGAACGGAAGTTGTCATGACCATTGATGTTCAAATACCCTCGCTCAGAGTAGCCATTTGAGATCAGTCATCTACAGATGAGAAATATCAAAAGTGATTGAATGAATTGGAACAGGTAGATGAGAAATGATTGTGCACTTTGCACCACTTGGAAGTCTATCAGAATCGAATAGCACGAGCTTTTAACAAAAAAGTTTTTCTATGTTCATTAACTCAGGGAGAATTGGTATTAGTTCTCAGAACTCCAATGATACCAGGAAAGAAAACTACCAAGATTGAGCCAAAATGGGAAGGACATTATTCAATACATAGGGTCTACTCCAATGGAGCTTATTCATTAATCTCGATGGATGGAGAACTCATCACCACTCCAACCAATGCCAGATTTTTTAAGAAGTATTTTGTATAAACTGAAAAGTACCTTACAAATGTCCTTGTAACATGACACTAAACTGTGCAGCACCAGATCATCCTTGCTATATGACGTTAAACCATACAACAACGGTCCAAGCATATGACCCTAAACTATTTGCACATACGTCCAACATGACGTTAAACTCTGTCACCTTCGTTGTCATTGCTATATGATGTTAAACCATACCAAAGTCCTTTAATATGTCCTACATGACATTAAACTGTACTCATGTCCCTGCAAGATGACACTAAACTTTGCAGCACCAGTTCGTCCTTGCTATATGACGTTAAACTATACAGCAACGGTCCATACATATGACCTTAAACTATGTGTACTTTCGTCGAACATGACCCTAAACTGTGAAAAAGTTCCCCAACAGGTCCTGTATGACCTTAAACTACATCATCAATGGTCCATGCATGTGACCTTAAAGTATTCGCAAGTCCCTTATATCCAGAAAGATGATAAACTGTGACGTCCTAACTACATGACGCTAAACTATATAAAAATCCCTTACGTCCAGAAAGACGTTAAACTACATAATCATCAAAGGTACAGTATGACCATAAACTACACCACCATTCTGTATGACATTAAATTGCACCATCCACGGTCCATGCATATGACCTTAAACTATTCTCACTTTCTTCCAACATGACGCTAAACTGTATCGTCCCTTTTTCGTCCAAAATGATGTTAAACTGTGAAAAAAATCCCCAATGCATCCAAAATGATGTTAAATGGGGTACTCTTTTGTCCTCACTGCATGACATTAAACTGCACAGTCCCCCTTTCTTCCAACATGACGTTAAACTCTATTATCCCCATCATCCTAACTACATGACGCTAAACTATACAGAATGTCTGTGATTCGTCCTACATGACATTAAACTGTACTTTTGTCTCTACTACATGACGCTAAACTGTGCAGCACCAATAGTCCTAACTGTAAGACTTTAAACTACATAGTCCCCTCATATGTCCTACATGACGTTAAACTATGTATTGTTAAGGTTGTTGCTACCTCTTGTTTCTCACACCTAGTATGACTCACGTGACCTTAGAGAAAACCTCAACCATAACACTCTCTCTAGGCTACTAACCTCGTGTAAGTCCCAACATCATTATTTAGGTCGTTGTCCCCAAGAACAACTTGATCATTAATTCATTCTTTAATTGAACTTCACGGACTTTGATCCTTGCCTTCTAGGTTGGGTATGTAGGCAAGCTCCCAAGGTTCAAGCCCAAAACCAATCTCTTCACATCGGTTCACCTCCATCTCATACGATGTAGATTTGTGAAACCACCCCTAGAATCAATATCTTTACATTGGTTCACATTCGTCCTTGTTATATGACATTAAACTATACAACAGTTTTGTCCAGTATGACAATAAGCTACAAATTTTTTTGATACCCTCAACTGAGAGGGAACCATTATTTTCATTGATTTTTCATTCATGTTTCATTTCAAAGACTACATGCATACATGGCAATGCCCGAACCTTTTATCTTGGGTTAAACCATCATTGCACTAAAGTCCCCTTTCACCCTTCACATGTACGAACCAAATTTTTATAGAGGTTATTTCTAGAAATACGTGGTCATGATTCCCATCCTTATGGGATACGTAGGAGCGTTTGAGTGTCCCATGAATCCATGCCCAAGTATTTGGGCCTAACCCCAAATTCCATTTTCAGTCCCATGGCTAAAAAGTCCCCATGAAAACACACAATGTGTATTTCTTCCAATGGTCCAAACTCTATGACCCTAACTAAGATCTCTAATCCTTTTGTCCCAGACGATGTTAAACTGTAGTTTAAGAACTACGTATGCCTTGATTCTCATTCTTATGGGATACGTAGTGAAGTCCAACATTTCAATTTAGGACCAAACCACAACATGATTATGGTTAGCATTGATCTGTGTATCTCTGTATACATTGAAAAATATCCATCATTATGTGTCATAATCCTAACCTTAAATATTTTCAGATCCTCATAACCCTTTTTCATGACTTCTAGTCACAAAAATGTCAAACTTCTGAGAGTTTTTTGCCTGACTATGCAGCACGTTCCCATAGGCGGCCTTGCATAAACAGTCTACATAACAGACTTGTTAGCCAAAAGATATTATTATTTGACTATGCAGCCAATGCCCATATGTGGCCCTGCATAATTCAACCCCCTAACGGGTTTTTCGGATATTGGTAACATCATTCTAGGGAAGAATGCCCATTTTGTCCTTATTTTTCTTAAATGATAGTATGTAGGGATCTGAAAAAATAGTCATCCTTAACATATTTGTCCCATATCCTTTTTCATGATCTGAAAGTGTTCAAGTCTATGGCTTATATTCTCCTTCTCTACATTTGGGTCAGACATTCTTAGGAGTGAAATTCATCCAATTCTTTGATAATTTTGTTTGGAAATATCTTCTCCATATTCAAGTACCTTTTTCCATACAAGAAAACTCTATACTTTGGAAAATTTGAATCTCCATAAACTTTCACTGGCTTTTAGCACTAGGAAAGTAAATTTCTGAGAGTACTTTTGGCTGACTATACAACACATGCCCATAGGTGGCCTTGCATAAACATTCTACATAACAGACTTGTTAGCCAAAAGATACTATTTTATTTAACTATGCAACCAATGTCCTTAGGTGGACCTGCATAATTCAACCCCCTAACGGGTTTGTTAAATAATGGTAACTTTATTCTTGGAAACTACTTCTTCTAATGGCTTTTTTCTCTTTTTTCATATCATTCCTCAGATTCAAATATTCTTAAGTCATAGCATACATATTTTCCCTTATACTTGAGTATGGTAATATGTTTTCAGATGAATTTTCAAGGAATTAAGTCAATTATTATCTATTTCAGTCAAAGCTATTTCGACCTTAAACATTAGCCTTTTTATGTCTGATATGCATGACTTTAAACTGCCCACAAAAGACAAGGGAACTCTAAATAAAAGTCAAGTTCCAGCTCACTAAACATACATTTAGTATGATTTATGTAACATTGAGAAATTAAAATGTTTGAAGTTTGTAGGGTTATTTACATTAATCCTAGTAAAAATAAAACTATACTTACTAGGCCCATTTACTTAGGTAAAATCTAAAGCATGTAGAAAAAGAGAATGCAGGTACAAATGATTGAAGGTGAAAGTGTTTTTCATTAATACGTAAGAGTTAGAAGGACATCCAAAGATTGGAGTCTCTTCTCTTTTTCAGGAATTTCAAGAGACTTTCAACATAACTCTTCATTTGATTTACGACATCCTGAGATTCATTAGCAACCACCTAGAATTCATTCATTCAACTAGATACAATAAGAGATGCAGTGATACCAGCTCTTCTTGGAACAATTGTAAAAGGATGTTCTTGAGTGCTATTTGAGAAAATTTTATGCTAATCAAACAGTTACTCTGTTTCTATCCAAGAGACTTGGATGATTGATACATGGATTTGGGAATGGAGCATTGGAAGTAAATTTCCATTGGGAGAGAGTACTCTTTTCAGATATTTCTCTAATTCCATGTTTGTCTTCTCTCCACCAACTGACAGTAGAAAACATTTCAGATCATGGGTTTTCCATTTTCATATCTGCAATGAAATGGCATGGATGGAGAATTTGAATGTTCACACCATTGTTGTTGCTATTAATGCACAACATAACTGAAATAGAGGAGTAGCAGTGCAGATACATTTCAAGTGTATAGTTCTTTGTATTTGGAACATTGAATCCTTGCAGATGACTATGAATATATAGAGGACGATGGATGCTCTGAGGGAAATTAAGATGATATCCCTTCAAGTACCTAGCAAAATCTGGGAAAGTGTTTTCGCAGATATCATAGTAATCATGGCCAATTATGTTCATAATGTCATCAGTCCGCTTGCTATCCAGTTCATCAGCCGTTCCAATTTTCTCGGGAGCCATTGAATCTGCACAAAAGTTGAATAAAATAACTCTTAAAAGGGTTTATTTTTCATAAAATTTGTGAAAGAATTCAGAAAAATGGCAAAGGCATTAAGGCGCGCAAGTCTAGAACTTGGCGCGTAAGTTTGAATGTGACGCACAAGTATTTGACTCGCAGGTATCACCGCGCAAGTCAAGATACCTTGACAGCAGCACACCATCAAGGAATTACCGAGAAACAGAGCTACCTGCGTGGTTAAGGTGACCTGTGCGGCGAGATCTCGAAGGGTTGAAGTCCGGAAATCTGGATGCTTTGTACGGAAGTGAGGCCCTCTATTTATAGACACGGCCAGAACCTTGAGCGCCTCTACCCCAGGAGCCCATGCCCTACGCGAATCGCACTTGTGCACCACCCTCTACGCCATCAAGACTTGCATTCCACCTTTCCTTTGGATGTATTCGACTTTCTCAGAGTCAAATCCTCGTTTCTTTTGGATCCAACTCTGAGGGGGGACTTTTTTTATGCTCCTTTTTCATCATAGAGTCCAAAGGAATGGAAAGGGAAATGACTTAGCACAAATTGATCCATCCTTTTAAGAAAATATCAAAAATCGATAAAGGAATGAACAAGGAGAAGATTGCCCATAAGTCACGCAAGTCCACTTGCGCGACACATTATGGTCGCGCAAGTCACTTGTGCATCATAAGTGATAACCGCCCGTAGTCTTCTCTTGCCTATAAAAAGCCCCTGTGGGCCCCCCATTCGGAGATGAATTTTTCTAGAAACTCTGATTTGAGCTCTTGGCACCCTAGCCTCTTCTCAAAGCTTCCGGAACACTTCTAAGGTAATTTCTTACCTAGAACAGAATATCTAAAAAGGGGGAGGAAGGCCTAAGTGTTGAAACTCTTCAACACTTGTGCAACTAGGTGGCCAGCACTTAAGGGAAATGGCCACACTTGCACACCGCCTTACTCCTTCAATAGAACCTGTGTGCCCCTCTGCTGGAATAACCTCAAGAGTATAATAAAGGCTTTAATCAAAGGTCACTCATGTATTACCCTGCAGGTTGAACACCGCGTAAGTACCAAACGTGACGCACATGAGTATACCTGCGTGACCTGGACTTGTGCGCCCACACAGTACCTACGTACCTACCAGGACTTGCACGCCCCTGCCTTTTTTGGATGACTTTCTTGCCCATTTCACCCCTCTTAATCCATTACACATTTCCTATTCAAGATTCAGTCTTCAAGACACTCTTCAAATCTATTTATGGCATGATTTCTTGATTTGACTTCCTTATATAAAAGTAATTCTGTGGAATATCTCTCAAAACCTAGTGATTTACACAAATTTATGTCACTACAGATTGAGATTTCATTCATTTAACCTCATCCTTTAAGATGAGAGAATCATTAACCTGGGTCTCCTTTTTAGGAATAATCCCCTGTCATAAGTCCTCTAAATTTTGGGCATCCTCTTAGGAGTAAGCCCCAGATCCCCTAACCTGGGCTTCCTTTTCATGAGTAATCCCTAGTCTCAATTTTGGGCATCCTCCTTAAGAGAAAGCCCCAGTCAAAATTCTAAAATCAGGACATCCTCCTTAGGATTAAGCCATAGTCCCCTAATTTGGGCATCCTCCTCAGGTGTAAGCCCCAAACCTTTATCCTTGTCCTGGGCCTCATTTTTATGAGTAAGCCCCATTATTAATTTCTCTTAACCAGTCCTCATTTACCTTTGATCTAGGATTCCTTTTCAGGAGTAAAAACCAATCATAAGTCTTCTCCTAATTCGGGCCTCGTTTTCAGGAGTAAGCCCCATGTTAGAGTTTTCAAAATCTCCATGAAGCACATATACCTTTATAGACCATATTCTTGGATTTCTTCCCTAAAGTAATTCCTAACCTCCATTTATCTGGGTAGTCATACATACATAAGTACCACATCATTTCTTATGATTGCATCTTTCATGGCCCAATTGTCTAATTTTTACCAATACCTCTTGTTTCTCACACCGAGCATAACTCACGTGAGCTTAGAGGGTAAATGTAATTATGACATCCTTTTTTGAGCCATAAATCATAAACATCATACTCTATTACTCGAACTACATGGGTTATGATTCCTTTTCTATAAAAAGGATACGTAGGTAGCCTGTCTACGGGTTCGATACCAACTCTAAAATAATCCATGTCCTTCTGAATGACAATAAACATCATGTTCCCCACTGAGTGGCTTTAAAACCAGCATGTTCATCATAATGACCAAGATAATTCTATATAAATGTGTCGAAGGGTACCATTGACCAAGAATCTCTAATAAATACAGATGATTATATATCGATGAAGAACCTCGAATACATATAAATGATTCTCTAAATTTCCTACATATTTGATCATTGATTGTCAGATCTGAAGGAATGCTCATTTTATACTTGGTAATGTAATAAGGATTCACGAACAAAAATTAAATCTATAAAGAGAGTCCCGGAGTAGACAATAATTCCCCTAAAAAATGTGTGATGAGTTCGACCTCCCATCCTCTCAACCAATGAAAATTCCTAAGCCTCATCAGTCCAAAAAACTAATGAGCACCTACCTTTGGAAAGTAGGTCCGAATGGATGTGGAATCATTGGATGTTTCCGGTTCTACGAACAAACCCATTAGAAACCGATCGGAATGTTTGAACCTTCTATCAAGGTGGTCATCCCCGGATTCCGAGGGAAACAACTGCTAAGGGTGTTGATGTTCCAATGTCATTATTATTTGGGATTGTTAAATATTATTTAGTACAAAAGTAAATATTATGATATATTTTTCAGTAAAATGAATGAAATTATTATCATATGGTTTTAATTTATGAATATATTATTCCATTCATTTTACTCTATTTATATACCCATTATTCCAAAATAATTTTTTAAAAGAAAACATAATTTATTCATAACATCATTTGAAAAATATTTTCTTCCATATCCATGCTTTCTTAAAAAAATCATCATGAATTTTTTAATGTTCCTGTATGAATATTTTAATACATTTATGAAATATATTTACTTATCAAATGATTTCATAAAAGGAATATTCATTTTATTTACCAGATATAGAATGTCTGTATTTTACAAATAATATGAAAATAATCATTTCTTTAAACATGCGTGATGTGAAAGAAATTAATTCCCTTATAACATCTAATAATATAATGATTTCATTTATAAGGATCATGGTTTTTATTAAAATAAAAGAAAATTTAATTTTTTTTTGATTTTTTATTTATAAAAAAACGAATTTCAAATTTTAATGGAATTTTCCCTCATTAAATAGTTCATGTGATCTTTAAAAATAATTTCAATTTATTTTGAAATACTTTGAAAATACATAGGATTTACTGGAGAAATGATCTAATGATTTATTATTTATTTTTTCTCTAGATGGTCAATCTATACCATGATAACAAGTCTAGGAAATTCATTCATTTTCTCATGATTTTTTCTATGGTGAAATGAATATTTTTTATTTCAGGAACTCAATCTATTTACATTGGTTTTAATATGTTGAAATGATTAATTATTTATGAATATTTTTTTCATGGGTAACTCTATGAAAATAGTTTAATAAAAACCATTTATTTTCCTTGGTTCTGAAATGATGAATTATTAATGATATTGTGACAAATCTATGTTTGGATTATATTATGCGAGGATTTTTAATGAATATAAAATGATGGTGGTTAAGTAATGAAAAAGGATGATGGTTATGTTATAAGAATTTATAGATGCAACATATATATCCCTCCTATAAATTTGGTTAATGATAAATGTTATATGATCTCAAAGGGGACAGAAGAGGTTTTACAAAACCTAAAATAGGTTAGACTAATGGTTATCCCAGGAATTAATGTTGGTACATGTGAAGATATCCCAATCCAAAAGCATATACACTGGTCTATCCCAAGACCATTATGTTATAAATGTCTTGGTTGATATCAATTCTATATGAGTTTATATTATTATGTGTATCCAAAAAATCTATTTTCCCCCATGTTATGATATCATTTCTTATTTACATTATTCCTTTTATATTCAAGTCTTATAAACTACCATGATTTATTAACTAACTCATGTGTATAATATATGATATAAGGGTTAAGGTTTATAAATAATATTATCATGTTCGAAATCCCTTATTGTCTTATTATATTGATATCTCCATTTTTTACCCTTACAAAGCATCTGATATCACCAATTATTATGTATTCCTTCCCTTTTTTATGTGGAATGTATTAGGAATGATATGTTTATGAAGGGTTATAGTTTAGATGAACATGGTAGTAGATGATGTAGCTCATTTTAATGCTAGTTGTTTACATGTCTATATTTCCAAAGTAACTAGATCTACAAAATTAAGGGGTTGATCAGAATATATTGTAATGAAATTTGTTTGTTTTTCAATTTAATATTTTTAAATAATTATTTTTTATCATCATAGTTGTCATCCGATAAAGGATTGTTATCATTTAAAAATATGGATGAGAAAAACATATTTTTATCCCTTGGGATCTATCTAAGGATAAGTTTAATTATAGTTCGTAATCATGGATGACTTTCTATAATATGGTTTAAGGGTTGAAAGAGTGGTTTCCAAGAAATTAAATCCCTATTTGGATACTACAAGTGGCCATGTTACAAGACCTAATGAACCTATGGTTAATAACATTAGAAAAGGTATGTCAAAAATTAACATTCATTGTTATATGGTACATGAAAATGGGATTTATTATAAACCTTGTTTGAAACTCATAGAGGATTTTCATTGGTTAATTAAAAAACTATATACAAACAATGATAAAGGATAATAACATATGTTCACCATGAATGTAGTGTGATAAACATATGGTTTAATATAATTAAAAAAATCTGGTCTCCTGATTTATACATTCAATAAATGATTTTCCATCATTACATAGTTTATAAACATTATTATGTTTTCTCACACTATTAATTTTTAATCTGTTCAATGGATTGAGAAAGGTTAAATTATGTAAACACTAAAATAGATGTAGAATCCACTAATTTGAAAAAATTTGGATGATTACTTGAGAGAATGATTTTTTTATTATTCGTAATAGGATGTCAAGATATATGATTAACCACATCATCTTTAGTTATATTTATATATCATAGAATTTGTCGAAAAGCTAATGTAATGAAATCTTATTTTACATTTAACATATATAAAATAACATTATGTTTCATACATGTGAATAATATGGGAAAAGGAACCTTGAAGAATATATCAATTGGAGGGGATGGTTTTTGGTATGTATAAATAGATTATATAGTGAAATAAATATATAATGAATTTGATGACATATCTATTTGGAACATTATGATTATCCATGTAAATGACCTAACCTAAATCTATACCATTAGAAAATGTTGGGAACTATGTAATAAAAATTAAATAATGTAAACGGGTTGAAGTATTCCTGTAATGGGATTAATGAATCTTTCTATAGAGTGAATTATTTTTACTAATTGTATCTTGGTTATATAAAATTTATAATATCTATTGATTGTGTTAATTTTTGAATTTTATATGTCATTAAGTATAAATAAATTATGACTTTTTGATACTATAAAGGGTTTTTTAGTTTATGTTTTTTTATAAGTTCAATATATTAGACATACCTTATAAGGTGTTAGTTTATTGTTGTTTATCACAATTAATAATATATTAGGAGTCAGTTAATATAATATAATCTATTTATTTTTTACATGATTTTATTAAAAGAGTTTTTAAAAATTTATACCAATGAAAAAATCAGTTAAAGGGGTTTAGAAAATGAATATACAGCGATGAATGATTTTCTTACTATTGATCTTTTAGGTTCATGGATTCAGTTGAAAATGTTTTTTATAACCTTGAACAGTTTGTAGTAGTGTTGATAATATATATTTGTTAAAATATCAATGAAAATTAAGGGAATTATGTTCAATTTATAATTGTACTATATATCCTATGGATGTTCTAATTCTATAAAAGTATTTAAATATTTTAATTTTGGATGAAAATGGTTTAAATTTTATGTTATATTATCTCAATATAAAGTATATTGGTAGATCTATTAGAGATAGAGGATATCAATCATTGGCAGAGACAAAATACGGTGATAATGATAGGTAATTTATAAGGATTTTCAGGATATTATCAGTGGAATTTGGTGAATTTATAAAGACTATCTAATTTATTCATCTAGATAACTTCGAATAGAGCCATGTTCCTCTAGATAGATGAATATGAGTGAACTTTAATGGAAATGAAGAGAATATTAGTTAGAAAACATGTTCTTAAAATATCATAGAGTATTTAATAGTTTTTATAATATAATGAACAATAAAAGAATATATTGGAAGGGATTATAATTCTTAATGACATAGTTATATTTTATGTCTCATGACAATTGATTTTTTCAAAAAGAAATTCCCAACTCATTATTTATTGTAGACATTGGTAATTGTTTGATTATATATATTGAGTTGTTATATTTATAGAGAATATATATATATATTTTAAAAATTAATTTCTATATTTACATATATAGAGTTGAAAATGTTCCTTTAGAGATGGTTAGAGATAATTTTTTGTTATGACTTCTTAATACATTACCACCCTATGAAAGTGAAAAATATGGATGATGCTCTCAATAAAAGGCATCATGATATATTATATATAATTAGGAAATGAAAAGGTTTAATATTATTTGATTTTAAAATTTTGAATATTAAAACCATGAGGAATGGTAGAAATATTATGTTTCTTAATTAAGTGTTTGACCATATATATAATAGATGATTATATAGGCATAGAGAGATGATGTTGAGCTATTGAAGAGTGTGGTCAATTATTTGATGTGTAAAATTGATTAGAATGGAATGGTAACTTTTATGAACCATGAATATGTTCCATAAATACCAAATTTGTGGAATGATCTTTTATAGGAGGCTCAAATTTCTCCATAGTTTATTCATCATTGATGTAAAATGATGTATATGGATTTGAAATAGTATATCTGGTGGAATAGAATTAATATAGAAATTGAAGTGTCTGTTTAGTGATGTTATTTATATCAGAATGTTATGTATTAAAAGAAATTTTGTGTGGGATATTATAATTATTACCCGTACAAGAATGGAAATAAGAAAAAACCATAGATATTTTCGCCAGACTCTACAAAACATCTAAACAATAAAAATGGTTTTTAGTAGATAATCCCATAAAATCATTAATATTCCTTATAATTAGGGAAAATATCCCTATATATTTTCAATATTGGGTATACATTTAGAATGTGTAAATATGTATGGAGAACCACATTCCATAGTATCTGATTTTAATTTGGGGGTTTCCATGAAATTGTTGATAATTATATGTCCTGGTCAGGATATAGAGAACATAATAACAAATCAAAAATACCCATATATTTATTGATGTTCTTCATGAATAATTAAAACCCTTAAGGATATAATGATATCATTTTACATATAATTCATTTTCTCTTGGGATCAACATTTATCCCTTTTAATTTTTAATATACAAAAAGTTTCCTCTCAAATAATCAAATGTATTATTATGATCTCCTATATAGAAAATTTTATAGAAATCCAATATTAATGGATAGAGTTGGTGAATGAAATGTTTTGGGACCTATGATAGTTTATGAAATGGAATAGAATGGTAGATCCATTAAACAAAACAGTAGCGAAAATATTCAGTATAAATGCTATATCTACAATCTCAAGCAATCACTGTAGTTAGAATTTTGATATAAGGAGTTTCTAAAAATTTATCCACGAAAGAGGGTGATAAGAGTATAAAATAAAAGAAATATTGGCCCTTTTTATATCGATCCATTTTAAATTATCTATTGTATTAGGACCATAGCTTATCTATTGGTGCTTCCACTAACCTCTCTATAGTATATGACATCTCATTTAATATATCACGAGGAACCACATTTTTATCCACATAATTTAATGAACTGAATGGTCATACATCTAAATCATTTTATTTATTTTGAGGAATTGTATGTGTAGATCTTGGATCATATAAAAAATTTCTACGAACCAATAAGACTCACCTAGAATTTTTTTGGTGAAACCACCATCTAGAGAATGTTTCTTGGAATCTTGAAGATGCGATGAGGTAAAATAATCCTAATTTTTTTATATCAGAATTAAAAAAATTTAATGAAAATATTATTTAGTGTATGGTACAATGAAATAACCAATGTTTTTATGAAATATTCCTATAAATTTTATTCCATAGATATGTTGATTTACATACAACACCATGTTTTGACGAACCATGATATATTATTAATATTATTATTCAAACATTTTCATTATAATCTTTCCATTGAAATTTTTTTCATGAACTAAAATATTTAAACATTAAAAATTAATAATAACGATTTTCATAAAGTCATAATTTTGACAAAAAACTAAAAAATTATTTTTTATAGTATCATGTTTTTTGAGGATAATTTTTCTCAAAAAAATAAATTTTTCTGAACAAATAATATAATATTTTTCTTAAATTTTAAAAAATTTATCTGAAAAATTATATTTAATTTTTTTAAATATAAATTTCGAAATTAATTTTTTTTTTATTTTATGGGATTTTTTGAATAATATTAATTTTTAGATGAATAGTGAAAATAATGGTTTTAAAACAACTAAATTTTAAATTAATGAATTTATAATAATAACTTTTTTTAAAAAAAAATTGATTTAAATTTAAAATTAGATGAATAATTTTATAAATAATCCAACATCGGAAATTCGAATAAATTTTATATATAATATTGATGTAATAACATTTAAACCAATTGAAAATGTTTTCTCTGGAAAATCGATTTTTCATCAGGGCACCGTGTTTATTTTTAAACTGTATTTTTAAAAATATATCAATAGAATTTTGAAAAAATAGAATATATATTTTGAATAAATATATATTATATAATTTAATATGTTTGAATTTTTTTTAAAAAATTTAATAATGAGAATAGTTAAAATTTGTTTTTGTGGTAAATGATAAAACAAGTTCCCCAAGGGTTAATATAAGGAGATAAAAGATAAAATGGAATATAAAATTATTTAATCCACTTTTTATATATAATTAACCTATTATTACATCTATGGTCAAATAATAGACCATATTTTAATCTTTTAGTTTCTTTAAAATATTGGTATAAATTATTCTGTTAAAGAATTCATTGTGTGTCCTCTCACTAGACTTATAAAAGGCCACTTGCTCTCCTCTCCAGTTCATATATTGAAAACTATACTTCAAGAAAATAATTTTAATAATTTTTCCATTATTCTCTAACCACAAAATATATAAATTATTTTTATTTGAAAACAATCTTTTGAATGCATTTTGTATAATATTAAGCATCTTCTTAAAAGAAACAATAAATTTCTTAAATATGTGTTTTTATTTCATTTGTTCTTTTACATCCATCAATTTTTTTACATATTAAAATTTAAGCAATACACTATATAAAACATATTTAGATTTTATTATTTTAATTTATTTTAAAAATATATATCATCTTCAAAAATATAGTAAATAAAATAGTAGATCCTATGTAAACTAGACTACCACATTGCAAATCGATGTTAATCATTTTCCATCACCACATCCCTTGGATATATAATATTATTTATTTATTTATAAAATATTATATTTATTATATTATTATTCTAATTTAACTATTATATTAAAAATAATTTATTAAATCTATTTCCATGGATGTATACTAATGTTTTCCACTGTATAGTGGACTACCGCCTCGCGATGTGATGTGATTGTTTTCCCAAAAAAATATAACACCAAATTTTAAACGGTTAAAATTTAATAAAAAAATTAATATAAATTAAGTGTTAATATTTATTTAATTTCAATATATTATTTTCCCAAGATTAATTTCTTCTGTCCATAAAATGGAGACAACATTCATGTGTATGTACAACCTAGCTTCTTAATGAGCAGTTTAATTTATTTTATATATATGACCATAATTGATTATAATAAATAAGTATATAAATAATATATATCATAATTTTATGATTTTTGGGAATCTAGATAAGATTTAACAATCATCAAAATTAAAGATAAAAAATTTATAAAACAAAAAATACATGCAAGCAATATGCCATTATTATATGATATGTGATTTTAGAAATGAATTATAAATAAATACGTAATAAGATGTCACACTAAAATAATATTTGTTATGATAAATATTATTGTAATTATTTAATTGATATAAATGAAATCAATATTTCTTATCAAAGAGGTCCAAACATGTACAAAATTAGTCAATATAATAGAGATAGTTTTTGTCTCAATTTTTGTTATTTGAGATATATGTTATGTGATTCACCTATATTAATTTACAAGGATTTTACACTCCCCTATCAAGATTTCAGATCCTGGATATATTTATGTTCATGGTGTTTATGTTTTATTTAATTTTATTATACAATGGATCCTCTAATTCAGAAACATTCAATGTGATAAGGGTTTTGATAGTATAATCTCATTCTTATTTGAGACTGTTTATGATTATTATTAAAATGATAAAATTATATGATACATTTCCAATTAAATTAATTCATATTATTATATTTTTTTTAAATGGTATAAAAAAATTTCCCCTTCATTTTTCACTCTTTATGTAATGATAATTGTAAAATAAATTTTTAATAGTAAATTGACAATATTTGTCTCTTCACTCGACAAATCATTATCATACTTATCAATGATTTATAAAAATTGTTTCTAATGATGAATTAATATCCCTTTAAAATTGTTTAATATAATTTTTACCCACATTTAACTATTCATGAAATGTTTCAAAAATAATCTTCATTCATTTTCCAAAAATGTATTTTTTGCATTTTTTTCAAAAATGTTGAAGGAATATTTTTTATGTTTCTATAGAATGAATAATAATTTACACCATTATGAAAAAAAATTAGTCCAATCATTATTTATTTTTTCCCATTTTAAATATCAAAAAAATATAAAAATGTTTTTTGTTATTAAAAAAATGAGTTTTAATGTGGAAAGGATATTTTCCTAATCAAATGTTTAAATTGATCTTTGAAAATCAACATCGTTATAAGGTGAAATAATTTTATTTACTTATTATTTCATTGGGAAATAATCAAATGATAATATGTTTATTCAATCCATATAGTCATTAAGTCTATGGTGAAAATTATTCTATGAGACCCATTTCTTTTCCATGGATTATTTTATAATGAGATGATTAAATTATTATGAAAATCATTCCTTTTCCCTGGGTTATGTTGTTATGAAATAATGAAAATTTTAAGATACTTGATTCTTATCCATGGGTTATTCTTGGATGAAATGTTTAAATAACCAATTTTTAATGGGTTTTAATATAAGTAATGATTTTTGATATTGTGGTGAACCTATTATAAATTTTCTTTATTTGATGGTGGTTATGCAATATACATGGATGATGATTACATTATAATAAATAACGATGGTCACATTATAACCATGGAAGGTAGGGACCAAAATCCCCCTCTAATTTATATTGTAATTATTAATTCTATATGAGATCCAAGGGTACTAAGTATCATGTTCTTATTTTAAAATTATGCTCTTCTTTTTAATTTCATTCGTAATTTTTATTCTCCTTTTTACGAGAACATCCCCTAAGGAATCATCGTAATAAATTCCTAATATTTAAACTATCTAATTTTCTTGGTAACCAAGAATCATTATTCTCGTACTGACCACACAAAAAACAAGATAATTGAAGAATACCTTCATATCTCTATTTTTCTCAATTTATTTTTCATGAAAGAAGAAAATTAAATTCTTCACCCACATCATCTCTATCATCAATTACTTCATTAATGTCCAGTATTTCAATTTCATTGAATGATATTTACTTAGATTGTCAAATAGTATTCTCTTATAGTTTTAGTTTCATTTAAAAAAAATCCACACATTGTATAAAATCATTTAAAATAATTATTTGTTAGATACCTTCACCCAAGGACTAACACATTCGTATTGAACATATGTGGGATCCTTCTAAATATTATCTTTAGAATATTAATATCCTTAATTAATTCTACTTGTAAATTAATAAATCCCAAAAAATACACAATTTTATTAAACATAGTATCTATATTTTTATCTATATGAATTTTTATATCATTGAACATGTTTCAAATAATATGTAGTTTCTCCTGCACATATTTTGACACCTTCATATATATTTACCAATTTCTCCCACATGGGCTTGTATATTGATAATATATAGAAAATGAAATATATTTTATTATAAGTTTATAATTAAGTGTAATTTCATCATTTGTATCTACATAAATCACTTTTTTATCTTTTTCATTTTTAGATTGTACTAATATTTCACTGACCTCAATCAAATGAACAATTTCTTTGTGAAATCCCATCAAATAGATCACATATGAGATATCAATTTATTCTTCCAACTCTAGATTATTCGTCAATAAAAGTGGGTAGTCTCTTAATATTCAAAAAATTATCAATGAAAAAAAAATAAAATTTCCATATAATGATTACAACCTCTATCCTCAAATAGCACTTATTATACCACAGAAAAACCTTGTATAAGAGGGGTGAATGCGGGTATAATCATTTTCATTGAATAAAATGTATATTTTCTAAAAAAAATTAGAATATGATAAACAATCTAGATAAAATTTCCAAATTACCAACAATTAATATCTTTAAATAGGAAGACAACATAACAATTTTAATTGGTTTACCACTATGGGGTAGTGAAATGATCATATAAATATAGAGTGTTGAAAGTACCAGACAACAATAATCATAATAAGATCATTTAAACTATTTTATTTTGACATAATAACTCTATTATCGGCACAATATGTTTACAAAAATTTTAAATATGGATCACTACCACCATTAAAAAAAATATTATACTTACTCTCCCTCAATGAATTCAGTGATTTGTTATACAGTATATAAAATTCATGGTCACTTCTATATATATGAAAATGAAGATGATGATATTTATATGGTAGTTATTATTTTTATTCATAAATCCATTCCATAAACATTTTCTATGTTTAGATACAAATATGTGTTTATATATTAAACAACACACTTTTTATGATCCCCCATTTCCAAACATATTTTACTTTTATGAAAATTCCAACATTCATGATACTTATGACATTCTTGAAACTCCCTACATTAGTGTAATATTCCTCAGTAAAACCCATTTTCACCAATTAGATCTCATCCATTATTTTAATGAAACATTCTTTCAAATCCCAAGACTTTAAATTCAAAATCCAATGAAAAAAATGAAATGTATTCATTTAATAAATTCTATTTGATAATATAAAATACATTGTAATTTTTTAGAGTTCAATATGAATTATCCAATAAACATTTTTTAATTAAACCATGGAACAACCTTAATGAATAAACTATCACAATAAAGTTTAATTATACTATAATCCAATTTCAAAACATATGGTGAGAATAATAGTTTATAGTAAGGGGTTTTAAGGGAATGTGAAAATCCTTGTTATAAATACTGATTAAAAACTAATCAAAATTATTTTATTTTATTTAAAATATAAATATTTTGATAAATAAATTTTATAAATATAATTCAATGGACTTCTATATATATAATAATCTAAAATACCCTTCAAAACCATTTGGAACATACATTTTTTTTGAAATACAAATTTAATTAAAACATATCGTATCATTTAAATTTAACTATATTTCCGCTTTATATATTAAAAATATTATTTAGAAGCTAATAAAATATTTATAGAAGTAAATGATAATTATAAACACAAATGAAATCAATGTCGATTGTTTTTGTATCAAATTTAAAACAATTTCCACTTTAGTATGTAGGTTCACTCCTAATTCATCATAATCAAATTTGGTACCCATGAGCTTTGTTTTTTAAAATAGTTTTTTTTGTTTTGTTTTCATGGGTAAATTTCATTGATTCAATCTTTTTCAAAACCTACTTACACAATTTTTTCACTTGAAATTAATTTTATTTCTCATAAAACATTGGAAAAGGTAGTTTTGAAGGTAACACCACAATGATTATGTTAAAACCTTGGATAAAAATGAAATAAAAATAATTAATATAAAAGAATAATTGAATTTCTACAAATTATGTTATACACATTCTAGAAAATTCAACAATATGTAGTGTATAACCCTATTTATGTTCACGAATGAAATATATTTTTGTTTAATGTGACCTTAATGTGTAAAAAAATAACATTAAAATACACATTGATTTTTTAAATATTTATTTAATAGGATTTTAAAATTGAATAAAACATGATACCAATAATTATGTGTTTTAATAAAGATTGTTTTAAGAAGTTATTACTACTTTAATAATTTTGAAATAAATATATTAATACACTATTTTACATAAATTATAATAATTGAAGGATGGGAATATCATTCCCTTAAATATATATTTTTGAAATGAAGTACAAATAATAAAAAATAGAAAAATAATAATTCCCATACTTATTATTTCTTTATAATATATTCCATACATAATAGTTTAGAAAAAAAATTCCATTAAATATATCATTTTAATAGTATTCATTCTTTATCATAGAAAAGGATTTCCATAAAATCAATTATATCTGAGAAAAAATTTAATTAGCCTTAAATAAAATTATGAAATTTTATAAAAACGATTTCATGAAAAACAACAACATTCAATAAATTTATTTACCCATTCTAAAATGGGGAAACCTAAAAATAAAATAATAATAGATCATAATTTTTGAAAATAAATTCTCCCTTACTTAAACTAATTATGGTCTTAAAATAATAATCCCTTACAATATATATAAAAATGAAAATGAGATTCTTTAGGTACATTCTTTTCCTCCAAGGATTATAATTGGTGGTATGAAATAACACAGGAAGAATGATTTTTGATGGGATTCCAATGAGTGGGTAGGGTTCTCTTAATGTTTTGATATATAATTTTTAGATGTCTGGATACATTCATATCTTATGCATGGATTAATTTTGCAAAAAATCTATGATTCCTAATTGGGGACAATCATTGAAGCTTAAATTCTAAATGTATTACAATATGAAAATAAATGTATCGATCATTGTGGTGATCAGTTATAAAATTGGAAAAAATAAAAATTTATTTTTTTCTTATTTTATATAAATATATTTTTCCTTAATCAAAATAAAATATGCAGAGACACGACCTCGGTATCCTGGATCTGGTCCCTACCACCATTAAACTATCATTGTAACATCCCAAGTAAGTACTGAATAATAGATAATTTTTTATCTATGCCTATTAATAAATTAGATAGTGTTTTAGAGGCTTAAAATGAAAATAAATCCAACCTTAAGCATGGAATACACTAATATTTTTAAAAGATTGTTTTACTGCCTTTTGACGAAAAACCATTTTTAAATATATATTTTGACAATTTTATAAGCTATGTCTGTCAAAATATACTTATTCTTTATTATTGGGCCATCAAAATTTACTTTGTGTAAATTTTTGGTATTTTTCTGACAATGTTCATTTTTTAATGAATAGTGAAAAATACTGCATTTTACATCAAAACTGCTTCTTAATCTAATTTATTTATATGATTATATTATCTTTTTAATTGGTCTTAATGTGTAATCTGAATATATTTTTACCATTTTATCCAATGGTGGTCATTGGAATCAATTTCACTTTGAAATTGGACTTAAACTAGTGTCAATCTTTTGATACTTATTGTTTCATAAAAACACGCTATTTGTCATTACAACGGAAATTAATTATTAAATTAATTAATTTGACTTATAAATTTTGAATTTTTTAAAATAGACTTCATTTTTGAATTCGGAATATCAAATATAGCTTAGGGTGAATTTTTGGTAATTTTCTGAAAAACTTCAATTTTTGATGAATAGTGAAACCAGTAAGTGGTACTTATAAAAATTGGTTTTTCCGTTTAAATGAAATTTTTCCATCATTGTGTTTTGAATTTCAAAAATCCAACATACATGGTTGTAATTAAGAATTAAAATTTGGTTCAATGAGATTAAAATAATTTTTTGGTGAATAGTAACTTATTAAGTTTTTAATCACGATTAGTGGTAATTAGTGTAGTTTAAGGTAAAAATAATGCTTTAATAAAATGAGATGAGTTTGAAAAATGTCCTACCCTAATTGGTTGTGTCATGGAAGACCAAGAAAATCCATGGGTCAACTTTGGGACCCCATGGAACCACTTTGGTTGGGAAATGTCATAAATAACTTTTTATTTAATGTAAAAGTAAAAATGACACAAACATAATATGTTTTACAAAAACAATTTTGAAATGGGTTTATAAAGATCATATTTTTGATTATAAGTAGACATTGGAAATCTAAAAGGATTTCCTACATCATTGTATTTGTTTTATAATTTTTAGACTTTAAATAAATTAAATTATTTATGACATCATGATGATGCAGTGATGACCTCATTATTTAACGATTTAAATAAAATAGAAAGATAATGTAAAATCTAAAACCTACACATGGAAAAAATCATTTGGATAAGTGTATTTCGAATCCTTATCACCTTATCTTCTAATTATTTAAATGTGAGACCTTTTGAATCCGAAAATCATTTTAAAATAATGTAACTTATCTTTACATTCCAAGAGTGCCCCTCCTCTCCTCTTATAAAAGCCCCCACCTCTACCTACTTACCCACACTCCCAAAGCCTTTGGCTCGGCCAAACCCTTCCCATTTTGTCTCTCCACATCCCTCTCCTCATCCTAGAGGATTCCCTTTGGGCAGAATGCTTTCAAAGGAAGCCTTTAGGCTCAAATCAAAAGGAGTTACACTTTTAAAGGTAATTCATTCTCTCATGTTCATTTGTTTTATTTTGCTTCTCCAACCCCATAAACTCTTTTTATTTACTTCTTTTGTAACAAAAAAAGTATCTTAAATATACTATTATGTTGTTATAAGATTTATTTGAGCTACACTCTCACACAACTACATCAAATGGTTAAAGAACATATGGTTTCCATGGATGGAGAAATTCTGCCTCCCGAAACGATGATTGTTCAATACTCATTTAACACCTTCAAAGGTGTCCATTATGATGTCACTATTTTTATATATGATATATAATATGTTTATTATTTCCTTAAGCTTCTGTATTTTTCATTTATGTCATACCATTATTGTTTCCATTATGGGTAAACACGATATCTTCATTTTACGAAGTGCGGACTACCGCCCCCTGAAAGTGATTTGATTCGTTAATACCATATGTGGGATGTGTAAAGGATAAAGTTAATGATATTATAAATGTTATTATACTGGAATTATAATATACTTTTATATCATTATGACTCCATTCCAGAAAATACATAATAGAAATGGAATTAGCATTCATGCGTACGTACGGCTTACCGTCTCCATGAACGGTGCATTTCATTTCTTACCTCTAAATGTGATGTAATATTATAAATACATGTATATGCTGAATATATATGATGTATATGTTATCCAAATCATTAATATCATTCTGGATATAACGAACCTTTGACCAAATTAACAACATGTAAGTGTAAGAAGTCTATTTTTGACTTAAGAACCAAATACCGACAAAATGAACATTATTAACTTAAATAATTACATGATGTTCATAACATGGTATAAAAGGAATAATGAACTTGAAAAACGTTCCTAAGATAGTAGAGATTAACTCAAGTTTATTATTCAGGAGATTAAAGAATGACCGAGTCAAGTCGGACCCGAGGTATGGGACTTCGTCTCAATCTCCTTTCATTGAGGCATATTTTGTTTTATACACAACCTTCTTTTATACGGTGTATAAACCCCTTTGACTTTTACGTTAATCCAAAAGAATATTTTTTTTATGATGTGTTTAACTAAATGATAAAAGGGAATGTTTTGTCGTACGTATGCGGCGACAACGACTTCTCCGCCACCGTGACCGTTATTTGAGTTTCGGCTTCCTCTACAAGCCATACCTTATTTTTAAAAGAAAAATAAATACCATGTTTTAATTATTCTTTTATTTTGGTATTGAAAATGGTTTTTATAATGTTTTTATATCAATGTGTTGTATTGATATCTTGTGATTGAAAGTTGGAAATGTTATGTTTCCTTTATGCATGTTTTATGTGATACGATTATGTTGACGTTCTTGGGCATTATTATGAAGACGGGTGGTTCTATGATAAACTAAGGACGGGTGAGCCCGATATAGCCCTCCAATGCATTGGGTAACACGAAGGAGTGAAATGTTAAGGTTTCTCCGAAGAGATTTTAGGGAATATACTGTGATGGGTATTCCAAACGTAACCAAGAGGGTTACTCCCTACGTAAGAATGTTATGAATGCCTCAAGTTGCCTTTATGTCTTATGATTTCTATGATTTATTCATGATTTGATGAGGTATGTTAAAGTGATTATGTTTTATGGGTAAAAAATGATCTCATTCTTATGTATATATATACCCATGTTTCCTTTCCATATTTTGATATCCCTTACTGAGCTTTTTATGCTCATCCCAAGTTTTTTTGAAATGTTTTTCACAGGTCAAGGGAAAGGTACATGATATGATGATAGTGTCAAGGAAGTGTAAAAAAAGAATCCATGTTTTATTTTAAATATGTTTCCATTGATGGGAAATAAGAATACTATCTTTATGTAACCACTTTGTTTATATATGGAATGTAATGCAAGTTTTATGATCTAATTCTCTAAAACTCTAAACCCGAAAAGATCCTCAATGTGTAATCTTGTAATAACTCAAGATTAAGTAAGGTTTAAGGCTGGGGCCTTATTATCATAGTATAAAAAGAAACACATCTCAAAGAAACTAAATGTTTATTTCTTCTGGTAAATGATATACTTAAATGATACATTCATTAAATTTTATTTTAAAATTAACATAATATTTTTTTAGAAGAAAATTATTGAATCTAGAATATCATTTCATATCAATCATAGTACACTTCTACGATTCTTGAGGAATGAAAAAAGTATTATTAAGATAATATAATCATATAAGGGATAAGAAAAAATCAATAAATCAATAATCAATAATCATAATCAATATAGAAAGGTAAATAACATTACACACATTATATTGAAATTACTTTACTCCATTAACAGATAAAGAAAGATAAATATGCACGGGTAAATAACTAAGTACACATGTTATTTAATTAATAAGTTAAATATGAAATTAATCACTAGATAATATCATAGTGAAAATATCATGGATTATAATATTTGATCACTTATTGAAGGAAATGTATACTTATTAGAAATTATGTCTCTACAACATGGTTCCTATACCACTAGGACAATTCATAGGAAATTTTAAACTACACATAAAAACATTTTATTCTAGATGAAATAATTTTTTTATGACACATATCGATGAATTGGGGGGTTATATAATGTCCATTAACATGAATAACTATGGAAATAAATAAAAACTCATATATCTAATAATAAACTTTATCTATTTATCAATATATTTTATCTTCAAATATCTGTATTGAGTAGTGTATACATATTTTTTTAATATTAATACAATAAAATTAATATCTATAATTGTAAAAAAAAGATTTTGAAATAATATTTAGTTTATGGAATAATGATTTGCATGGAAAATAAAATTTCTATTTAGGGATATTTAATTAGTAATGACCACAGAAAAGTAAAAAATTATAGGGAAGGTTATTTACTACAAAGATGGATCAATTATGTAAATTTTCAAAACATTACTTAGAAAAAATAATCACAACAATATTTAAGATTGATGATGATTGTTCAAATTATTCCAAGTGGATTTAGAATATTGTTTTAATTTCATTAAATAATATAACAATTATTTATAAAAATATACTTTTCAATTTGGGAAACTTCTCGAAAATGCATTTATTTAAAAATTAATTTTTTAAAACATTTTCATTATAAATATCATCATAAACATACAATTGAAGATTAAATTAAATAATGGTCATTATAGAGTGTAACTCATTACATGTCATTAACAAAAAAAAATAAATATTCCTTTGTCACTATAAAATGCAATAGAATTTTCCTTTTTAAGAAAACTACAAGAATATTCGTTTCCCATTATCAGTAAAATCCCAATGGGTATTGTTTTGATAATGAAATAAAATATTCAATTGAATTTTTTAATAGAGTAAAACAAGATAAAAATTAATTTTATAAATAAATTTTAACATTTTAGTATCATAATTAAAAACACTATTATTTTGCATTATTTTTTAAGAAACATATTTTCAACATAAGAGATAAATAAAGTATGTTTTTCTTAAAAATATTTCTCAAATAAATTGAGAATAAATAATGAAAAATAGCCTTATTTCATAAAAATATCTTGAATAATAAAAATAGAATAAACATAAATGGTATATTTAGAAATGATAAAATTATTTCTTTCAATTAATGTTTATGAATAATCTATATTGATTAAAATGGTATAGTGATGTTTAACCATACAAATATCATAATCTTGAAGTGAGAATAAACCAAAAAATAGATTATGTGTATAAAATAAAAATTCATATAAAATAAGTGTAAATAAGATGAAGTATAATAATAAGTCATTATGCATACTATGGTTTAATATTAATGATAAAGCGTTAGTCATATAACCTATTAAAAAAAAGTTGAGTTATAAAATCATTTAACAGTTGGTATCTTTTCAGTTAAATTCACGTTAATGTAATAATTCCAATCTAAACTCTATATACCATTAATTTTTAATGAATAATGATATTATATTTCAATGAGGACGTATATTCTATATATAAATGATATCATATTAATAACATTTTATATTACTTAATAAAATCAAATTGAGAAAAATTTTATTTCTTATTCATACTTTTTGTTCAAAAATTATTGAACCTATGTAATTGTGGTTATTAAAATGTTATTATCTTATTAAATAACAATTTTAATATTTAAAATATCATAAATAATTCTTTTTATAACTACTAACCACCCATTTGTCAAAAATATTTCATTGTCAACATTCTTTTAGGAGTTAATTTCCTGGTTTAATACTGACTGCTTCGTTATGAAATTTCCAACGCCCTCACATAATATATACACATATCATCTACATAATAATTATTCAATAATTTAAATATTATAACATCAATTATTATTTTAAAACTAACCATGAAGGATGGTAAGGTAAAATTATATATGTAATGATTATAACGGTTGTTGGCCATATGTACATGTGAGTAATGTTTCCATTTTCAATGATATTTATTTTCAAGAGGTAAATAATATAATAAATTTTTATAATTATATTTATATCATATATAATAAGTTATATAATTATATATATAAATATATCATCAATGCGATGAGGTGATAAAAAGATAGTAACATTCCTTCATGAATGTGGTAGTCCACATACACGAATGATGTAATCTACATTACTAGTGTGAAAATGAAAGAATAAAATTAATTATATTATAAATAGAAAATGATAAATATACATCTAATATCATATTTTTCTCTATTGAATCACAAATAATTAATAATTTTATCATTATCATAATCCATGTGAATATTTTGTGAATGATGAATTGCAAATTGTCATGAGGTGGTAGTCCACCACACACACGATGAACGTTATCATATTTCTAATAGTATGAAAGGTAAATTGATATAAATGATATATTGTCTCCAGATTCAAAAATATTATATTAATATTTCATATATAACTGAGATAAATCACAATACCAAAACAAGAGTGTTGGAAATGGAAAAATGAATGACAATATTTTGTGAGGTGGTAGTCCACTATACACATGAAAAATGGTTTTGTAACCCATTTGATGGAAGTGGATATGGAATTAGGTAAAGTAACTATAACAAAAAAATAAAATTATATGAAATTTAATTATATTATTAAATAATCATGGTATAATAAATATTATTTGAGGTGGGGAATGAAGTAAAATAAAGATACTACTTCACAAACAATATCGAAAATTCAGATACCCCCTATTATTTTCACTAGATATATCATAGGATTGGCATCACAAAAAAAAGAATATAGGTTTATATGAATGATCTTTGGAAGTGACTTTGGAAATTTTTATCCAAACAATTTTTTTTGATTGTGTGTCTTTTGGATGAGTGAAGTGGCCTTTTATTAGTGTTGGATATTAAAAAATTTGTATTTTTAGAAAACAATTGACTTACCAAAGGTTTTTCAAATGTCCCAAGGGTCCCAAATCGACCATTATTGAAGCTTATATAATTAATGGTCAAATAATGTCCAAAAATTAGTATTTATAATTTTTTATAGTGCATTTCAACCAATTTATTTTGAGTTTATCCCCCTTTTAAATATTGTTTTCTTAACCGTGATAATTAATTCATAATATGTAAATTATTAATATGGTAAAAAATTAATATAAATTATTTGAAATTATAAAAATTGATGATTTTATATATGGAATCATATATTCCAAATTTAGTTAACAAAATTTGAGAAAATTATTTTTATATTATTATTATAGACCTGAAAAGAGAGTTGGTTTTCAATGAAAAAATGTTCAATGTTTTTCAATGTTTTCATAAAAACATTTAATATTATATAGATTAAAAATACAAAAATTTGGATAATATATATATTTATTACATAATTAATTATTGTTTAAAAATAATTTAAAATACAATTTAATATTATAAATAAGTTAAATGAATTTTTTTTAAATTATGTTGTTGTATTTTGTACTATTTGTCAAAATAAATAAAATACACCATAAGAAAAATTGCCTATTCCAATATTAAAAATTATTTTTTTATTATAAAAAAAATTTCGATATGTTTAAAAAAATACATTTACATTTTGATCCAAAAGTTATAAGAATATGTCATTTTAAAAAAAAAAAATTTTTTAGAAAACACATTTTTTTATTTAAAAAGTTACTATTTTATTTCTAGTCAATACGTAATTATTAAAAATGTGTGTGATATATATTATAAATATTTATTTAATCCGATATATTATTCCTTTCCAAATTTTATACAATAACTATCATATTAAATAATAATATATACTACTATATTGTATCTTAGTAAAATTCATTTTTTATGTAATGAAAACTACCAGAGAAAATCATTCTTGTGTGTGTCATAATCTATCAACTAAATTAAATGTACTAGAAAAGAAGTATATTTTAATTACATGTGTTGTTATATTATTTTTTATATTGGTTTTTAATTTTTATATGTTGTCAAATGTGATGTTCATATTTTAGAATTTCGGGATGTTACATTCTACCAACCAAAAATAAAATGTGTCTTCATAATTTAATCATGCCCACAGAAATAAAGGGTATAAAATCTTAAAATAAAATAATAGAAATTACTACATCACAAAATGTTTATTAAATTATCATATGAATACGATAGATACGAATGTGCTGAGGTTATATGGAATAACACATGGCTATGTTTTCATGTAAGATAACATTGGTGGAAAGTGATGAAATGAACATGGAATAAATGAATAACTATTTATAGAGGTAAATATTGGCCATTGATTACATGAATGAGAATTATCAATGGATATTTAAGGGGATTAGAACCATAAATGTGTGATAATTTAAAAGGACATTTGAATCATTTGATTTGATGGATATATGATAACATCTTTCATTCAAGATCCATTATTAATGTTGAATATTTATTTTACTATCTAGGATTATATATAATTATAATTACCTTATAAAATTTTTATTTCCAAATATATATTTCATATATTGGATTATCTTTAATTAACATAAAATTTAACTCATTACCATATGAAATGAACATCAAAAAATTATTTTATTATTTATTAATCACTAAAATTATCTTTTAACAGGTCCAAGGATCCATCGAAGTGTTTGATGTTTTTTTATATTAGAAAAAGATATTTTCCAAAACCAATATTTTTAGCTCAATTTATTCAATATAATGAATTAATATCTAATCTTCAAATTAAAAACAAATGGTTCATCGTGAATATTTACTAATAAAAGTTTTTATTAAAAAACAATATCATATTAACTAAGATATCATATAGGCTAGGGGTAAGGACTAAACCCTTATCATCCTTTGATCATGGTTGTGTACCCCATGGCCTTTTCGAAAGCGTCTAGTTTTAATCCATTATTAAGGTTGTATTTTTTCTAATATATATTTATTTTCGATCACCTTCACCCAAAAATATGATCGAAATAATATAAGAAAAATTAGACATTAAATCCCCCTTTTACTAATGTTTTCAATACGACACGAATAAAAATATCATCATATTTTTCAAGATATATTCCCCATTGTTTTAGTGGATACCATTTAGGGGAGGGAAATGAATTGGTTAATGTCCATTCTCCACACATTTAATAGAATTAAATTAAAAGGATCCTTATGGTGATATTTATTTTCTTCCATATTACTCTTTCTATTTCCACGAGAGTATTTTAATCATGCACTTTGTCTATAAACATAAATTAGTGTCCCAGTCATTAATGACATGTTACATGGTTCCTCAATCCATATACCTAACAAAATTAAAACTATTACTTCATTACAAAATTCTCTGCACTATTATATTTCTTATAATCATCCATCCTTCACTTTTTGTTGAGTTAGAGAGTTGGTTAATATACATTATTTTAGTAATATTTCAATAAGAATGATTATTCAGAAGGAATATCATTCAATTAGGAAATTATCCCATTAGGTACCCATTGTGAACACCTTTTTCTTCATTTTCAATGAATTCAAGATTACTTTGTGTTACTACCATTTAATAAAACTAGAATTCATAGTTCGACCAATAATAATCATAGTTGGAAAATCATATTAACATTTATAAGATCTCTAAATCATTACACATTATTTTAAATCTAATAGACCATTGTTTTATCCTTGGTTATTCCATATAAAAATATATTCAAATCCTTCATAATTTTTTTTAATGAAAGTGTAAACAGTCTTAAGAATATCCTTTTGAAGTGTCAAACCATGTGCACTGTAGGTAAATTTTTTGAGTACCAATTAATGCTAGAGTCAAGAAAGGAATAACTTTTTAGAGTTATTACATTAATATATCGCTATTCCAGATCCATGTCCACCATTAGTATCCATAAAGGTATGTATTTATAGGAAAGTACTCAATATATCTTCATGAACAAAACATTATAATTTAATTATATTCTCATCCTCATTGTTTAGAACTGATATATAATTCTTAATCATTGTTTTCCTTAATCTATATTTCAAATATTGTAATAAACTTACTCTAATAACAATATTAGAGACCAAAACCCCACTGCTTGAAGATCTATCATGCTATAATTATATTGGAAAATGATATAATGAAATGTATCTCAAATGATCGATTAATTTAGTATTCATTATTAAATGTATATGTATATGATACTTACATTATGTATGAATAAAAAAGTCATAGTGTTTTTTATAGAATATAATTATTCTCTCCATCTTATCCTTTCATATCAGTCATAGTGCACTTCATGCATTCTTATGTAATGAAAGAAATTACGTTGATATCATATCCAGAGTAATTTTAATTCTCTATTCGGATCACAGGTTGTTCATTGATGAAGTGATTATGAAACCTGTCTTTTTTCCATACAATAAAAATTGATTACATATTTTTGATACCCATAAAATTTAATACGTTATGATGTGATTTTAAGTGATTTATTGGAAAATGATTTTATGATTTCATTATGATATGGGTGGGACCTATGTCTCCAAACAATATAATGGGTAAATATTTAAATCTCAGAAAATAGACAAAGATTATCTTGGGAGTAAAACTGTGCTATATAGATGTCCATGGTGGTAAACCGTGACTACTAAGATGGTATGAGGTGTGAAATCATTTTTAAAATTTGTTTGTGGGAGTGAAAAAGGACTACTAAGATGGTATGGTGAGTGTACCCATACTTCTATGACGGTATTGTTAGTGATTGCTTAGATACTATAGAAACCATATTTTATGATCCAATGTCCTCCCAAATTACTTAAAATATTACTAATTTATGATTTTATGTCTTATGTTACATGTTTATTTATTATTTATGTCTTATTAGCAATAAATATTTCTTCACTGTTTGAAATTTATAAAATTATTATACATCGAGTATGACCACATAATGTTACAATCTCATTCTCATAGTGTTATGCTTATGTTTATCCCTACATATATCACTTGTTTACACTTACTATGAATTTTATATAACCCCATTATAAATTTCAATTATTAGGTTATAAATATTAGTATTATGTATTATGTGACTATGAAGTGTTCCAGTAATGAAGATCCTAGTGGGAGATAATGTAATTAAATTATGTACCAGTGTTTGTGTTTTAATGTTTCCAAAGGCACTAGAAAAAATGATCTTTGGGCATATGTTTATTTATTTTATTAATTAATATATAAAAGGAATTTAATTTCTATGTATTTCATGTTCAATGTTTCAATACTTCCATCCAATAGGATACAAGATATCCCTTTATGTCTATTGTGGGCTACTCCCTTGTGAACCAAAGTTGTTTGTTTTTTCCATTTCTACCTCTCAATGTTGGGTATGAGGATGGATATAAATTATATATATGTGTGTGTTATATATATAATATTATTAAACATATGTATTAATAATATTAAAATTATCTTATTATATTTTATTCTGTTTGACACATAGAAATGTCACTCATGTTTAGGACAATGTACAACCCCCCAAAGCGATGTGATTCATTTTAACTAAAATGACACATAGAAGGTGATAATGAATAATTTCATTATTATATGTGATATTAAGTAAATATTTATGATATTAATGAAATATTTATTATTTTTCATTGATAATATATATCGCTAATTTTTTTCCTTTTCACACAAATTCTAATGATGACATCATTCGTGTACATGTGAAATACCTCTTTCAAGAAGTGATATGACCACATTTTCACCACCAACACACTTGGATGATATATATAGGTATGAAAAATGGTATTAGTGATAATTTAATCATTTTTTAAATGTAAAAAATAATCCCCTTTTTTCCATAGTGATCGGTGAAAAATGTAAATGCCTCTCATGTTTATTTACGACCTATTATCACCATGATCATAACAAACTTATTATTTCATAACTATCATTAATAATTGATCATAAATAAATAAATTATCTAAAAATATGATTATGATTATTTATTATTTTTATAGACATGATTAAACTCTATAATATGTGAAAAAACTTGATATGTAATGACAAAACATGCATAAAAAATAAGAAAATAAACACCTGAAACAATTAAAATAATGAATGATTACGAATGAAATAGTGATAAGATGTTATAAAATAATCATATATGATATTTTAAATATTAATATAGTTATATTAATATTTATTAACATGTATAAACCAACTATATCAGATATTAATGAACATACAATCAAATTGAAGTGTGAGGTATGTGATTTATTCTCATATAACATTCTATTGATGACATATTTGTTGTTATTAATGAATTCAATATTATGAAGTGTATATACTTTACATTTTACATGTAATATCATAATACATTATTTATTTATGGTACCTATATTTTTAACTTTTAATCATCTCATCTAAGTTTATTTTACAATTAATTTATTAAATGGAAAATGTAATTGAACAATATCATTCTCTTTTGTGATAGTTAACTTTAACATAAAAAATCACATACTTGTGATCATTTGTTATTGGAAATTACATTTTTCTTAAATATATAAATTATTTTATTATGTTTAGGATATTTTCCTCAACCATATACCATTTATACATATGAGTTATTATTTTAATGTTATTTTATAAGCTAGGGGAATATTTGTAAATTTTTATCATTTACATAATAAAGATAATTGATGATAAGAAAAAAAAATTAAAAGACTAAATTTATTTTCTAATATGTGAGAAATTTATAGGAACTAGTGTGATATGTGGTGACTGACATTATAAATCCATAATATGAATTAGGTGGTGTCATGAGAAAAATCATTTGGAAAATTTAAATGGGTTTTACCTATTGTTTGAATCATCATGTGATGTGAATTTATATTATATGTATCATGTTCAGGAGACCTAATGTCAAATAATTATTAATCACCTTCATTATTGTTAAGTTATTTCTATCAACTCTTTTTTTCTATGATATTATCTTTATATGTATTTCATTTTTTTATTATGGTTTAAATTGTATGTGTTTTTAATTATTTACTAAACCCTATTGATCATTCATTATATGTTTAAGAAGATAAGTTATTCAAATAGAATGTGTGTTACATTATTTAACATTAAATTTTGATTATTTATATTTATTCATGATATATTACCCTATAAATTACCATAATTAAAAATTTTAGCTTACCGTTATTTTGAATCATTTCCTTGGGATTTGATGAAGATATCTTTGAATGATATTTCACTGGTGTAATTTGTTTTTATATGTATAATGTTTTACTATCTATTTCAAATGTTTTGTTGGAATCAAATATGTATCTAGTTCTCCAAAAACACTTATCTAATCCATTTTTTGGATTTTACAAATTTTATCTATAATAATGTTTTAATGGAACTACATATTGGCTATTTGGGTTGGGGTATTAATTTTTGATATCAAAGTTATTTTAGTAGAAGCGTTGGGAACTAGATTTTAGAAAATAATGACTATAGAAGATAACCCCCTGATAGGAATTTAGGATAAGTATATAAGATCATCCTAATGTTTTGTTATGGTAGAGTGTGTGTTGTGATTTCTTGAAATATAGATATATCTAGATGAGAAAAGTAGACAAGGTTTTGGAAGACATGTAAATAGGTGTAATAACTCCAATTATGGAGCATTGGAAGGAACTCAAGTGTTCCTCGATAACAAAAAACGATCCTTACTCCACACCTAGTTTGACACACCTTTGGATGTTCTTTTGATAAATCATATTGTCAGTACAATACATTATGATATATTATAATGTAATCATATTCGAATAGAAACCGAAATTTATTATTATATCATATACAATTGATTAATATTTTAGTCGTGTTAACTATTATGAAATACTTGTAATTATACATTATGATTTATATTTCATAATTTTATCATTTAATCTAGTGCATTCCATTTTTTAGAAAAAAATAGAATTAATAATGTTATGAACCCTATTAGAGAACATATATTTTATCCAAATGAATGAACCAATATTGTTGGTATTGGAATGGATGAAATTATTTCTATATTAGGGAAGTTTAATATGGATATGACAAATAAATATTAATGGTTGTTGAAACCTTCTAAATAGTGAAATTATACTATGTTGGATAAAATTATACAATATAATCCCAAATCATTTAGTGAGTTAAATTATCCTCTTATATACCAGCGGTGGATTTGGTCTATGTGGAAGATATTTGTGGACATGGGATGTAGTGAAAAGGAAAAGGATACACATGTGGTGTATTTTATCAATGGTGATGCTGATCAATTATGATATTTCATCTTGGATACATTTGAGGAAAGGGAAATATAACCTAGTTAATGTAATGCTTTTTATGAAAAAATCCTTGAAAAATACTTCCATCGTGATAAAAAAATTAAATGAGGAAAATGTAACTCAACATTCCTAATGGGGAAGAAGAAATATTTTTAGTATGAAGATAAAATTTGAATTTTATCTAGGTATTTAAATATTTTCATACCCAATGTAGAGTGAAATATTTATTTCATAGTTAATTTCATTAAAAATGTATCAAATTGGACAACATTTCTCATAATTCTTCAATATAAGATGAAATAGTTTTATGTTCCATCAAAATGGAGGATTAATTCTCTTGTTCTTATATACTAATGAGAATATAAGAAAATAATAGGTCATATAATCTTCATAAAAAATGGGAAGATTTAAATAAGAAGAAATATATGTGGGAATTTATTTTGAGTGAGAACTGTAGAATGAATCACCATTGGAAGTTCCCAAGAGAATGGTGGTTAATTACAAGTGCAGTGATAACATGATTCAATTTCCTAAATGAAAAGGGTAAGATATAAATCAATGGTTTCAAATTCTACTATGACCTATTATTTTCTTATATTCCCTTCAATATATAAGAACAAGAGAATTAATCCTCAATTTTGATAGAACATAATACTATTTCATCTTATGTTGAGGAATTATGAGAAATGTTGTCCAATTGGATACATTTTTAATGAAATTAACTAGGAAATCAATATTTCACTCTATATTGGGTATGAAAATATTGAAATTATTGGATAACAATATAATTTTAGCTTCATACTAAAAAAATTTCTTCTTCCCCATTAGGAATGTTGAGTAACATTCTCATCACTTCAATTTTTTGATCACGATGGAAGAATTTTTCAACAAATTCTTCCTAAAAAGCATTCCATTACCTGGGTTATATTTCCCTATCCTCCAATGTATCCGAGATGAAATATCATAATTGATCAACATCACAATCGTTAAAATACCCCACATGTGTATCCTTTTCCTTTTCACTACATCACATGTCCACAAATATCTTCCCCATAGACCAAATCCACTCCTGGTCTATAAGAGGATAATTTGACACACAAAATGATTTGGGATTTTATTGTATAATTTTATCCAACATAGTATAATTTCACTATTTAGAAGGCTTCAAAAACCAGGAATGTTAATTTTTCATATCGTTATTAAACATCCATAATATAGAAATCATTTCATCCATTCCAATACCAACAATATTGGTTCCTTCATTTGGATAAAATATATGTTGTCTATTAGGGTTAATAACGTTATAAATTCTATTTTTATTTTTTAAACAATATAATACACTAGAGTAAATGATAAAATTATGAAATTTAAATCATAATGTATAATTACAAGTATTTCATAATAGTTGAAATTAATAAAATATTAATCAACTATTTATTATATAGTAATAAATTTTTGTTTCTATTGGAATATGATTACATTCAAATGTTTCATAATGTATTGAAGTGACAATATGATTTATCCAAACAATATCCCAATGTGTTTCAAACTAGGTGTGGAGTAAGGATCATTTTTTGTTACCGAGGAATACTTGAGTTCCTTCCAATGCTCCTTCATTAGAGTTATTACACCTATTTACATGTCTTCCCAAACCATGTCTACTTTTATTTTCTAGATATATATGTATTTCAAGAAATCACAACATACAATCTACCATAACGAAACATTAGGATAATCTTATATAATTATCCTAAATTCCTATCAGGGTGTTATCTTCTATAAGCATAATTTTCTAAAATCTAGTTCCCATCGATTTTACTTAAATAAAATTGATATCAAAAATTAATACCCTAACCCAAATAGACAAGATCTAGTTCCATTAAAACATTTTTATAGATACAATTTTTAAAATCCAAAAAATGGATTAGATAAGTGGTTTTGGAGATCTAGAAACAGATTTGATTCCAATATAACATTTGAAATAGATAGTAAAACATTATACATATAAAAAAAATTGCACCAGTGAAATATCATTCAATGATCACTTCTTCAAATCCCAAGGAAATGATTCAAAATAAGGGTAAGCTAAAATTATTAATTAGGGTTTTTTATATGGTAATATATCATGAATAAATATAAATAATCAAAATTTAAAGGAAAATAATGTAACACACATTCTATTTAAATACCTTATCTTCTTAAAAAGATAAAGAATGATCAATAGGGTTTTGAAAATAATTAAAAACACATACCATTTGAACTATAATCCAAAAATTAAACACATATAAAGATAATATCATATATAAAAAAGAGTGTATAGTAATAAATAAAAAATAATTAAGGTGATTATTAATTATTTGACATTAGGTCTCTTGAACATGATACATATAATATAAATTCATATCACATGATGTTTCAAACAATAGGTAAATCCCATTAAAATTGGCCAAATTATTTTTCTCAGGACACCAACTAATTGATATTATGGATATATAATGTCACTCACCACATATCACACCAGTTCCTATAAATTTATGATATATTAGATTATAAATTTAATCTATTAATTTGTTTTTCTTATCATCAAATATCATTATTATATAAAGGATAAAAATTTACAAATACATTCCCTAGATTATCAAATAACATTAAAATAATAACTAAAATGTATAAATGGTATATGGTTGAGGAAAATATCATACACATAATAAAATAATATATATATTTAGGAAAAATATAATATCTAATAACAAATGATCACAAGTATGTGATTTTTTATATTAAAGTTAACTATCACAAAAGAGAATGATATTGTTCAATTATATTTTCCATTTAATAAATTTATTGTAAAATAAACATAGATGAGGTGATTCAAAGATAAAAATATAGTTACCATAAATAAATAATGAATTATGATATTACATGTAAAATGAAAAAGTATATACACTTCATAATAGTGAATTCGTTCATAATAACAAATAATTCTTCAATATAATGTAATATGAGAATAAATCATATACCTCACACTTCAATTTGATTGTATATTATTTAACTTCTGATATAGTTGGTTTATACAAGTTACTAAATAATAATAAGACTATATTAATATTTAGAATTTCATATATGATTATTTTATAACATCTTATCCTTATTTCATTTGTAATCATTCATTATTTTAATTGTTTCAGGTGTTTATTTTCTTATTTTTTTATGCATGTTTTGTCATTACAAATCAAGTTTTTTCTAATATTATAGAGTTTAATCATGTATATAAAAATAATAAATAATAATAATCATATTTTAGATAATTTATTTATTTATGATCAATAATTAATGATAGTTATGAAAGAATAAGTTTGTTAGGATCATGCTGATAATAGGTCGTAAATAAACATGAGTGACATTTACATTTTTCACCGATCATTGTGGAAAAAAGGGTATTATATTTTTACTTTTAAAAAATGATTAAATTATCACTAATACCATTTTTTCTACTTATATATGTCATCCATTTTTTTGGTGGGGAAAATATGGTCATATCACTTCCTCAAAGAGGTATTCCACACGTACATGAATGATGTCATCATTATTATTTGTGTGAAAAGGGAAAAAATTATAGTGATATATATATTATCAATGTAGAATAATAAATATTTCATTAATATCATAAATATTTCCTTAATATCACATATAATAATGAAATTATTCATTATCACCTTCTATGGGTCATTTTAGTAAAAATGAATCACATCGCTTTGTGGGGTGGTACTTTGTCCTAAACATGAGTGACATTACCGTGTGTCAAACAGAATAAAATATATTAATATTATATTAATATTATTAATCCATATGTATAATAATATTATATATATCACACACACACACACACACATATATATATATATATAATTCATATACATCATCATACCCAACATCGAGAGGTAGAAATGGAAAAAAAACGACTTTGGTTCGCAAGGGAGTAGCCCGCAATAGACATGAAGGGATATTTTGTATCCTATTAGATGGAAGTATTGAAACATTGAACATGAAATACATAGAAATTAAATTCCGTTTATGTGATAGTTAATACAATAATGAAACATATTCCCATAAATCATATTTTTCTAGTGCCTCAGGAAACATTGAAACATAAACACTGGTACATAATTGAATTACATTATATCCCACTAGGATCTTCATGACTGGATCACTTCATAGGAACATAATACACAATACATATCTTCATAACCTATGAATTGAAATATATAATGGGGTGATATAAAAATCATAGTAAAGGTAAAGAAGTGATACATGTAGGGATAAACATAAGCATAACTCTATAAGAATGAGATTGTAACATTATATGGTCATACTGGATGTATAATAATATTATAAAGTTTAAATGGTAAAGAAATATTTATAGTTAATAATTCAAAAATAATATGGAAACAAGTAACATAATCCATAAAATCATAACTTAGTAATAAGTTAAGTAATTTGGGAGGAAACAAGAGCATATAATATGATTTCCATAGTATCCAAGGAATCACTACCAATACCGTCATAGAAGTAGGGGTACACTCACCATACCATATTAGTAGTCCATTTTCACTCCCATAGACATATTTTAAAAATGATTTCACACCTCATACCATCTTAGTAGTCATAGTTTACCACCATGGCCTTCTATATAGCACAGTTTTACTCACAAGATCATCTTTTTCTATCTTCTGAGATTTAAATATTTACCCATTACATTGGTTGGAGAAATAGGTACCACCCATATCATAATTAAATCAAAAAATCATGTTCCAATAATTCACTTAAAATCACATAATATCTTATTAAATTTTATGGGTATAAAAAATATGTAATCATATTTTATTTTATGTAAAAAGACAGGTTTCATAATAATTTCATCAAAGAACAACTTGTGATCCGAAGCGAGATTTAAAATAATATAACCCATGGAAGATAAACAAGTGTCATATGCATAATTACATCAAAAAATCATAGTGTTTTCTTCCATGTTCTCTGTTACCTAAACTCTCACAGAAATCCTTAATTATTTTTGTTGGAAATTCTGAGAGTTGGTGAAGGTAAATATTGTAAATCAAGATCTATGAAACATTATTAGGAATTGTAACAATATCTTTTACTCTAATGATCATCCCACTTGAATGTCCATATAAAAATCATCTATTATAATAAATATTAATATATTTCTATCTGATTCTCACTATTCACTAAAACCATAACCATAATGACATATTTTCTTGTCATATCGAAAAACAACATAATAACAAAAATAATTACTAATAAGATATATATAAATCTGGATGTCATACATAATCTAAGACACCCTAGGTTAATAGTAGGTTATTTATATCTAACATATATTTAAAACCTTCATTATTGTTCATGATATATTTTTCGATTCTCAAATCATATCCCCTGGTAGTGTCAATCAAGGTGTGTAGAAAGTCATATTTATATTTAGGAGATTATACTGAGTTAGGCCCATAAACTATTTTTAGAGTTCTTATCACTAGGGAATTTTATACCAAACCCACATCCGCTTGTTGTAACTAGAACATGAAATTTTTTTAGAAACCACTCACTCTATACTTCAAGAAAATTACAGTACATTTATCTATAATATTATTTCACATAAAACATATACTTAGACATGTACATAGGGTTATCTCAAATATTTTCTCATCTTAGTTATCTATGGTTAAGTGAACATTTTCACCAATACCGACTCTGATGACCCAATCATGACATAATGTAAAATTATATCTCTTATGTAGAGGACAGAAATCATTAAACAAAGAGACACACAAATACCATATTATTCTCGTTTTTTTGGAAACATGAAAACAAAAAAAACTATTTTATGAGTGAAATTAAATATCTCCGAATAGGTTCTTTATGACTAACACTCTTCTTAGACACATCAAACATAATAAATATCTACATAACCTAGTATATTAAACAGAAAAATGGGACAACTCATATTCTCAGGAAGGGATTTCCGGGAAGACATTCAAGTATAAACATGATCATAACTGTCTTATAATGTGATCATAACATATCTGTTCATACCCTACATATAATAAGATTAAAAACATGAATAATTGAATAAATATTGAACGTATCTAAGACATTAATCGCAAGGAACTAATGAATATAATCCATAAAAGAATAACATAATAAAAAACATGTAATTTTTATAGACACATAAGAATATAAAATGATTCCCATAGTATCCAAGCCATCACTACCAAGACCATCATAGCAGTTTGGGTTCAATACACATACCTTCTTTGTAGTCATGGTTAACTCACATGGCCATATTAATAACATGAGTTCTCTCATCATAAAATCATGGTAGTAATGATCCACTCTCATAGCATTCTAAGTAGTCAAGGAAGACTCCAAATACCATCATTTCTTATTTAGTGAGAAACAAAACCTTACCCAATGCATTGTAGGGATATATTGGTCCCACCAATTTCATAATGAAATCCTTAATTATTATGTAAAAATATCATTAAAATTATTATCATAACCAATGAAATTAAATAGGTATCAAAGAAAGCAATCATAATTTAAATTGTGAAAAAACATAGGTTTTATAAACATTCCATCAAATATGTCCCATGAATTGGGGATGGATTCAATATAATATAACTAGTGGATGTGAAACCATTTTCATAAGAATAATTCCACCAATACATATTCCCTTCATGAAATAATATAAATGGAACCATTAGATATTTTCTTATAAGAGAATGAGTAAAATAAAAAAATGTCATCTTAGATGGAAAATAACATGGAATGATATTTTGATGACATTTCATTAGGAAAATAAAATTTCCTCTATGAATAAAAGGTTATTTAAATAATAAAATAATTTTTGAAAATTATTTTGTTGAAAATAAACATGAAACATTATAAACATAAACATTAGTCATGATGCATAACTAAAAACACATGCCATGAAAAATTAAATTGAACACATTGTGGAAGGAATAAGAGCTAAATAAATTATTCCATATTAAACCATAAATATGGGTATTCTACTAGTTGAATATATGTCTCATGAGACCTACCGAAGCATCAAGGGTTATAAAGAGACCCACGCATCACATAATAATTAAAATGATTTTTTGATACGAAAGGGGACAAACATAAAAAATATATACAATCATATATAATGTTACATATAAAATTTGGATAACTTTTCCCAAACATTATGCATAAACACAATCCATTTAGAGTAAATTTTTGAATGGTTTTAAGATACCTCATCCACATTAAAACTAATAAAAACCACATAAAAAATAATATAGATGAAATTATAGGTTATAAAACTCTATGAAATAGAATATCCATCAAAGTATTTTTATGAAAATAAATATACTTTTAAATGAAACCATTGATAAATTCTTGAAGAAATAATCTTTAAACATTCCAATGATTCCAATAACACATTGAAACAGTCAAATCATAATCCTTTATAATATCATGATAATATAGATTCTCTTAATATGATATACCAAGGGATATTAAATAAAATACATGAAAGGAATAAGTGGTTAACAAGGAATATATTTCATTAAAGATAATATGAGGTGAGAAAAATCAATTTTACATTGGAGAGAAAAAATCAATTGGAAAACCAAATTAATTTGTCATTTATATGGTTCAAGACTGTTATATCTTGAAAATTATTGGGGAAGTGCATTAAAATTATATTTGAGTAATAAATGATGCACCAATAATTTTAAATCATGTAAAATGATTTTTTAATTATGAATTAGAATTAAAACATTTTAGTGTGGTTTAGGAAATTCATTAATGTGAATTTAATGTGAAAATGAATTTTTACATTCAAAAAACTGGGAATTAACCAAAAAAGATTTTTCATGTTAAATTTTATTTAGGAAGATAAATACAACATAAAAACTATTATAGAGTGAACTTAAAAATATATTTTAATTCCAAAAGTTCCTTGAATCAGTCTAACAATTTGGAAATTTTTCTGAAATATTAATTTATAACTTATAAATCCACATTAAATAGGGAAGGATAATTACTAGTTCACATATAGAGAAAAATTATAATGAATTTAAGAGAAGTAAATAAGAATAAATAATAATTTCATTGAGGTGATAATTGAATTATAGTAGCCTGAATAAAAATAGAGCATCATGTAGAAAATATTTACAAAATGTAACCAATTGAATTGTATGACCTAAGATTAATAATCATAAAATTATACATTGAATTTAATTAGAATATAAATATTCATGATATGAAAAATTATTCAGAATTATACATACACCATAAACATATAATCGTAGCGAATATAGAATATCTCACAAAAATTAAAGTGATATGATGAAACCCTTACAAACATATTTGCATGGTAATGGGTGTTATTATAAGGTCTTAATGATATTTAAAGGGGAATCACATAATTTTTATAAAATAAGGGAAGTATGGTGGAGGTGTGAAAACATACCCCATAATTAGTAATAAAAGGACACAACATAGGGGGTTCTTCAATAAATGTGAGAGAGATGATCTCCTTCCTTAAATATGAGAGTGTTTTTCTCTTAATATTAATGACCTGAATAACCAAATTTGGTTCATAAATTACAATTACCATACCTTTAATAGATTTATTTTTTTAAATTACGTTATTATGATCATTCATGGCCTCTTTGATGGGTTAAGGATATCAATTTCATTATTCGTTAGTGATCGTTTTCAAAATATTAATGATCGGATCACTTATAAAATAATATGATAGTTAATATAAGATCATTGATTAAGTCCAGAAAATATTTCATATGTTATTAATGATTAATCATAATATTTAATGGTTATTTAAATCATTTTTTATTTGGAGAGAATGAGAATCATTATATAAAACATTAATGATAAATTCTTGTATTTATTTGTAAATTTTTATCACAATTACCATTTTTGTATTATTTTATTACCTTATTAGTGAAAAAGATTCCCGAACATTACATAAGATAAACTACCTATAATGTAGTTATGTTCAACCATAAAAATGGATTTCTAATGAAGGTTGATGAGGGTAAACCCAATGAAATTAATCATTATACTTGAATGTGATAAATGAACACATCTTAGACGATATATCATTTTTAGCATAGATAAGGTGGATGGGAGATATGTAGAAGAATAATCGAATTAGCATAAAAAGATTAAAATACATGTATGGTACTTTATCTTCATTCTATTTGGATGAGGATAGGTTAGATATGAAAAAAGAACAAAGGAACTTGAAAATAAATGAAAAGAACATGGGAGTATATTTGGGAAGAATTTATATTAGTCACAAGGTTTGAGAGCAGCGATGTGAAGAGGGTTGAATAGGTGGGATTTACAGCTGAAGAGAGGAGGGTTTCATTAATATTTTAATCATTAGTTTAATATTTTCTATAAAAAATAAATAGTGATGATTATCTGATCATAAATAGTAATATGTACATGTTAGTTTGATCGATTGGTTCTTACATCATAATAACTTCATTAAAGACTCAATAAATCTATTATTTAGAAAATATTGTAAATTATTGTATTTTACTATTCAGCAGATAATAAAGTATTTCATAAAACTTGAAAAATTTCACACTATCCATTTTTTTATTTCTAGAATCCAAAAATGATATGCATTATAAAAAAATAATTTTATAAATATGAATAATTTAATTTTTAATTAAAATTCTAATTTACATGAAAATACAAATTTTAAAACATTTATTTACATTTTCAAAAAAAAGTACAACATACTTTCACAAAAATCAAATATATATACTATCATTGATTAGGTTACTATTAAAAACTGTATGTTACTATTGATGAGGGAAATAGTAGTATTCATACGAGGTAGTTACTATTCATCAAAAATTATGTTGGAAATATCAATAAATAAATGACATACTGATCAAAATTGTGTGTGTCATAATTTTGAAATTCAAAACAATGGGGTGGTAAAATTATGTTAACTGGCTAGGTTACAAGGAATTGGTTTTTTGTGGGGACTTAATCTTTCTTTCATTCAATAATAAATTTATTGGAAAATCTATGGGTGTTACATTATCCCCTAATTACAATAATATCATCCGAAAAATTTTATATTTCACATTGAATGTTAGTGGTTTTTACATGAAAATTTATTTATAAAAATCCCCATAATTCATATAGGGTTTATATAATATCATCCACTAATAGATTTTGGGAAATGTGGTGATCAAAAAATAATTAATGAAAATTGTAAATAAATAAACAAATAAATGAATAAATAATATTTTCTAATGAAGTGGGATTTATTATAATTGAAAACATGTTCATAGAAAAATAACCAAACTATGAATTTATGGTATTATAAAATAGGTTTTGATAAAGTTATATTACCCCAAAACCCTCACAATATCAAATATTATGATAACAATGTAATATTTAACGCTAATTCCATAATGTTGATGGATTATTCCATAATATAACGGTATAAATGGTATTTTATAATTCATAAACTTGATCTTATCATATGATAGTTCCTTAAGCTTCCTATACGTCATCTCTTTGGATAAGTTTCATCATGAGGTGTCATTAACCTCTAAATCCTTAAAAAATGATTAATTTAATCCATTTTATAAATGGATTATAATTCCAAAACAGAAAGATCCAATACATAATAATCACTCCCATTGTAGTTTGTACTATCCAATTTAAATTATCCATATATATCATCTCTCTATAGAAAAATTTATATCTCCTCATTATGAACATAATAGGGGTTTTCTATCCCTCAACCATATATTTTTCAAAATTTTGACCTACTACTGGGTCAATTTTCCATACTACAATTAATCATATGATCTCAAAGCCTTAACTAAAATTTATTGCAACATAATCCTTATATATTTTAGTTTCCTTATAACTAGTGAAATACTGGTAATATATTCAAAAGACATGTTTTTACAAGGAATATTGTTTATTCCACTACATCAATGGTAGTACCATAACATGATCTTTGTCCTGTAACATCACTTGGGGTATATTCCCATGAGGCTTGGGACATTGACTCACTTAGTGTCCTATGTATTTTAAGATATTGAATTGTAAAATAATGACCTTTTTCATACCCTTTTATTCCTGAACATGATGTCCTTTTTTCTAGGATTATAACAAACTCTTATTCAATGCAATCATTTACCAGTGGGTTTCCTTCTACAATTATCACATGTTAAAAACCCTTATTTCCCTTATTTAATTTATCCATGTTTTCCACAACCATCCTCTACATTATTTTCTTCCCTTCATATCTATATGACTCATATAATTTATTACATACCTTAGTAAAACATGATATTATTTCTTCATATTTTGAGATTTTGGGAGACTATTTACATTCGAAACGAGGGCTTATAACCATTTTAGATATGATCCTTATAACTATTTGAAAACATGACATTTGTGAAGTGCTCATATATTCATGTAAGAACAATTTATAATCAATTCAATATAATGTATTACCTCATTAAATTATGAACTCTCTGTATTTATTGACATGGTATAACATGTTACCTAAATTTATATATCTTAAATCCAAGAACCATATACTTTGGTTAAATTGGGGGAATAAATTCATCATAATGGTTTGTAAAATTATTATTTATTTACCAAAAAAATTTCCCTATGATTTTTGAACAAAGAGGGCTTCCAAACCCGTTTTGATACACCTGTTTTAGTTTGACTCCAGCTTAATGAATTGTTTTTGGCTTTTACCCCCAGATACATCTGTTTCAAATCCACCTCTACATGTTCACATCTTGATATGTATGTATTTTCTTTATTAAAAAATAATATATTTCATACCAAAATTCTAGTATGTCATTGTATTATTTTCCCCAATGTGTGTATGAGGGGTTTTTTAATAGTATTATTTTTCTATATCTTGATTCAATGTTTTTACTAAAAATTATATCATACTAACTATTATTCCCTGACTATAGATGCTAAGAGTCAGTGCCTTATTTTATTACAATGTTATTGATACAAGTAAGATTCATCCTAATGGACTGATTATTTTAGATTTTTTGGGATACAAGATACATTCAATTGTTAAAAATTAATACTTGAAACTAAAAACAACATAGCAGCTTCAAAAGAAAATCCCATAATATTTTTTATTAACCCTATAAATCATTCATATTATATTTTTCCTCGTAACCTAGAAAGATAAAACACTAGAAATGGGTGAGATAAAATGCTCAGTAGGGGTACAAAATATATTTGATAATATCATAAACATATACATTATTAATGGTGAGTATCTAAAACCATTTTCCTTTAAAAAATAACATGAAAACATTTTGGCAGGAATACGGGCTAAATAAATAATTCCATATTAAAGAATAAAAAGTTGTATTCTACTAGAATAATAACCCCATTTAATTAAAATTACTAGTTTCATAGTGCGGGAAATTCATATTCTAGAAAATTTAAGACACACCATCAAGGAATTGACTAAGACATGTAAAAATTATTAAGGCCTAGGCCAAAACCATATAAAAAATGGTCAAGGCCTTAGTCAAGTCTGCATCTATTTGTCTCATGAGCCATAAAGAATCATAGATGAGATATATTGGGGCCCACCCATTAAATAATAATTCATATTAATTCTATATATGAATGGGGATAAATATTAACAACATATACATTCATATAGTAACTAACATACGAATGGTAAATAACATTCCTCGAACATTAAGAATAAACACTATCCTTTCAGAGTAAATTGGTGAATGTTTTTAAGATACCACATCGAAATTTAAAATAATTAAAAACCATTAAAAAAAATTTAGATGATATTATAGGTGATAAACCGCTATGAAATTCCTAATTCATCAAAGTATGTTGACATAAAAAATGATACTTTCAAAATGAGAAAATTCATAAATTATTGATGAAATAATCCATAAACATTCCAATGTGTCCCGTTAAACCATGAAACATTCAAATAATAATCCCATAGAATATCCTATGAATAAGGATACTCTTGATATGATATACCAATAGGAATTAGATACACCAAATTCATGGAATAAGTGTTAAACAAGGTATATATCTCATTAATTTTAAAGTGAGGTGAGGAAAATCCATTTTACATTTGACTGAAGAGATCTTTTGAAAAATATTTTGAAATTTAAATATATATGTTCTAAAATATTTATATCCATGAATATAAAATGGAAGTACATTGATATTATATTTTAAGAATAAATGATGTCCCACTAAAGTGAAATCGTGTAAAAAGTGTTTTTATGGAATGTTTATATTAAAAACATTTTATTGGTGTTTGAGAAATTCATTAATGTGATTTTAAAAAGAAAAAAACAAGTTTACTCTCATAAAACCATAAATGAACCCAAATAGATTTTTATTGTTAAAATGGGTGATTTTAGGATTATAAATTTTTCTTAATGTAGATTATATATTGAACTTCATAATATGTATGAATTCGATAAGTTCTTTCAATCGTGCTTATGATTCTGAAGGATGTTTTAAAGATTAGTATTGACCATGTAACTACCCATAAAATAAAGAAGGATTATGATTGGTACACATATATATAACCTTAAAAAATAATTAAATATTAGTATATAATAATAAATAATAATTTCATCTAGGGGAGTAGGGAATAAGAGCAAGTCGAATGAAATTAGAGGTTTAGGTAGAAAATACCTACAACATTATAACCAAATAAATTGTATGTTCCAAAAATAATAATCATCAAATGAAATATTTAATATCATTAAAATAAATATATTCATGATATAAAATATAAATGGTATGTATTCATACAATATACTTGATTCATAGTTGTAAATACATATTATCTCACAAAAATGGAAGGGAGATTTAGAAACCCTTACAGACATTCAACATGGTAACAAGTTTTCATGTGAGTAATTAATGAGAGTTAAAGGGGAATACAATCATTTATATATCATAAGGGTGGTATGTTGGATGTGTTAAAACATACAACATAATTATGAATAACATTACAAAATATAGGGGGATTCTTGAATAAAAGTGATAGAGAAGTCCCCTTAGCTTAAATCCGAGGATGTTCTTCAGTTGATCTTAATTACCTCCATAACAAAGTTAGGATCATTAATTTACAATATGAAAACCCTTTATAAAATTATATGATTAATTAATACTTTATTATGTTCATTCATTCCCTTTTATATGGGTTAAGAGTACCAACTTCTTTTTTCTCGAGTGCTCGAAATCATAATACGCACGATTGGCTCACTAATAAAAGAGTATCGAAGTTCACGTGATATGGTAGTTCAAGTTCGAAATTTATTTTGTATTTTATTAATAATCATTAAGAAGATTTAATTGTTATAAAATTCAATTATTTTTATTTTTATTGATGTTGAATCCTTATATAAAGAATTAATGATAATTTTCATGGATTAATTTTTAGATTTACCAAACAATTACATTATTTTGTATTATTATTTTACATCATGAGTTCATAAGGATTATAAAAAATGCAATAATATATATATATATATATATATATATATATATAATTTTTTGGTTTGAAATCAAAAATAGTTTCATGACTATGGATGATTAAGGTATCAAATTGAATCAACATCATCCTTTAAATTGACTAATCAACAAATCATATAAGGTGTTACACTTTTAGCATAAATTCGTGGGAAATGATAGATAAAGTTGAATTATCGCATTAGAATAACAATATTCAACTAAATTTATGGTATTAATTAATTATACCATTTGTATGTGGATAGGTTTGGGAAGAAAAGATAACAAAGGATCTTGAAAATTAATGAAAAGAAAAGAGAAGATTTACCTCTTGAATTAACCTTCCTTGAGAGTTTTTTAAGGGAAGTGGATATTCCCTTTTAAGAAAAAAAATAATTCTTTCATGAGGGAGGATCATGGTATGAGTTTTTGGCTCAATTTGGTGATGGAAAAAATATTGAGAGGAGGGAAGATACTAGAGTGTAAAATGTGGTATTTTTAGTTGATGGGATGAGTGTTTTCGTAACCTTTTAATCATTAGTTAATGATTTATCCATTAGAAAAGAAATAATGGAGATTCCATGACAAAAAATAGGGAAATGTACATTTTATTAAGAACCATCAGGGCTTAATTCATCATAACATCATCAATGACTCTATAAATCAATTATTTATCATTTATTGTAAATTATCTTAATTTACTATTTACAAAAATCCACGTATTCAGAATAAATCTCAAATATTCACACTAACCATTATTCGACATGTAGATTATAAAAATGAAGTCCAATTTTTATAAATAATTTTCTATGTACGAATAATTTAATTTTTAATTAAAACATTATTTACTCTAAAAAATATACTTTTTAAAACATTTATTTAATTTTTCAAATAAATATGTGCATAATTTTTTGACTTAAATCCAATATATATATTATCATAACTAAGGATTAAATTCATAAGGGTATGTTACTATTCTTAAAGGTAAAATTAATATTCATAAGGGTATGTTGCTATTGACTAAAAAATAAGGTAGTCATATCAAGATCTAAATAACATCCTGATCGCATCCTGGTATATTAGATATTCAAAATTCAAAACATACTGGTGGTAAAATTATGTTTACTAGCTTGGTTCTAACAAAATAGTTTTTGTAAAGAATCATTATCTCATGAATTCAATTTTAAATTTATATGTAAATATTGGGGTGTTATAGAAATGATACAGTATATATCCATACTTGCTGTACAATGTAAGAAGAACATAACTTTTTCATAGAAAAAGGTTAGAAAAATTTCCAAAATATGAAAAAGAAAAGTTTATTTCTTGAAAACCTTGGAAAAGTAATAAAAAAAATTTCCTAATTATTAAATGATAATATTATATTATTATAGGAATCTATTTTTTGAATACATTATATTAAATTAATATTGATTTTTTGACCAAAGAGAGGGTAGAGGGGGAATTCTGGAAAACACTTTCATAACTATACTATGTAAAAATTACTATAAAAATGGTACCCATAAGAAAATTTATAATGAATAAACTATGACTAATAAGATTCATTATCATTCCTAAGTTATGGATTATGATAATTCAAAAACATATTGATAATTACAAACAATCATGGAAATCAATGAGGTTGTTTCAATATTCTATTATCATTCATTAACACGGAATCATAATCACCATGTAAGAAAGTAAAATTTAATTAATCCTAAAATTTATTAAACTAACATATATTCCAGATATAACATGTAAAATGGATTTATATAGACATCAAAAATTAATGTTGCTTCCTCATAAAACATGTTTATCAAAGAAGGAAAATTAAGAAAAAAATATCCTACCGATTTACTAGTTATTGAAACATTAACACCATTAAATAAAAATCATATAAGAAATGTATAAAAATATTTATATTTATTTATAGTAATAATTTAGAACATCCAGGGGTAGTGTACACACCAAATAAAAGTAATCGGTTGTGAAAAAAGGAATGTATCTCTCATATATGAAAAGTATGATGAAATCCTTGTACATTGTGTCATTACTCTCGTTGCACTCTATAAAACCTCTGATATAATAAATATAAAATTTATTATAATTTTTTTCAAAACCATATTATACTTATAATAAAATATATGGTTTTATAATTTATTTATATTAACATCTTATTCAAAATATTATGTTATGGTTTCACTTCGGGAAATATCTACATTTCCATAAGTATGTGTTTTAATTAGTTATATATTTGGTCCATATATATATATACCTTTATTTCATGAATTTAAAACCCGATTAAAAAATAATTTATATTCATTATAGGAGTTATATAATAATTCAACTAATGTAGAATTATGGAACGAAATACACAATTTATGAGGACGGTAGGTCGTATGTATACATTAATGATAATTCTGTTTATTTTTCATGTAGGAGAATGAATGTAAAAGTCATATATGTATTTATATATTTATTAACTTATAATTATTATATCATATATATAATATATATTCACTAAAACTATGCTTAATACATTTTATGTTGTGTATGAATGAATCTCATCTCCATGTAGGGGAGGTAGTCTGCACTTCCTGAAACAAAATAATCGTATTAACATAAAATGGAATGTATAAATATTATCATGTAAATAGATTAAATAATATTAAATTAAAAACATATATAATAAATAAAATATATAAATAGTGTGTTTATTATAATTTACACAATAAGAGGCCATAAAGAAAAAATGAATATTCATTGATTTGTGAAGCTTTAACTCACCGATCACATGAACAATATGTTCGTTACACATTATATGGTACTGTGTGTTAGTCTAGGTAAAACCCTTATAATAAAAAATCATTATATATTTAATATATTGGGTTTTTATACAATCATATAAAAAATTATTTTGTAGGTTTTTGAGAAATAAAATAAAAGAAATGATCTTCATAGATGACTTTACCACTTAATCAGGTAACTCTTTTGGGTAAGTGCCAAATAGAATTCTTTGACTTCTTCTAATAAGTGGAGTGTTTTCTTGTATTAAGGTAGTTATTTTGGGAAGTATTTTGGTATGATATTTTCTGAACCTATGTGTTTTTGTAGGTGTGAGGAAGAAGGATATGTGGATTAACTTAACAGAGAAGGGAAAGGACATACATGGAATTTTTTTAAAAAAGTAAGTTCTACCCACGTTTATACCAAAAAAAGTCCTAGAAAATAAACCAAACTCAATAATTTAAGGTGAATTGAATGTTATTGGTCATTTTATGGGTGTAGTAAAATTTTATTGGTCATTTTAGGTCATAAATTTTAATTTTAAAACATTTTTAACACAATATTTCCTTTTATCATTGTATTTAATTTTAGTAACATTCACTAATATATTTTTCTCCGAAAACATAATATAAATTTTTATGTATTATAAATTTTTCATCATTCTAAATATTGAATAAAATTTTTCTAAATTATATTTATAGAATTGGTAGAAATTAATTTAAAAATAATCTCATTGATGGGATGACACTACCAGTTTTTAAAATATGTTTGTCCAAAATATTTCTACATTTTTAACTCAATATCATAGTAAAATTTAATAAAATTACCTAAATTACAAAAATTTATATAATTATTATCTAATTAAACATTAAATACAATTTAAAATATAATACAATATTATAAATTAATTTGATGGAATTCTGATTTCAAAAGGAATTTCTATTTTTAACTTTTAATTAAATATGAAACCATATAAAAAAATGGTTAAAAAAATATCCTAACATAATTTTTATATTTCCCTTTCAAAGATGAATTTTATTTTTAAATATTAAATCTATAAAATTTGAAAATTTTGGATTCAAAATGGTGTCTTCATTAAAAGGAAATATAAATACCATTATAAAAATATACATTTCTGATCACAAATAGTGTTTGTTTTTATCTTATGTATATGATATTTATTGGATGAATATCCAAAAATATAAAAAATATAGCAAATTTATAAAAAACAAATATCTAAAACTTATTATAATAATTTTTTTTGTAAAACAAATTTGTTGGTATAATAATATTTTCTTATATATTCAATCAGTTTTCATTTTCATTTATAATTAATTTTCAACCAATAGATTCATTTTATGTTTTTTTAAATCATAGAATTTCAATGGTCTGTTAAACAGTTTAATAAATAATATTTTAATTTCTTATTTATTTATATAATATGACCATATACTGTATAACTTGGTCTTGTGTGTTACACAAGCCATCTAGGAAAGTCATTATTGCATGTAACACAAGCTATACTAAGTCAGAAATATAGAGAAAGAAAAAAATTATGTCATGTGAAGTGAGTGTTTTACATTATTTTGTGTATAACATAGACCTACATTGTTCTTTAATATAAAATAAACTATTCCTAGTGTTGAATGAAATGAAAAATATCAAAAATATTAAATTAATTTGACCTAAATTAATCAAAATATATCAAGGAGTTACAGAAGTAGAGATGGTTTTAGGTCATGAAATATTAATATCAAAATTCTAGTATAAATAATATACATAGGTTTTTATATATTGATGGTATAATAAAAATTTATAGATTTGGACAAAGAAGATAAATAACGATTCTTGCAAAACAAAATTACCTCTTCTTCAGGTATCTTAAATAAATTTGAAATGAATCATTACTACATTACATTTCATCCCAAGATACTTATTATAGGATGAGGGGAGTTAATTTTGGACTTTATCGATGGACCTATTTCCTATGAAAATTCATTTTAGTATTTTATGTGGAGAGGAGAGTGGGAGGTCTTTTATAAGTGGTGTTAGTGAAAGACATGGATTTTTAGGAATGAGTGAGTTCCACTCACGTGTTTTTGATGTACTAATTCCCAAATAAATTTCCTATTATCAAAAATAGTAGGTATTCGGTCAAAATAATCGCACAAAATAGGGTATTGACAACTTTTTTTTCATTTGGTAGAACGTATATTATACGTTCAACCAATATATGAACTCATTTTTAACAAAATCACCGTAATTTGTTTTCACTATTTTCACTAGGGTGTATTGTTAAAAATTGCATAACCTTATAATATGAAAATTTATTTTTATTATAGACATTAAATACAATTTTCAAATTCAATTAGCCTTTTTTCAAAAATCTAACATAAAATTAATCTCACATACATAATGGGATAGTGGGTTCCTGATGTAATAATGGTCAAATGCCTTAATTTTTTTTTTCCAAGTTATATTTGATATTTTACCTAAGGACCTAAATTGAATTAATTGATGCAAAATTTATCTTATTTAACTTTAAAATCAACACACAAAAAATGCATTATATAATTTGTAACGAAAAGGTTGTTTAAAATTGAATGTTTATATTATTCCATATTCCTCAAAATATTATCCTCCTCATGAAAAATAACAAAAAATATTCCAAAATTAATATTGGTATTAGGATTTAAGAACATATTTTCATATGGTAAAATATTTTTTATAAAAAATTATGAATTAACATTAAATTATGTGTGAAATTCATGAAAAAATTTATTTTTTTTAATACGAGTCTGCAATACAATCTATGAAGATATTAAATTTATTTTCAAAGAAATATTTTCATAATGCAATGGGTTATTACATGAAATTTGTTTTTTTATCTTAATTACTGATATTTTAATATAAGAGAAATAATTTTGTTTTAAAAAAATTTAAATAGAGTTGAACATTGTAATTTATTTAAATGAATGTGACTTTTAAAATAAATATTAGTATACTTTTATATTAATGTTATAATTAATAATTTAATAAAACTATCACGTATTACACCAAAAATTATTTCTACATATATAATTCAAAACCAATGTTTATTTTTCACATTTCTTTGGAATATAGTAAAATTAATTGAAAATTAGATGTTAAAAGCATGAGTTTTATGGAATTTTGAAAATTTACATTTTTAGAAAAATAATATTTCCCTTTTAAATGGTTCTTATTTTATTTCAATAAAATGATATTTTTGAATTTATTTTATAGAATTTTAAAAAATATAATTTTTAAAAAATTTCATTAATATTGATACCCACTAACTTGAGCTCTATACTTTTAGTGTTATAATATTAATTCTATCATGTATCACCTCTCATTAAAATCATTTGATGGATGCATCTTAAGATATAAATGATGTTTAATTTAATTAAAATGAAATATATTTTAATGTATAATGGTGTCACAATCACTTTTAATCATACTGTTCATGCCATATACAGTATAAGATTTCAATTTTTTCTTTTAAAATATCATGTTTTTACCAATATCATTTATCATTTACTATATATTAATTCCATTTTATATTTTAATTTAAAATGATATTGTGGTGTATATTAGTGAAGAGTTTATGGTAGAATTAGAAATGAATTTTCAGTGCCCCCTCTTACTGATATTTAGTTATACTTAATCTATTAGGCATGGAAATGTCTAAGTGACCGAAAACATTACCATATACATAGATGGAATACATTCAAGTATATATATAATCAGGGATGTAAAAAATTTAGTTTATTATAAGTTTTTGTTTTAGAGGTGAAAATTAGATAGTTTTTAAATTTTTTTTAAATATAATATCAATGTTAAACATATTTTTCTACTGTTTATTGGCCTAATGATCACATTTATTTTTTCCTCTTAGGCCTACTGTATTTACTAATTCCATTTTCAGCACTAACACGATATCATTTGAATATATATCTATCAAATTGTTATATATTTTTTTAAAATTAAACCCCTCCACATTGTCTTATTTCCCAATTCATATCATTAATACCCATTGAGGATAATTCCTATTATATTCGACAATTTAAACCCATAACCCTTATTAAAACACTCGATAAAATCATTTCCAATATTCTTGAAAATAAATTCTCGTATAATTACTAATAAAACTATTCCTTAGAATTAGTTTTGTTTCATTACTGGTAGAACCATTCATGATTAAATTTTGTTGGCCTATGAATTCACCCATATCTAAAATAAATGTTATATAGAAAGAAAAATTTATATTATACAAGACATTAGAAAGGCCTTTGATACCATGGATTGTAGTTTTATATATATAGTACATTAATGTTTTCGTTTCGATGAAAATTTTATAAAAAGAATAAAAACCATTTTTAATTCAAGTACAATTTAAATTCATGTTAATGGTTTTGTAAATGATTATTTCAAATTCACTAAAGGTTTCATACATGGTGACCTTGTTTTTTATTTCCACTTGTCTGTTGTAGAGGACTACTTCCATAGATATCTCACTCAATTGGGGAATAAAATTATTCATAATTACGTCCTTTATATATGAAATATGGTTCTCAATTCCCACCACCATTATGAGAATCATTTATTAATTTAAAAAGGGGAATAAAATTTAACTCAATTCATATGGTAGATTTTTCTCATCATAACACAAATTCTAGAAAATCTATGTACTAGAGTAAATCTATTATTTTATTTGGAAGAGGATTTCCAATTTTTTTTAAAAACATAACCATTATTGATTTCGGTGTCAAAGAGGGGTCATTCCCAATCACCTTTCTTGTTGTCTCTATCTTTTGTGTAATTTTTATTTATCTATTTAATTTTTTTTGTATTTTTTTATATTTATATTTTTATATTTTTATATTTTTTATATTTTTATCTTTTGGGAAATGTTTATAAGATTTTATTTTTCAAAAATAGATGATCAAATGAAAAATTATTTTTTCCCCTTGTAAAAGGAAATATTTATATATGGATTGAAATAATTTTTTTTCAACTTCATATTTTTTAAAAAAATGGTAAATTCATTGATGGTTTAGAAATGACCCATTAGAATTCCTAAAAATTTTAAATTCTCTATTATTATTTCTTTTTGGGGTGGAAGGACTCTTGATATAAAGTTAGTTACTATTTCTTGGATTAATTTCACTATTTATATTGTTAATAGTGGAAATGGAATTATAAATTAAAAATTATTTATTAATTATTTACAATCTAGGGTCACTTGTAAACCCCTGAATAATAACTTTATTTGTTTTAAATTTCATAGATGAAGGTTTCTTGAAAAATAAAAAAACTGAAATTATCTTAATTTTGAATGTGTATTTTTTCCATATAATAAATATTATTTTTCATTGATTATGTATCACTATATCAGAATGATTGTTTGAGATGCACCTCTATATTTTTGGTAGGATAACTAGATTTGATCACCTCTTACCACTATGGTGGACCCCTTGCAATCCTTAGTTGATACAAATATTTTAATAAATTATTTCTTGGACTATTGAGATTTTTATTTTATTATATATATAAATTGTAACATCTCCGACCGGAATCCACTAAACCGGTGCTCCAAGCTAGGTGGTTACATGACCTTAAGCGCGCCTCCCCATACAGAAAATGCTGCCGACTAGCGGTGGGTGTCTATGGGGTCAGGTGGGGAGACTATACCCCCTTTTTATCAGAGTAATCCAAAACAGACATAAACAAAATAGCGGAAACAATAACCAATAAACAAGGAACATGTATATCAACCATTTCCAACAATAAATATTTCTATTCATACTACAAGTGAAAGAGTGAACAGAAACCCAAAATAAAGACAACGACCTAAATCACCAAAATGGTCCCCGCTCTATGACTGGATCCTTAACTAAGTTCTACCCATGTCCACTCAATTATCTGGAAAGGAAATTTTCCCTTCTCCTGACTTGCCATCAAGAAGTCTGCTCAGGTACCAAATGGCAGCGTGAGTAGGGTGTCAGTACAACTCAGTAGTCCACCACTAATGGTGTCTACAAAATATACAGTATGAATAGGTAGTGCATGAAAAATAAATATGAATGATAATTGACACGTAATTATTTAAGGTTCTATTAACTAGTTCAGAGTCAAATCCATTGCCACTTCCATTACCATTCATTTCACACCAATTATCATCACTTACCATTTCATTACATTTCCATGGGTTAATCACATAAATTATGGTACATGGATCTAAGGCCAACAATCACATGCAAGAGGGTAAACACATCGTTACCCTATCTCACTAAGACTAACACCCTCATAGCAACCATATCTTCACCTCGAAGCCTCAGCCCGGGTGGATGCAACCATATCCTCACCCCAAATCCTCAGTCTAGGTGGATGCAACCGTTATGATAATAGATCCTCAGTCCTCATTCCTAACGTGTGCATTTAGGGTTGGGTTCAGAGCATCAGTCTTCACTCGACCCGTGGGCGTATAACCTCAAGTCATACCCCACTTTACCAAGCCATCTTCACATGTTTATATATCTAATTAATCATCACCCAACCATACCATTTCTGCATGGACAAACCATTTAGAAGAAACCACATGGGAAATCAGATTATGCCTTAACCCATTAACACATTACCATTTCACATCATTTAACCATTCAAAAAATTCCCATGTGTTATGACTATCTCACGAAGCATTCAATACTAGACCCATAATCTATCCCATTTTGGTCTTTAATCAGTTTACACATTAACGCATTTAACTCTTTCATCATTTCTATGAATCAAACATTCAACCCATTCCAAATAACCCTCAGGTTATATCCAAGTCTATGTACACCACCTAACTTATATTCTAAGTTCAATCAATCATGAAAACAAATTCGTCAATGGCTCTACCATTAACTACAACCAGGTCAATTGTTTAATTACAATCCCTAATCCTGGGAAAAGCGGGAACACCCCGTGGATGGCCCCAATTAAGTCAAGTCATTGTCAACGCATCCCATGGGGATCGTGAGAGTTCCCATTTACCATTTTAAGCATCCTTCATACCAAAATCATCGAGGTTAATCAAATATCATCAAATGGAAACCATGAGAAAACCCACATAAGCATAAATCCACCTTAAAAATATGGGGTAACGAATGTAGAACACCTACCTCGAAACAACAGTTGAACGCATGCTCAATCGAGTCTTTAGACCTTGATCCGACCATCCTTTGGAGATTCAACATAGAACTCACCCAAAATATAGGGTTTTAGAGCATTGGAAAAAGAGGGAGAGAAGATAGAAACCAAAAACAAAAAAGAGAATCAATGATGGGATTGGCCTTAACCGAGCTTTGATCCGCATCCAAAGACACTAAAAATGCATTATAAATGGGGTAGATCGACCTCTTAGATATCTTGGGAGATTTGACTCGCGCCTAGGGTGAAGAGGGATGAAATGAGAGGAAAATCCAGGTGGTTTCTTAAAATCCCAGAGTGGAAATTTTGTATTTTTTCCAAACATTAAGAGGTCGCACAGTTTTTTTGGATGGTTTGACAAACCGTTCGCAAACCATGCACATGCTATTGTCTGGAGGTGGAGGGTTGCACAGTTTACCGGGGCAGGCCGCACAGTTTGGCCCGGCCGTTCGCAGGCCGTGCGCCCAGGCCCGTCTTGCCCAATTATCCTTCTTTTGTGCCCCGAGCCCTTGAAACAACCCCAAGTCCTCTCAGACTTTTAGAATACATCCCTTGAAACCAAAACAAAGGATTCAACCAAAGAATAATGAAAATATACGCTTCCAAAAACCAGGATCTTACAACCTCCCCCCCCCCCTTATAACGACTCGTCCTCGAGCCGAGTTCCCAAGTCTCATTGGTCCACCGAAGAGAAGAGTTCATGCCACTTAACCCGCATATCCAATTCCCACTCACATGTTTCCTCCTGATCTTTCCTATGCATCCATAGTACTCGCACTAATAGAAAAACCTTTCCTTGAAAGCCCTTTTCACTATGATCCACCATACGAATCAGATGCTTCTCAAAGGACGCATCGACCTCAAGCTCCACATTCTCAACATCATCCAAGTGAGATTGGTCAAGGTGATACCATCAAAGCTATAACACATGAAGCACATCATGCATCCCACCATACCACTATGGAAGAGCCAATCGGTAAGCCACTGGTCCGATCCTCTCCACAATCTAAAAAGGTACCACATACCTGGGTGCCTACTTACCCTGCTTTCGAATCTGACAGTGACCCAACCTTGGCGACACCTAAATGAACACTTTATCACCCTTCACATATCAAGAGTTCTACACCTCTGATCTGCATACGAATTCTGCCTACTCTATGCCATAGCCATCCGCTTCCTGATCTACTTATCTCTCTTTGAAGTGTCATGCATGAGACTTGGTCCCAACAACTCAGGTTTACCAGCCTCTATCCAACACAACAGAGATCTACATGCCCTCCCATAGAGTGCCTCAAATGGTTCCACATGAATCGTTGCCAAAAAACTGTTGTTGTAGACATACTCAACTAATGATAGGTGCCTATTCCAAGAACCACCAAGGTCCAGGACACAAGCACTTACCATGTCTTCCAACACATGGATCGTACACTCCGACTGCCCGTCCATCTGTGGGTGGAAAGTCGTACTCAAAAACACCTGCGTACCATGCACCTTCTGCAACCCTTTCCAGAAACATGATGTGAAACGCGGATCTCGGTCCGAAACTATGGTCTGCAGGACACCATGCAACTGCACTATTTCTTGAACATACAACTCACCCAATTGGTCGACTGTTAAGGTCTCCTAAATTTGTAAGAAATGATAAACTTTCATTAACCGATCCACAACCACCCAGATTTAATCATTCTTCTACGGAGTCCTCGGAAGACCTATGACAAAATCAATTGTTACATCATCCCACTTCCATTCCGGAATGGTCAATGGATGAAACAAACCACCTGTGAGTTTATGATAGACCTTCACCTGCTGATAGGTAAGGCACCGTGCCACAATGCTCGCAACTTCCTTCTTCATTCCATGACACCAAATATGACTTCAGAGATCACGGTACATCGTGGTCAAACTAGGATGAACTGTCCACTTTGATGCATGTAACTCACGCATCAACTCTTATTTCACACACTTGGGCACAACCACACGATCATGAACATGAAAAATTCCTTCCACGTTGACGACCCAACCAGAAGGTAGATCCCCACCTTTATTACTTTCCTTTATGATCAAACACTCAGGATCATCATGATGACCTTCCTTAACTCGACTCAAAATCGTCGAATCCGTCGTTATGTAAGAAAGAGTGACTTGACCACCCTCCTCCTGCACCTCCAGGTGAATCTCTAAAATCAAAGCCATCACATTCCACTCGGTGCAGGACTCGTGAACTGCCTGATTCTGAACCTCCCTGCTCAGAGCATAAGCAATAATATTTCCCTTTCCTGGCGTGTACACTAACTCAAAGTCAAAATACTGATGATATTCAACCCATCTTCACTGACGAAGGTGAATATCCCATTTTGAGAAGATTTATTTTAATCTCTTATGGTTAGTAAACACAGTAAACTTTTCTCCCAATAGATAGTGCCTCCATCACTTCAAGGCGTACACCACTATAGCCAACTCAAGGTCATGAGTGGGATGGTTCCGCTCCTGGGGTCTCAACTAACAAGACCCATAATCCACATCCCACTCATCATGCATCATCACAGACGCAATTCCGACTCCAGATGCCTCAAAAAACATGATGTACCTCCTACCCGGCTTAGGTAAGATCTAGATAGGTGTTGTCATCAACAACTTCTTCAAATCCCGGAAGGCATTCTCACAAACCTCAGACCATTCGAACCTGATTCCTTTCTTGGTCAAGCCCGAGAGTGGTGATTCCAAGTGAGATAAATCCATAATGAACCTTCGGTAATACCCAGCCAAACCCAGAAAACTCTGAACATCTGAAACACTCTTGGGCTTCTCCCAAGATACAACTGCTAGAACCATCTTTGGATACACTGACACACCTTCCTATGAGATGATGTGACCCAGAAAATGAACCTCACCTATACAAAATTGACACTTTGATAGCTTGGCATATATCCAATTCTCTCTTACCATACCAAAGACGATGTCAAGATGTTGGGCACGATCATCGGGAGTTTTCGAGTAGAGCAAGATATCATCAACAAAGATGACCAAAAATCGATCTAGATAAGGATGAATGATCTGGTTCATCAAAGCCATAAACACTGCCGGTGCATTGGTCATGCTGAAAGGCTTTACCACAAACACAAACAACCTGTACCGACTCCGGAAAACTGTCAGTGGTACATCAGAAGGCCTTGCCCTCATCTGGTGATACTCATACCTTCGATCAATCTTAGAAAATACTGATTCACCCCTCACCTGATCAAACATGTCATCAATTCTAGTAAGAGGGTACAGATTTCTCATCGTCGTCTGATTCAACATTCCTTAGTCAACACACAACTTCAACGACCCATCAGCCTTCTTTGCAAAAATCATGGGATATTACCAAGGAGACGTAATAGGAAGGATAAACCCCTTACGCTCCAACTCCTCAAGATAAACCATCAGTTCATGGAGTTCTTCCAGTGCCATTCAGAATGGCGGAACAGAAATTGGATTCTCTCCTCACAGCTACTCGATTGTGAACTCGACATCCCTCTCAGGTGGTAACCCTGATTAATACTCAAGAAACACATCCGGAAACCGATCCACCATAAGAGGGAAATTAGATTTCTCCCCTCCATCGTCATCATCAAGCATGAGACATGACACTTGAGCTGTGAGTCCACTCATCTGTTGATAAAATGGCCATGTACGCCCTGCTTGAACATCCCATTCACCACGGTGGACATAGGCGTCACCCTCAATCAACTTGAACGATACTCTGCGACGATAACAATCTATGTGCACCCAATACAACACCAACCAATCCATTCCCAAGATTAGGTCAAACCCTGAAATCTCGAGAATGAACAAGTCCCACAGAAAACAATACCCACCAACTTCTAAGGAACAACCCTTGCACTGCTTGATATCCTCAACCCTCACTTATAACGGGGTTTAAATTGACATAACTCCACACACCCACTCCACAGGTAAACCTAGAACTACCAAGAGATGAGTAGAAAAAAAATAGTGTGTGTCACATCTATCAAACAACGCACTAGAAAATGTAGAATCTACATGGATCGTACCTCGAACAGTTGATAGTCTGGCCTCGCCATCACCAGGCGCAAACTGAACTGCCATAGGCTGACCTGCCCCCCTACCCTGGCCTTTAACCATAGTACCCTGCACCGCACTTCCCTGTTGGCGTGAGCAATCTTGACCTAGAGTTCCACGTCCACCGCCCCTGCGAGTACGGCCCATGGAGCTCCAACTGCCTGCTTGATACGAGGCAACAGATCCCCTTCCCGTACCTGGTACCTACCTTTCATCATCATGATAAATCACCTGCTGAGGGTTCCTACAAAACCTCTGCACATGCCCCATCTTTCCATAGGAACGGCACTCCACTGGAAGTCAAGGACATTGACCATGCATTTATACTCGGCCTACCACACTAATAATAGAACACCTGGTTCCCACTCTGATAGGCTTCTCTTCTCTTCTGACCACCTTGCTGGAAACCTTCCAAACGACACTTCCGACCTTCTGAAGATGCACCACTTGTCCGCCTAGCTAGCACGACAAGCCCAACACCTGAAGCTCCCTTCTTGTTCCCTTCAAAGATGAGTGCATGATCCATCACCTCTACAATCCGCTTCTAGTGGAAGATTTTTATTTGAGACCTAATCTCATGTCTCAACCCATCCTAGAAACTCCATGCTACCGCTTCCTCATCCCATACTAACACTTGGACAAAGCGTTACAAATCAGTGAAGCGACTAGCATAGTCCATCACCGATTGCGATCCCTGAGTCAGGCTCATAAACTCTGAAGCCCGATCCTACCTAAATGTCTCTAGCTATAAATGATGTAGAAACTTCTCCTGGAAAACATCCCACAACATCTCCTTAGCCTACTCGGTCTGAGCTTGAATGTCCCACCAACGCCTTGCCTGGACCCACAACATATAAATGACCAGCTTTACTTGCTTTTCAACAGGGGTCTCCTGATGATCTAGTATCGTCTGGACAAGATCTAACCAGAACCCAACTGCCTCTGGACCACCCTCTTCGGTGAAAGTCAAAGGGTGCTGCAGTTGGAACACCCTGGTCACTCCAAGCATACTCGTTGCAACCTGCCCTGGGTCCCGATCCACTATCTACATAAGTCAAGCCATGTTGTCTCAGAACTAGACTTCTCGGACTTTATTGATCACAACATTTTTATTATCCTATACTAGGGGAGTGTTCTCAGCAACATTGTCATGATTCCCAACTGGTAACCGATGTGGTGGTAGCATTTCTCTACATCACCTAGAATGAGATTTAGCACGCATACCAGAAAATTTTAATGACTTTATCCAAAGGCTCTTTACTGGCCACAACAACCCATTTTATATACTAACTCAACAAAATTAACACCTGAACTCGCCGCCCTGACCATTCCTACCATGTGCCGTGGTCCAAATCAGGTAAACAGCTATGCACTTCCACCAAACATAGACAACATGTTACAAAAACATTTCCCACTTCACTTTAACCCTTACATCAATTAAACATCATCTACCCACTTGTTTTATTTCATTCATCTCATTATTTCTTGGTTTCATGAAATGTATGATGCACCATACATTCCTTCCTCACACACCCACCCTGTGCTTGTGCCAAACACAATTCAAGTCACGTATCTCCCTTGGTGCCTACAGTGATGCATGAATACATAACCTCGTGCTGTTAAGGCCACGAGCCAAATATCATAAAATAGTCACATCAAACCACATGTGCATCACCCAACGATGAAATATCATCAATTGTAAAAACAAAAAACCAAGAACAACATTTCCCACCCATGGTGACTTGGGTTTTCACTCGTACATGGGTTAGCTACTCCCAATCACGATCTCATTACCAAGGGCCGACACATATGAACCCATGGAAACCTATCCCAAATGACAATACCTCAGAGATGGATAAGAAATACCTCTTATGATACCACTATTTAATGTCCTTGACTCAAAATCCACTGAACTGGTGCTCCGAGACTGGTGGTAACATGACCATTATCACACCTCCTCGTATGCCAAAGGCTGCCAACTAGAAGTGGGGGTCTATGGGATCAACTGGGGAGACTATACCCCCTTTTTATTAGTGTAATCCACAATAGAAATAAACTATATAGAAAAAAATAACCACTAAAAAAGGATCATGTATATCAACGATTTCCAACAATAAATATTTCATGTCATTCTACAAGTGCAAGATTAAACAAAAACCCAATATAAAGACATTGTAAAAAATCCCCGAAATAGTCCCGACTCCATGTTCGGATCCTCCACCATGTGCTACCCATGTCCACTCAAATATCTAGCAAGGACCTTTTCCCTTCTCCTGACCTAAAAGCATGAACTCTGCTTGGGTACCCAATGGCGTCCCGAGCAGGGTGTGAGTACAACTCAGTAAACCACCGCCAATGGTGTCTAAAAAATATCCATTATGAACAAGTAGTTCATGAAAAATGAATATTAATGATAATTTATATGTAATTATTTAAGCTTCCATTAACCAGTTCTGAGCTAAATCCATTGCCACTTCCATTACCATTCATTTCACACCAATTATCACCACTTACCATTTCATCACATTTTTATGGCTTAATCACATAAATTAAGTTACATGGGTCTTAGGCCAAAAATCACATCCAAGAGGGTAAACATATTGTTATCTGATCTCACTAGGACTAAAAAACTCATAGTAACCATGTCATCACATCAATGCCTCTATCCAGGTGGATACAACCATATACTCACCTCGATGCCTGAGTCCGGGTGGATGCAACCGTTAGGAGAATAGATCCTCTGATCAGTCCTCATTCCTAACACGTGCAATTACTGTGGAGTTCTGAGCATCAGTGTTCGCTCGACCTGTGGGAGTAGATCCTCAATTCATACCCCACTCTACATTGCCATGTTCACATGCTTATATATATAAGTAACCATCACCAAACCTTACCATTTCCCCTTGAACAAACCATTCACAACAAACCACACGAGAAATCACATTATGCCTTAACCCATTAACACATTACCATTTCACATCATTTGAACATTTACCAAATTCCCAAGTGTTATACCTATCTAACTAAGAATTCAACACTAAACCCATAATCTATCCCTTTTTGGTTATTAATCAGTTTACAAATTAATCCATTTAACCCGTTCATCATTTCCATTAATCAACCATTCAACCCATTACAAATAACCCTTAGGTTATTTCCATGTCTAAGTGCATCACCAAACATCAATTCCAAGTTTAATCAATCATTCTAACAAATTTATCAATGGATCTACCATTTATTACAAAAAGGTTACTTTTCTAATAAGAATCCCTAAGCCCGAGAAAAGCCGACAAACCCCATGGAAGGCCCCAATTAGGTCAATTAATTCTCAACGCATCCCATGGGGATCGTGAGAGTTTTCATTTTACATTTTAAGCATCCTTTATATGAGACACATGAAGGTTAATAAAATCTCATCAAAAGTAAACCATGATCAAAGCCACACATGCATAAATCCACCATAAAACTATGGGATAACATTTGTAGACAAACTACCTTGAAAATGTGGTAGATCGCATACTCAATCGAGTCCTTAGACCTTGATCTGACCAGCCTTGGGAGCTTCAACCTAGAACTCACCCAAAAGATAGGTTTTTAGAGCTTTAGATCAAGAGGGAGAGAAGATACAAACTCTAAACCAAAAATAGAAGCAAGTATGGGATTATCCTTACTCAGATATTCGATCTGCATCCAAAGTCACCGAAAATGCCATAGAAACGAGTGAGATCAACCTCTTAGAGCTATTGGGAGATTTGGCTCGTGCCTAGGTTGAAGAGTGAGTAAATAAGTGGAAATCCCGAGTGGGTTCATAAAATCCTGGAGTGGAAATTTCTTAATTTTTCCCAACTTTAAGAGGTTGCACAGATTGTCCGCACAGTTTGACAAACTATGTGCAAACCATGCACTTGCTTCTATCTGGAAGAGGTGGTTGCACAATTTACCTGGGCAGGCTGTACGGTTTGTCCTGGATGTGTGCAGGCTGTGCGCCCAGGCCTGTCTTGCCCAGTTTTCCTTTCTTTTGTGCCCTGAGCCCTTGAAACACCCTCTAAGGCCTCTCATACTTTCAGAAGACATCCCTGGAAGCCCAAAACAAGGTATTCAACCAAAACATAACGAAAACATACCTTTCCAAAAACCAGGATCTTACATAAATAATACAATATGATATTTCTAATTTTATTAAACTAATGATTTCTTAATCATGAAACCTACTTATAATGGAATTTTGAATTCTATAATTTTGTACAATATTAATTTATTAGGAAAAATAATGATTTATCTTGGATGGAAACATTGATAAACCATCGATTATGAATTTCACATTTAATATTGTTTGAGTATTTCACCCAACATAATACCCACTAATAATTATCTTTAATATTTTGAGGTCATTCATTATTCCCATTGTTGTTTTTGAAATCAGTGTACTGAATATACTAATCATCTGTTCTTCTCTGGTGCTACTACAATTTATTTATGGAAGTACATATATGATATTTTTTAATTTATGTGGCTTGATATATACTCTTTATAACCTCATCTTAAAATATTGACTACTCTATACATCTCTCAACATATCTAACACCTCTATATTTTGGTACTGGCTGAATTGGTGGATGTGAGAATATATGATACAATTGAATTTACTTTCCATAATAATTCTTTGAGTAATTATGTAGATTCAGTGAGGATTCATGATCATACCCAAAAAAGCAGGCTCAGTATAACAATGTATTTTTGAGGAATTCATTAGGTACATCATTTTCCATCACCAATAAGAAATTGATGGAATGAATTTCCATCATTGGGGTATATTTGAAGTATTTTTAAAATCCTCTCCATGGATGGATTATAGTTAATGTAGATGATTACTAAAATGGAATCCCATTTCCATTGGGTTATGGAGTGGTTTATAGGGAAAAAATGGGAATATTATTTGATGTTTTAATTTTACATTCAATATTTAATCTTACATTGAAATTATATTTTTTACTATTATCATTGTAGTAATTTTTTGAGGAATATAGGATTGAAAAAAAATACGGAGAGAAAGTGACTCAACCAATATTGTGAAAGTGGTTTGGATTGGTATGAAACATATTTATTGATATATTTCAACTCAATGGAAGACCTGTTTTCAATATCATTGGGAGATAAATCATATTATAACCCTTGAGTGTCCAGATGAAAACATGGTAACAGATGGGCTAAGCAATAAAGCATTCAATAACAACATCACATGGTCAGATGACAGTCCTACCAGTTTACTTGTTTATTAATATGATTGCAATAAAATTATAACATTCAAAATTTTGTAATGATTATTTATTTTTAATAAAAGTTCATTTATATTTTTGAATAGGGAATCCCTATTAATAATATAATAAGAGTAACCTGAATGATAATTGAGGTTCGGGTAGTAAATATTTACAAAATTAAAACCAATTTAATTGTATGGCCCAAAATTAATAATAATCCAATGATACATTGAATATAATGATAAAACAAAAATTCATGAAATGAAAAATCAATGGGAATTATACAAACACCATAAACATGTAATAGTAGGGAATACGAAGTACCTCTCAAATTTGGAAGTGATATGAAGAAACCCTGAAAATATTTCTGCCTAGTAATGGGTGATCGTGTAAGGACATAATCATTGGTAATGTGGTATCATGTCATTTTTATAAACTAAGGGAATTATGGTGGAGTTGTGAAAACATACCCCATAATTAGTAATAATAGGACACAATATAGGGGGGGTTCTTCAATAAAAGTGAGAGAGAGGGCCCCTTTCATTAAATATGAGGGTGTTGTTCACTTGATCTTAATGACCTGAATAACCAAATTAGGACCATAAATAAAAAATTTAGGAACCCTTAATATATTTTATTTATTTATAATGACTTTATTAAATTCATTAATATCTTTCTTGATGGGTTTAATGTATCAATTTCATTGTTCGTGAGTGCTCATTTTCATAGTATTAAGGATTACATCACTTTTAAAATAGTATGATAGTTCATATTTGATGGGATCTGAAGTCTACAAAAGATTTCATATGTCATTAATGAAGATTATGAATATTAAATTGTTAAAAATTAATTTATTTATTTTTAGTGAATGTGAATCATTATATCGAACATTAATGATAAACTCTTGGATTTATTTGACCATTTTTCTCACAATTACCTTGTTTTGTTTTATTATTTTAAATTATTAGTGAACAAGGATTCTATAACATTAAATAAGATAATAAACCTATATAATAGAAAATTTTACCAAGAAAATTGTTTCCTAACTACAGTTTATGAAGGTAAAACAAATTGAATGCATCTTTATACTTGATTGTGATAAATCATCAAATCTCAGATGATGTTTCATTTTTATCATAAAGGAGGGGGAAAGGAGGGATGAAGTTGAATTATACCATTAGCATAACAATATTAAAGTATATTTATGGTACCCTATTTTCATAATATTTGGATGAGGATAGTCTAGGAATAAAAAAATAAAGTAACATGAAAATAAATGAAAAGGAAAGATGAATTTAACCACTTGAATTAACATCACTTGATATCCTCTTAATAGAAGAGGATTTAGACATTTTATGAGGCCAAGGGATTCTAGTTGTTATAGATGATCATGGGAGTAGATTTGAGACTAATTTATATATGTCAAAAGTCATAAGTTTAGTGATGTGAACAGGGTGTATGGGTTGGTATTTACAGTTGAAGATAGGAGGATTGTTTTTAATATATTAATCATGAGTTTAATATTTTCCATAAGAAAATATATATAGATGATTATCTGACCAAAAATAGTAATATGTACTTGTGAGTTTGATCAATTGGTTCTTACATTGGCATAACATTATTAATGACTCAATAAATCATTTATTTATTATTTAATATAAATTATCATATTTTACTATTCACTAAATAATCAAGTTTTTCTGAAAAATAATAAAAGATCACCCAAATAATTTTTTGATATATAGAATCAAAAAATGATATCCATTATTCGAATGTAATTTTCTAAATATAAGTAATTTAATTTTTAATTAAAATCCCAATTTACATGAAAAATAAAAAATTTTAAAAATTTATTAACTTTTTCAAAAAAACATGTACATAATATATTCACAAAAATAGATAATGGTATGTTACTATTGATAAGGGAAACAGTACTATTCATATATGTGTATTAATATTCACCATATTTTATGTTGGTCATATCGAACACTAAATAACATACCGATCCCAACAGTGTGTGTGTGATTTTTGAAATTCAAAACATAGTGTTTGTAATATTATGTTTAATGAAAAGGTTGTAGAAAATTGGTTTTTTGTAGGGACTCAATGTTTCTTTCATTCAATATTAAATTTATTTGAAAAATCTTTGTGTGTTAGATTATCCCCTCCTTACAAAAATCTCATCCTCAATATTTGATATTTCACTTTGAATGTTTTTTGTTTTTTAGGTAAAAATTTATTTATGAAAATAACCATATTTGAAAAAGGTTTAATATAAAATCATCCACTATAAATTTTAAGGACAAGTGGTGGTCAAAAAATTAAAAATGAAAATTAAAAATAAATCAACAAATAAATGAATAAATAATCTTTTGGATGAAATAAGATTCACTATAATTGAAAACCTGTTCATATAAAAATAACCAAACTATGAATTTATGGCGATATCAATATAGGTTTAGATAAAAGTTGATTACCACAATATCATAAACTAATGTTATGAAAAAAATTTAGGTCCACAAGGATGAATACCCTAAGAGGTGGGGTGAATCAGGGTATGACTAATTTCAAAATTAATGCTCGTTCTGATCTTTTATTGCTATTAAGAAAAACACTCTTCTCTCCCTTTCCTATTGTACAATGTAAACAGAAAGTAAAGCATGCACAGGTCACAGTGATTTTTACTTAGTTCACCCTCATTGGGCTACGTCCAAAGTGCATACGCCGACAAGGTGTCAGTCGTACCAAATTCCACTAAACTTCACTAGCTGCGGATACAAGGTTCGGGTACAGTCACTCTGTCCAGGCTCACTACCTTTACAAAATTTAGGGTCAGCTCACTGCTTTCTAAAGTGTTACTCCCTTTTCTCTCTCTCTCTGGCTCACTACCACTAGAGAGAATCAACTTCTTCCTCTTCCCTATATAACTGATCTGGAAAGGATCCACTCACAGTTTATAGACCTGTAGGTCTCTTCGTTTTCATGAAAGAATGAATCTTCCTCTGTATGTAGATGCTCTGTTGAAGTACAAATTTCACCCATAGATGAATATCTCTTTACACCGAAGGTATCGGGAAAACATCCAGCTTCCACAGAGCCTGAAAATCACTGTTGGAAATAAACCTTACTCAGTGCGCAAGAATTGGCGTGCAAGTCACAACTGGCACACAATTCTTCCTCAACTACTTGCGCGACTCAAGCTTCTTCAACTCAAAACCAGCACGACTCACTTATGTCCTCTCTTAAACCACCTCAGGCACGCAACTCACCCTTGGTGAGCAACTTCCTACTCTAGCGCGAAAGTCCCACATGTGTGACACACCACCACTTGCGCGACATGCACACATGCGCGACGGGAGCTCTGAATCTTCAAAGTGTTGAACTCCGATGAATAATGAAGAGGGGTGGTCCAGTATTTATAGGCATTTGGCCACTCCTGCCCGACGGCGCACAACTCTCCCTTCGGCGCGCAAGTCACGTCGCGCAGGTCTCATCCCCTACAAGTCACTTGCGCGACCCTATTTCAAACATGCACGAACCTCTTTCCTTTGCAATATTTTGATCTACTGATCTTGAAAAACCATAGGCGCACAAGTTGTCAAGCCTCCTAGGCATCGGCGAACATGTCTCTTTCACAGCTCTCAAGTCACTTGCGCGACAACACCAATACTTGCGCAACACTTGTCCCTTTTCCATATTATGATGATATGATCTTGAAAAAAATATGGCGCACAAGTTTCTAAGCCTCCAAGAACACAGCTCACAAGTCCCTCTTCCAAAAATCACTTTTTTCATTTGAACATTTTCAAGCCCAAAAATTTGGCAAACACTAGAAAATGGCGCCACCTTGTATCTATTCTTTTTATGCCACCTACAGATCATTCATTCCTTTATCGACGTTCTTGAATCAAATATGGATCGTTGACCACAACTCTTGAACTGATTATTCCATCATGAAATCCTCTTTGTCAACAAATTTTTATGTCATCGTTTTTCTTTGTCAACAATCACCATTCAGATGACCACTTTGTCAACAAATACAATCACCTCAACAATGCTTCAATGATACCTTGAGGGATTTTTGCCCAACAATCTCCCCCTTTGGGTTTGTTGACAACTTTTCCATAAAAGGATACATCGTTGATTCTTCAGCCACCATTTTCCTTTTGTGATTCTGATAGCGATCAAGGATTTACTCAACACATACTCTAATCCCACATGAGAAATTCTCAGCGTGAGAAGCAAGAGTAAATGAAAGGTTCATCAATGAATCACTTCATCTCTAACATCCATTGTTGACACCAAACTGATACAAATTTTTACCAAACTAGTACAAATTGTTGAAAATCTTCTTACCACATTCCAACATCTCTCTTTTTCTTTTATCACAATCATCAGCTATCGTGATATATATTCATTGATCGATCACTTCCAGAATCATCAAATTTAAAATGTTCCCCCTTTCTCATTGCTCCCCCTTTCTCACTGCTTCACATGCCAGCTTCCCCCCATATCAACCATGATTTCTCAAGTATCCACACTGTATCCCCCTTGAACAAACACTAATTTCTCCCCCTTGGTCAATGAACCCAAAGGTCACTCCTTTATATTCTGTAACAGAGTATAGAACACAAATCAGTACACTAGGGATAAACACATCATACCTCAGGGAGAGGGGGATTTACATCCGCACGCTTTTAAGTGCGGCGAAACGACTAAACTCCTATAGCCAGTCGATACCTTTCGAATGCTTCTTTGGGTAAGGCATTTTTCAGAATATCTGCAACCTGTAACTCTGTAGGAACATACCCAAACTTCACAAGACCTTGATCCACTTTCTCCTTGATAAAATGATATTTGATCTCTGTGTACTTTGTCCTTGAGTGATGAACTTGATTTTTTCTAAGATTGATAGAACTTGAGTTATCACACTGGATTCTGATCAGATACTTCACTTCAACTCCCATATCGTCAAGTTGCTTATTCATCCATAATAACTGTGTGCATGCTTGAGTGGCCACAATATACTCATCTTATGCAGTGCTTAATTAAATGGAATCCTGCTTCTTGCTTAACCAAGCAATACATAGTCCGCTTAGATGGAATTCACCTCTAGATCTTGATTTCTTGTCATCCGCTGAACCGGCCCAATCTACATCAGCATATCCCAATAACTCTGTCTGAGATTTGTCGTTATATGTCAAGTCGATGTCCACAGTGCCATTGATATACCAACGTATTCTTTTCACTGTGATCATGTGACTTTCCTTGGAATTACTCTGATATCTCGCTGCTTGGCATGTGTCGAAAACAATATTAGGCCTTGTCGCGGTCAAGTAAAACACACTTCAAATAATTTTCCTGTATTCTGTGATATTAACTGCCTTGGCATCCTCATCTTTTGATAATTTCATCCAGGTAGCAACCAATGTTTTCATCTCCTTGGAATTTTCCATGCCAAACATTCTTAACACCTCCTTGGCATATTTGGAATGATAAATGAATGTTCCATTCCTTCCTTGTGTCACCTGTAGACCAAGGAAAAACATTATCTCACTAATCATTGACATTTCAAACTCATATTTCATGAATTTGGAAAACATTCTTCACTAAGATTCATCTGATCCACCAAATATTATGTCATAGACATAGACCAACACCATCATCTTTGATTACTATTTTTGTTGAAAAAGATATTGTAATCAACTCCACCATTCTGGAAACCAAGCTTCTTCAAGTAATAATCAAGCCTTGAGTACCATGCTCTTAGTGCTTGTTTCAGTCCATACAACACCTTATTCATCCTAAAAACTTTGTTCTCATCCTCATGAATAAGAAAAACATATGGATTCTCAATATAAAACTCTTCATCCAGAACCCCATTTATAAATGATTATTTCAAGTCCATCTAGAACACATTGAACTTTCTTTGCACTGCTGTGGCAAAAAATTATCTAATTGTCTCCAGCCTTTCAACTAGTGAAAATGTCTCATCTACATTTATTCCCTCTATCAAGAAGTATCCCATGCACACTAGTCATGCTTTGTTTCAAATCACAGTTCCATATTCATTCATCTTGTTGCGAAAGACCCATTTAGTTCCGATGACATTCTTTTCTGTTGGCCTCGAAACAGTCTCCCATGTCTGGTTCTTCTTGATTTGATCAAGATCTTCATTCATATCCTGAACCTAGTTTTCATCTCCATCTGCATCGGAAAAACATTTCGACTCCACCTAAGATAAAATCGATGTTTGCTATAATGACTTCAGTCATTGAGTCTGAACTGGAGCTGTCCGATCACCAATGATATTCTGCCTATCAATTTCAGCTCGACTCATTTGTTTCCTTGCAGACACAGACATGAAACTTTCTTGTTCATCCTCATTATTTTCTTCTGAGTCAGCCTCTACCACTTCTACTTCCCCTGTGTCTCTTACCTCATCATCACTTTCATCCAGAAACTGTTCACTATGCCACTGAGTATTCTGTTCATTTTTTACTACAATGGCGTCGTTGCTCTCAACAATTTTTCCCAGCCACTTGTTGAAGCATTTATATGCTTTGCTTTTCCCTGAGTATCCAAGGAATATCCCCTCATCTCCTCATGCCTCAAACTTCCTGTGATTTTCTTTTTTCAGAATGAAAAACTTAATTCCAAATATTCTAAAATATTTCATTGTTGGATTATTTCCGTACCACAGTTCATACAGAGCCTTCCCTTACTTCGGACACAATAGAGAGTTGTTCGAAACATAGACTGATGTCAAAACTATTTCCTTCCAAAATTTCCCTGTTATGTATTTTTCAATAAGCATCGTTCTGGTCATGTTGTTGATGATCCGATTTCTCCTTTCAACCACTCCATTATGTTGGGGAGTTCTTACTGATGAAACTTGATGCCTTATCCCATGTTTCTCAAAATAGTTTTCAACTTGACTGTTTGTGAATTCCATACCATTATCAGTATGAAACTTCAGAATTTTCTGCCCAGACATCTTTTCTGATTCCCTCCTATACTGCTTTATGCAACTGAAAACCTCTGTCTCATGGGTAATGTTGAATACCCATGTCATTCTGCTATAATCATCAATGAAAGAGACATAATACCTTTTCCCATTTATAGCTCGTGGTGAAATAGGTCCACATACATCAGCATGTACCAATTCGAGCACTGTGGATGATTTCTGTTCCTTTGGCATGTATGTTTTTATGGTGATCTTCCCTTGTTGACAAGCATCGCATGTATGAGAACGATCACGTGATTTGTTGGGAAGGTCTCTAGAAGCATCAAACATTACAAGATCATCCATAGATGGTTGGCATAGATGACCAAGTCGCTTATGCCACAACTGGTTTTCATCCTCTCTGGATAAAAGGCACAAATCTTCTTCCCCACATACAAGGATAAGATTTTCCTTTATCCTTTTTCCATGTAGAACAACTGCTCCATATTTTTCATTCATAACACACATCTTCTTGGTAAATTGATTAGTGTGCCCAAAGTCACAAAATTGACTGAAACTGAGTAAGTTATGACTAAGCCCCTCTACTACTAATACATCAGCATGTCTTATTTATTTTCCCCCAAATTTGGCATTTCCGGAACCACCAATCTTCATCCCTTCATCATTCCCAAACATGAAAAATCCCTCTTTTCAATATTTTATGTCTATAATTATATCCTTGTTCCATGTCATATGGGATGTGAAACCACTATCAAGGATCTATATTCCTGAACGATTTGAAGCATTAAGGGAAATTTCCACAAATACTGCCTTTTCCACTTTCTTATTCTTGGTCCAAACTTTTTCCTTCCCACTCAGCATAGATTGAGACTTCTATTCTTTCTCAGAGTATGATGGACCAACTTCATCATGAAAAGCCGTAAATCTATTCTTCATTTTTAACTCACCTGTGGGTTTATTGATCTGCTGTATGCGAATGTTTTGATTCTGCTTTGGCTCATTTCTCTGTATGGTCTAAGTACAATACCTAGCCCTGTTTCCAAATCATCTACACCAAAAATAGTGTCCTTCGAAATATATTCTGGAAAATTGTTATCTGTTTGGATGCCACCTCTGTTCTTGTTCACTTCTATATCTCTTGGATATGGAACACACATACTGTGAATTTCCCATCTTCCCACAACAATAACACCTGATAGAGGGTGCATTCCTTCATGTTACTTTAGCACTATGATTTTCTCTTTGGGATCTCAGAATATTTTGATTCTGTTTTGTGCCCAAATCGACCTTCAATTTCGGGACGGGTGCTTGCGGTCTGACATCAACAAACACAGATTTTTGTTTCTTATCATGCCCTGAATCAACCTTGGCATTTGAGATTTCATGCTGCTTCACTCCTATTGAACTACGAGCCTCCACTTTCATCTTCTCTGTCTTCTGAATGGACTACTTTTCTGATATCACATTGGGGGTCAAAAGTTTTACTTGATCCTTCATTTTTCGTCACAGACTGAAGATTTTTTCTTCAAGTTAGTTGATACGTCTGACCTGCTCCTTTACTGTGTTAGTCAAACAATCAATTTCCTTCTTTTGTTCCTCAATTTTAATCATATGCTCAATACTATTTTCTGAGCTCTCTAGTGTTGAGGATTTTTGTTTTTCAATTTCTTCTAACAGCTCAGAATTTTCTTCATCATGTTGTTTTATATAGAGTTTGGCATCGGGAAACACTTTATTGGATTTCTTCGTTTTGGCTCTCCAAACGTCTATCTCCTCAAGAGCGGCTTCCAATTCGACTTCAATATCAACTCTCCCTTCAATTTATTCTTTTTATTCAGCGTCAGCTCTTTCCTTTTTATGAGAACTACCAACAATCTCCACCAAAAAATTTACCCCATGATCTCTACAATTTTCTAACTCCTCAACCTCTTCATTCTCATACTCATCTAAACATTCAAATTCTCCTGAAAGAAGATTATTCTTCTTGAAGAAATTTCTCTTGAATTGTTTCTTCTCTTTCACAAATGCTAAAGACCTCTTTTTTGAAATTTCAACTTCATCATCATCATTTAATTCTTGAAACATTTTGGGGCATCTTGCAGCAAGATTGCCAACTTTTCCACATATAATGCAAGCTAGTGGAAGTTTCCCTTTGAACTTTCCTTTTCCTCTTTGAAGATTTGAGGAATGGAATGAAATAAACTCATCTGTCTCTTCTACTTGCTGATAATCTTCAATGGTGATATTTTTCAAGTCCTCAAATTCCATCTCATTGAATTTTCCCTTTTCTACAGCCTCTTTGTCATCATTCCTCATCTCATATGCAACCAAGGTACCGTGTAAGTTGTCCAGTGACAACTATTTGGGATATTTATCTTCTATAACAGAAACATTCAGATTGAACCGAGGTGGAAGCTTCCTCAAGATGCGCTTTACGATCTTTATGTCTTCAATGACATCACCAAGACCACACAAATCTTCCACAACAATACTTACCCTATCAAAGATTTCATCAACAGACTCATTCAGGTTCATCTTCAGATCATCATACTTATTCCACAACACTTGCAGCTTTGCCTCTCTGACATTTGTATCTCCTTCATATATATTAAATATATTTTCCCACATGGAACATGATGTTTTTCATGACAACACCTTTTTATAGATAGGATTGGATAGGGCTCCCCCTAAGGCATTAATTTCTTTTTCCTCTGCATCCAACTCTCTACGTTCAGCTTCTGATAATGCGCCACTATTAATATTTGCTGTTATTCCATGCATTGCGGTTGTGAATACATCCATTCCCAATGATCGGAATTAGTGTTGCATCTGATTCTTCCATTGCTGAATGTTGATCTCGTCGAAGATCGGAATCCCTTTATGATTGGTGACCTCCATTGAGATAAGAACTAATATAAACCTTTCCCTCGGATACCAATTGTTAGGTCCAAAATGTTGAATTCCATGAGAGGGGGGATGAATCAGGGTATGAATAATTTTAAAATTAATGCCCATTCTGATCTAGTTTCTCTGTTAAGAAAATCTCTCTTCTCTATCTTTCTGGTTATACAATGTAATCATAAAGTAAAGCATGAATAGGAAACAATGACTTTTTACTTAGTTCACCCTCATTGGGCTATGTCGAAGAAGCATACTCCGACATGTTTCTGGTCGTACGAAATTCCACTAAACAACACTAGCTATGGATACAAGGTTCGGGTACAGTCACTCTGTCCCAGGCTCACTGCCTTTACAAGATTTAGGGTCAGCACACTGCTTTCCCAAGGGTCACTCCCCATTTCTCTCTCTCTGGATCACTGCCGGTGGAGAGGATAACCATCTTCCTCTTCATTACCTCACTGCTCTGGAAAGGATCCACTCACAATTTATAAACCTGTAGGTCTCTTCATTTTAATGAAAGAATGCATCTGCCTCTGTATGTAGATGCTCTGTTGAAGTACAACTTTCACCCGTAGATGAATATCTCTTTGCACCAAAGGTATCAGGGAAACTTCCAGCTTCCACGTAGCCCGAAAATGACAGCTGTAAATAAACCTTACTTGGCACGCAAGTCAATCTCGGTGCACAACTGTCGGCGCGTAGGTCACACCTGGTGTGAAATTCTTCTTAAACTACTTGCGCGACTGAAGCTTCTTCAACTCAAAACCTACGTGACTCACTTCCATCCTCGCCTAAACCATTTCAGGCGCACAACTCACCCTTGGCGCACAACTTCCTACTCTGGCATGCAAATCCCACTTGCACGACACACCACCACTTGCACGACTTCCACACATACGCGACGGGAGCTCTTAATCTTCAAAGTGTTGAACTCCAGTGAATAATGAAGAGGTGTGGTCCTGTATTTATAGGCATTTGGTCACCCCTACGCAACGACGCACAACTCTCCCTTCAACGCGCAAGTCTCAGCGCGCAGGTCTCATCCCCATCAAGTCACTTGCGCGACCCAATTTCAAGCTTTTGCGAACCTATTTCCATGGTAATATTTTTATCTTCTGATCTTGAAAAACCATAGGCGCCCAAGTTCCCAAGCCTCCTAGGCATCAGTGTGCAAGTCTCTTTCATGGCGCGCAAGTCACTTGCGCGACACCACCAATACTTGCACGACACTTGTCTCTTTGCCATATATTGATGATCTGATCTTGAAAAACATATTGCATGCAAGTTTCCAAGTCTTAAAGAACACTGTGCGCATGTCCCTTTGCCAAAAAACCACTTTTTTCATTTGATGATTTTCAGGCCCCAAAATTTGGAAAACACTGGAAAACGACACCACTTTGTGTCTATTCTTTTTATGCCGCCTCCAGATCATTCATTCCTTTATCGACGTTCTTGAATCAAACATGGATCATTGACCACAGCTCTTGAACTAGACATTCCATCATGAAATCCTCTATGTAAACAAATTTGTATGTCATCATTTTTCTTTCTCAACAATCACCACTCATATGACAACTTTTTCAACAAACACAATCACCTCAAAAATGCTTCAATGATACCTTAAGGGATTTTTGCCCAAAAATCTCCCACTTTGGGTTTGTTGACAACTCTTCCATAAAAGGATACATCGTTGATTCTTCAGCCACCATTCTCCTTTTGCAATTCTGAGAGAAATCTTGTAATTGGAATGAAAAAGGAGCAGTTAACACAATGGATATGGATAATGTTATTTCTAAGACACCAACACACCAACGACGGTCAAATGTTTTAAATGTGGAATGTACGGGCATTGTGCAAATCGATTCCCTTATGTAAAATCTCATGAAGAGAATGAGAATGTTTGTATGAGTAGTATTTATGTTGATGCTAAGGAAGAGACTATAAATGAAACATAAGATGATATAAGTATTGAGGAATAAAATGATGAAGCTCGGTTAATGGTTTAAGAAGATAGTGGAATGATTTAATGTTTATAAAGAATAATGTATGGTACTATGAAATAAAGAAATATCTACCAATTGTTACACTATTTTGTTCCTTTATGTATTTGATAGTATATGTTGAATGGTATCGGCAACCATGAGGGATTTTTTCCCAACAAAAATTTTATTTACAGTATAAAATATTATGATAACAGAATATTATTTAAGACTCTTTCCATAGAGTTGATGGATTATTACACTCTATAAGTGTATGAATATATTTTTATAATTCATAATCATGATCTTATTCTTTGATAGTTCCTTGGACTACCTATACATAAAATCTTAGCATAAGTTGCATCATGTGGTGTCATTAACCACTAAATCGTTATAAAATTATTAATTTAAACCATTTTACATTAACATTTTAAATGATCAAGATCAAATACAATAGAATCATTCAAATGGTATTTGGTACTATCCAATTTTCATTATCAATATATATCATCTCTCTATTCCAAAATTGATATCATCGCATTATGAACATAATAATGTTTGTCTATCACTCGACCATATATTTTTAAAATGTTTAACCAGCTACTGAGTCAATTTTCTTTAGTACCATAAATCATATGTCTCAAATCTTTAATGAAACATTATTTTAGTACAATAGTAAAATATTTCATTATTCTTATAACTTGTGAAATAATAATAATATATTCAAAAGAAATATTTTTTACATGGAATATTAATCATTCCACTATATCTGTGGTAGTGCAATGACATGAACATTGTCCAGTGACATCACTTAGGGTATATTACCTTCAGGATTGGGACATTGATTCACCAAGTATCATATCTCCTTGCAGTTATATAATTGTACAATAGTGAACTTATTCATACCCTTGTATTCACGAACATGGTGTCCTTTTTTTCAACATGTATAACAAACACTTCTTCCATGAAATCATTTAATAGTGTGTTTCCTTCTACAATTATCACATGTAAGAAAACCCTTTATTTACCTTATTTAATTTATCCATGTTTTCCACTACCAACCTCTATATCATTTTTTCCATTCAAATTCATATGACTCATATAATTCCTTACATACCATGGGAACAAATGATTTTACTTCATCATATGATGAGGATACTTGGAAGACTATATTCCATTTAAGTGATTGATTAAGACCATTAGAGAAATGATCCTTATAACTAATTGCATCATGTAAATTTGTGGTCTTAATCAATCATGTAAAACTAAAAACAACATTGTAACATAATACAAAATCCCATAATTTCTTTAATTAACCCTACAAATCATTCATATTATATTCACCCTCGTAACCTTGAATGATATAACACAAGAATGGGGTGAGATAAAATGCTCAGTAGGGGTAAAAAATATAGTCGATAATATCATAAACATTACCATTATGTATGGTGAATAATTAAAATCATATTCCTTTAAAAATAAACATGAAACAATTCTTGCAGGAATTAGAGATTAATAAATAATTCCATATCAATTATCAAACATGGGTATTCTACTAGTAGAATAACCTAATGAAATTTTAATTTCTAGTATCATAATGAAAGAAATACATATTTTGGAAAATCTAAAACATACCATCATTTCCATGGCCAAGACATATAAAAATCATTAAGGCCTCAGGAAAATCCATATCAAAAAATGGTCATGGCCTCAATCAAGTCCATATTTATTTGTCTCAGGAGACATAAATATGCATAAATGGGATATAGTGGTCCCCACCCATCACATAATAATTCCAATGAATTGTGGGAATAAACATAAACAACATATACATTCATATAGAAACTCACATATGAAATGTAAATAACATTCCTTGAACATTAAGCATAAACACTATCCATTCGGAGCAAATTGGTGAATGGTTTTAAGATAGCACATCCACATATAAAATAAAAAAACTTTCAAAAAAAATTTATATTATATCATAGGTGATAAATATCTTTAAAATACTATATTCATCGATATATGTTGACATAAATAATGATACTTTTAAATGAGAACATTCAAGAATTCTTGAGGAAATAATCCATAAACATTCTAATGTTTCACATATCACCTTGAAACATTCAAATAATAATCCCATAGAATATTATATGAATAAGGATACTCTTGATATGATATAACAATGGGAATTAGATACACCACATTCAAAGAATAAGTGGTGAAAAAGGAGTATATTTCATAAATGTTAAAGTGAGGTGAGGAAAATCCATTTTACATTGGAAGGAATAGCTCTTTTGGAAAATATAATTCAATTTTCATATATATGGTTTTACATATATCATAAAAAATAAAATTAAATTACATTTAAATTATATTTTAGGCATAAATGATGTCCCACTGAATTGAAATAATGATAAATGTCTTTTTAACGAAGTTTTATAATAAAAACGTTTTAGTGGAGTTTATGAAATTCATAAAAGTGATTTTAAAGAGATTTTTATTACTCTAATAATACAAGAAATGAACCCAAATAGATTATTGTTGTCAAAATGTGTGATTTTTAGAAGATAAATATTTCATAAAATATATTATATAGTGAACATAAAATATGTTCGAATTCAAGAAGTTCTATCCATCGAGCTTGGAATTATGAAGGATGTTTTAAAGATTAGTATTGACCATGTAACTACCTAAAAAATAAAGACTTATGATGATTGGTACACATATATATAAAATTAAAAACAAATTGGTTAGTAAATTAGAATAAATAATAATTTCATCGAGGTTAGTAGAGAATAAGAGCAACCAGATCGAAAATAAAGGTTCGGCTAGAAAATACATACAACATTATAACCAAATGTATTGTATAAACCAAAACTCAGAATAATAAAATGATACATTTAAAATAATTAAAATAAATATATTCATTATATGTAATATAAATAGGTTGTATTCATACAACATACACGAGTAACAATTGTTAATACAGATTATATCAATAAAATGGAAGTGAGATGTAGAAACCCTTACAAACATTCATCACGGTAATGAGTGTTCTTTTGATGGATTAATGAGAGTTAAAAGGGAATACAATCCTTTATATATCTATTGGTTAGTATGTTCAATGTGTTCAAACATAAAATATAATTATGAATAAAAGTACACAACATAGGGGGGATTCTTGAATTAAAGTGAGAGAGAAAACCCCTTACCATAAATCTGGGGATGTTCTTCACTTGATCTTAATTACATTAATACCAAAATTAGTTTCATTAATGATCCATTTGATAACTCTTTATAAAATTATTTGGTTAATTATGAAATTATTATGTTCAATCATAGATTTTATATGGGTTAAGTGTACAAATTTTATTTTTCTTGAGAGCTCGCATTCATAATATGCATGATTGGATCACTAATAAAAGAATATGGTACATCATATAAGATGTTAGCGGACGTCCAAAATTGATTTCATATATTGTTAATAAAAATTAAGAATATAATATATTTATAAAATTCATTTTTTATATTTTTAGTGAAGGTGAATCCTTATATGAAACATTAATGATAAATGCATGGATTAATTTTGAGATTTGGAACACAATTACATTGTATTGTGTAATTATTTTACATCATGAGTGCATAAGTATTCATGAAAATTAAATAATTTATATATATATATATAATAGTTTGGTTCAAACTCAAAAATGGTTTCATGAATACAATTGAACTATGAATCAAATTGAAGCATCATCATCCTTTAATGTAATTATTCAACACATCTCCGAAGATGTTACATTTTTAGCATAAAAGATATAGGAAATGAGAGATGTAGATGAAGTATCCCATTAGAATAACAACATTCAACTAAAGTTTTGGTATTATATTTTTTATACCCATTGGATAAGGATAGGGTTTGAAAGAAAAGAGAACAAAATAACATGAAAATGAAATAAAAGAAATGAAAAATTATACCTCTTGGTTTAACCTTTATTGATAGCCTCTTAAGGGAAGCGGATAAGGCCTTTTATGAAAAAAATGATTTTGTTAATGATGAAGGATCATGGGAGGATATTTTCAGACAAATTGGTGATGGATCAAGGCTTTAGTGGAGTAATGATTAGAGAGTGTAAAATGAGGTTCTTATAGTGGATGGGAGGAGTATTTTTGTAATATTTTAATTATTAGTTAATTATTTTCTATAAGAAAAGAAATAATGAATGTTCCATGACCAAAAATAGTGAAATTTTAATATTTTTAAGAACCATTGGTGCTTAAATCATTATAAAATTATCAATGACTATATAAATCAATTATTTAGCATTAATTGTAAATTATCCAATTTTACTATTAAAAAATCCTTGTATCTGGAATAAATCTCAAAAATTCACCTAACCATTTTTCGACTTGAAGATTTCGAAAATGAATTCTATTTTTCAAATATATTTTTCTATGTATGATTATTTTAGTTTTTAATTAAAAACATAATTTACTCGAAAAATATTTTTTTAAAACATTTATGTACTTATTCTAATACTTAGGTACATCATACATTCAATTAAATCCTCTATATATACTATCATAAGTGAGTTTAATATTCATAATGGTATGTTACTATTATTAAAGGTAAACTTACTATTCATAATGGTATGTTACTATTCACAAAAATTACATTGGTTATATCAGGATCTAAATAATATCCTGATCGCAACCTGGTATATCAGATTTTCAGAATTCAAAACATTGGGGTTGTATAATTATGTATACTAGATTGGCTATAACATAATAATTTTTTTTGAGACTAAGTGTTTCATGAATTCAATATTAAATTTATTTGGAAAATATTGGGATGTTACAAATATGATAGTTGATAAATCCATACTGGTCATACAAGGAATGAAAAACATTACATTTTCTTAGAAAAAGGTTAGAAAATTGAAAAATTAGGAAATAAAAATGTTGATTTCTTGGAAAAAATTGGTAACAAAACAGCCAAAATTTCATAATTATTATCAGGCAATATTTTATTTTTATGGGAATCCATTTTTAGAATACATTGCTTTAAATAAATATTTTTTTTGACCAAAGTGTGGGTAGAGGGGGATTTCTGGAAAACACTTTCATAACTATATTTTGTAAAAAGTAGCATATAAATGTTATCTACAATAAAATATAAAACGAATAAGGAATGGATAATAAAATTAATTCCCATTCGTAAGATATGTATTATAAAAATTCAAAAAACAATTTATAATCATAAACAATCATTAAAAGAGATGAGATTGTTTTAATATATTATTATCATTCAGTAACATTGAACCGTACTCCCCGTGTAAGAAAGTAAAATTAAATTAATCATAAAATTTCATGAACTGAAGTATATTAAAGACATAAAATGTAAAATGGATGTATATATACCACAAAAATTATGTTGTTGCCTCATAAAACATGTGTTTCAAAAAAGTAAAATAGAGAAAAACTATCCTACCGATTTAGTAGCTGTTGAAACATTAACCCCATAAAATAAACATCATATAATGGATGTGTAAATTTAATAATATTTATGTATATGAATTATTTACCACATCTAGGGGTACTATACCCACCACACAAAAAGAATTAGTGGTGAATAAAGAATGTAACACTTATAAATAAAAAGGAAGAAGAAATATGTATACCTTATATCATGACTCTCATTGGCCTCATTTAAACCTATGATATAATAAATATAAAACTTATTATAATTTATCACAAAACCATATTATACCTATAATAAAATATAGGGTTTTATTATTTCTCTATATTAACCACTTATTAAAAACTATATGTTAAGGATTCACTTTGGGAAATATCTACTTTACTTTACTTATGTCTTTCAATTTGTTATATATTTGGTCCTAAGATATATATAATTATTTATTGAATTTATACCAGTATTAATAAATAATATATATTATTCTTTGGTTTTATTTACCAATTTACAGAATATAGAAGTATGGATCAGAATAAAGTATTTATGGGGACGATAGGTCGTACGTATGCGTAAGCAATAATTCTGTTTAATTGTCTTGTTGATGAATGCATGTAAAAGTCATATATGTATATATATAATAATTAAATTATCATTATTATATAATATATATAATATATATTCACTAAAAAAATTCTTAATTCATTCCATGTAGTGTATGAACGAATCACATCGCCTTGTGGGGGCGGTAGTCCACATTTCATGATACAAAATTTTTGTATTAACATAAAATTGCATTGAAAAATATTGTGTTGTAAAAATAATAAATAATAATAAATAAATAATATATATAATAAATAACATATAGAAATATGGTGTTCATTATAATTTCACCACGAGAGGCTATAAGGAAAAATGAATAATCATTGTTTTGTGAGGCGTAGTTCGGCAAACACATAACCAATCTGTTCGTTACATATTATATGGTGGTGTGTGTTAGTCAAGGTAAAACACATATAATAAAAAATCCTTTGATATTTTATATATTAGGTTTTTATACTATCATATAATAATTATATTATATGATTTGGAGAAATAAAATAAAATAAATGATGTTGAGGGAAGATGTTACCACTTTATCAGGTAACTCTGTTTGGTAAGTACGAAAAGGCATATTTGGACTTATTCTGACAAAATGAGAGGTTTCTAGAAGTAGGTTAATTATTTTGGTAAGTGTTTTGGTAAGATATTATCTGAACTTATGAGGGTTTGGAGGTGTGAGGAAGTGGGATATGTGGTTTCCTGTTATAGAGAAGGGAAAGGACATAGAAGGAATTTTTTTAAAAAATATAGTTATACACACGTGTTTACCTAAAAAGTCATAAAAATAAAACAAAATCAATAGTTTATGGAATGTTTACTATTAATATCCATTCCATGGGTGTGGTAAATTTTTATTGGTCATTTTGGGTCATAAATTTAATGTTAACTACTTTTTTATCTTAATTTTTCTCTTTTTCATTATAATTAATTTTAATAACATTCACTAATATTTTTTTATCAAAAACATAATTGAGATTATTATATATTATAAATAATAATTTTTTCTAAATTTAGAATACAATTTTCCAAATTATAACCACACAAGTGGAAGAAATTAATTTAAAAATAATCTATTTGATGGGACAACAAAATCAGTTTTTAAAATAAATATGTCCAAAATATTTCTACGTTATTAACTCAATTTGGTAGTGAAATTGAATAAAATTAACTAAATTGTATTAATTTATATAGTTAACATATAATTAGACCTTAAAAAAATTAAAATATTATCTAATTTTATAAATTAATTAGACAGAAATTGGACTTGAATAAAATTTTCTATTTGAAATTATTAATTTAAAATGAAACCTTATAAACAAATAGGTAAAAATTTATCCTACCATAATTTTTATGTTTCAATATCATATTTGAATTTTCTTTTTAAATATTAAATCAATAAAATTTAGAAAAATATGATTTAAAATGGTGTCTCAATTAAAAGGTAGTAAAACTACTACTATAAAAATACATGTATTTTAGCATAAAATAGTATTTGTTTTTATCTTGTATATATTAATTTTAATGGATGAATAAAAAAATATTTTATTAAATATAGAAAATATACATTAAACTAATATCTAAAACAAATTATAACCAATTTAATTTTTTTGTAAAACATATTTGTTGGTATAATAATATTTTTGTATATATTCAATCGGTTTTCATTTTCATTTTTAATTTATTTTTATCCAATATATACATTTTATATTTTTGTAAAACATGTATTTTAAAACGTTTGTTAACCCATTTTATAAATAATATTTTTATTGCTACTTTATATTAAAAAAATTATCCTTATTCAATATAACATGGTCTTGTGTGTTACACAATCCATCTTGGAAAGACGTTGATGCATGTAACACAAGATATTATTGGTGTTTTATATAGGGAAAGCTAAACATTATGTCATGTGTAGTGAATGTCTTATATTCTTTTGTGTATAACATAGAAATACATTTTTCTTTAATATAAAATAAAATATTTTAAGTGTTGTGTAAAATTAAAAATATTAAAACGATTAAATTAATTTGACAAAAATAAATAAAAATATATCATGGTGTTACAAAAGTGGATATGGATTTAGGTACTGAAATATTAATATAAAAATCCTAGTAAAAATAAAATACATAGGTTTTTATATCATTATGGTATAATAAAAATTTATAGATTTGGACTAAGAAGAAAAATAATAATTCTTGCTAAACAGTATTACATCTTCTTCAAGAATCTTCCATAAATACGAACAGAAACATTACTAAATTCCTTTTCATCACATGATATAATTTATAGTATTAGGGAAGGTAATTTAGGAATTTATCTATGTATGTATTTTCCATGAAAATTATTTTTATTATTTTTAGTGGAGAGGAGAGTGAAAGATATTGATTTTTTTTTGAATAAGTGAGTTTCACCCTCATGTTTGTTATGTAAAAAATCTCAAATAATAGCTCATTATCAAAAATCTAAGGTATACGGTAAAAAAATTTCCATAAAATAGTGTTTTGACAAGTTTTTATTCATATGTACACCTTATATTCTACGTTCAAACTATATATGATCACATTTTTAACATAATCACTGTAATTAGTTTCGAATTTTTTCACTAGGTTGTATGGTTAATAAATTACATAACCTTATAAAATGAAAACATATTACTATTATTGACATTAAATCCATTTTTTAAATTCAATTAACCAATATTTAAAAATCAAATATAAAAATAAACTCACAAACATGATGGGAATGTGGGTTTTTGAAGTAATAATGGTCAAATTCCTTAAATGATTTTATTTTCAAATTAAATATTAAATATTACCCAAGTAAATAAATTAGATTAATTGATGCAAAATTGAACTTATTTCACGTTAAAATCAATAAAAAATAAAAAATTTCATTATATATTTTTTAAATTTAAATATTTTTTTCAATGAAATGTTTATATTTTTTTAATATTCAACATTAGATAATCCTCTCCAAGAAAAATTAATAAAAATATGCCTAAATGAATACTAGTATTAGTATTTTAGAACATAATTTTATATAGTAAAATTGAATTAAAAAATATGAATTAACATTTAATTATGTGTGAAATTCATGACTGAATATTGTTTTTAAAACGAGTCTGTAATGAAATCTATGAAGAAAATAAATTTATTTCCAAAGAAAATTTTTATAATGAAATGGTTTATTACATGAAATTGATTTTTTACCTTAATTAGTGATATTTTAATACAAGATAAATAATTTAATTTTAAAAAATTAAAATACAGCTTCACATTGTCATTTATATAAATGAATGCGGCTTTTAAAATAAATATTAGTATATTTTTCTATTAAATTTTTAATAAATCATTTAATAAAACATCGAAGAATTTCATCAAAAATTATTTCTTCAAGTATATTTCAAAAATAAGTCGTGTTTTTCAACTAATTAAGAATATATGAAAATTAATTGGAAATTACAAGATCAATGCATGAGTACTATTCCATTTTGAAAAATATTATTTTTAATAAAAATTTACTTCCCTTTAAAATGGTTCTTATGTTATTTCAATCAAATGATACCATTGAATTTATATTATAAATGATTTAAAATTATAATTATTATACATTTCTATTAATATTCATACCCACAAACATGAGCATGATGTTGTTAAGGTCATAATAATTAATATATAAAGTATCACATATTTTTTGAATCATTTGTTAAATGAATCATATGATATCAAAGAAATTTAATTTAACAAAAATGAAATATATTTTAACGTATCAAGGTGTTACAATAACTTTTAATCTTGCAGTTTAATTCCTTATACATTATTAGATTTTAATTTTCACTTTTAAAATATCATTTTTTTACCAATATAATTTATCATTGACTATATATTATAGACCATTTTATATTTTTATTTCAAATGATATTGTGGTGTAAATTATTGAAGATCTTTTTGTATAATTACTAATGAATTTTTTGTAAACCCTCTTACATATTTTATCTTAAACCATATCTCTTAGGCCTGAAAATGGATGAGTGATAGAAAATCTTACCATAGACATAGATTGAATAATTTCCAGTTTACGTATAATCCGGGTTGTAAATAATTTAATTTATTATATGGGTTTGATTTATAGGTATAAATTTGATTGTTTTGATTTTTTTGAAATATAAAAACAATAATAAACATATTTTAGTACTATTTTTTGGCCTAAGGATCCCGTTTAATTTTTCCTCATAGTTTTGAAGGATTTACAGATTCCATTTTTAGAACTAACAGGATATCATTTGAATAGATGTCTATCAAATAGTTATATAATTCTTTCCAATAGAACCCCTCCACATGGTCTTATTTCCCAATTCCAATCATTAATACCTGGTGAGGCAAATGAAAATGAGATTCTGAAATTTACACCCATAAACCTTATTTACACACTCTACCAACTAATTTCCAATATTCTTGAAAACAAAGTAACTTCTATTACTAATAAAACTATTCACAGAAATTAGTCTGGTTTTATTAGTGGTGGAACCATTCATGATTGGATTTTATTGGACTATGAATGCAACGACATCTAAAATAAATATTATATTGGAGGAAAAATTCTATTAAACAAGTCATTAGAAGGGCCTTTGATACCATGTATTGATGTTTCATATATATATATATTACATTAATTTTTTGGTTTCAATTAAAATTTTATAAAACTAATAAAAGCCATTTTTAATTCAACTAACATTTCAATTCATGTGAATGGTTTTTTGTTAATAGTTTTCTTATAAACATTAAATGTATCTTACACGGTGACCTAATTTTTTCTATCTTCTTGTCTATTGTAGAGGACTACTTGCATAGATATCTCACTCAATTGAGGAATAAAATTAATCATAATTACAACATTTACATATAAATATGGTTCTCTATTCCCATAACCTTTATGATAATTAACAAGGGGAATAAAAATTATCCTAAATAATATGGTAGCACATTCACATTATAACACCATTTCTAGATAATTTATATAATAGAGTAAGTCCATTATATTATTTTGTTAATGATTTCCTATTTTCTAAAAAACAAATATCGTAAATGATTTGGGTGTCAAAGATGGGTCCTTCCCAGTCACTTATCTTGTTGTAACTATATTTTGGGTAATTCTTAGAAGCACATAAAATTTTAAAATAGTGGATCAAATGAAAAATTAGGTTTCCCCTTGTAAAGGTTAATATTTATATATGGCTAGAAATTTTTTCTATTTTTAATTTCATCATTTTTTCTAAAATGGTTAATTCCTTGATAGTTTAGAAATCTCTCATTAAAAGTCCTAAAATATTAAATTCTCTATTAAACATATTGTTTGGGGTGGAAGGACTCTTAAAATAATGTTATTTATTATTCCTCGGATTAATTTCTATAAGTATATTGATAATTGTGGTCTTGTAATTAAGAATCAAAAATTATTTAATAATTATTTAAAATATTTGATCACTTGTAAACCCCTTAATAATAAATCCATTTGTTTTAATATTCATAAGGGCAGGTTCAATGAAAAATTTAAAAAATGAAATTGTTTTTACATGTAATGTGGATTTTTCAATACATAAAATATTGTCTTTCCAAAATTATATGTTACTATATGTGGATGATTATTAGAGATTCATCTCGAAACTTTATGTTGGATAACTGGATTTGATTTCCTCTTACATCTATTGTAGACCCCCAATAATCATTTCATGATCATAATATTTAAATAAATTATTTCTTGGACTCTTTGGATTTGGATATTACTATTGATATAAATAATACAATAAGAAAATTACAATTTTATAATACTAATGAGTTATTGATATTGAGCCCTATTAATAATAAATTTTTGAATTATAAAAATTTGTTCAATAATATTTTTATTGGAAAAAATTCTGATTTTTCTTGGATGAAAACATTGATAAAACTTTGATTAGGAATTTCAGATTTAATATTCATTAGAGTATTTCACCCAACATAATAACATCTAATACTAACCTTTAATATTTTGATGTCATACATTGTTCTAAAAGTTTTTTGGTCAATCAGTGTAAAGAATATACTAATCAATTATTACTCTCTCCTATTACTGCAATATATTTATGGAAGAACATGTATGATATTTTTTAATTTAGGTGGCATGATATAGACTAAATATAGCCTCATCATCAATGATTCACTTCTCCATACATCTCTCCACATATCGAACGCCACTACATTTCATTTTGGGCTGAATTGGTGGATGTGATAATATTTGATTGAAATGATTTTATTTACAATCATAATTCTTTTATTAATTTTGTACCATCAGTGAGGATACATGCTCTTACCAAAGAGTTATATAGAAAGTGATTTATAGAGAAAACAATGGCATTATTATATACTGTTATTATTTTAATTTTTGGATTTAATCATTCATTGAAATTATATTTTTACTATTATCACTATAGTAAGTTTTTTTAGGAATATAAGATTAAAAAAATGTGGATAGAAAGTGATTTAACCACTATTGTGAATGTGGTTTGGATTGGCCAGAAACAACATTACTGACACCCTTCAACTCAATGGATGGAATTTTGTCACTATATTTTAGTGATTAATCATATGATAACCAATTTGTGTCTAGATAAAATCATGGTGGTAGATTGGATAAGCAATAACGCATTCAACAACAACATCACTAGGTCAGACGACATTCATACCAGTTAACTTATTTATTAAAATGATTGCTTTAAAATTATTCCATTCCTTATTTTTGAATGGTTATTTATTTTTAACAAATATTCATTTGTGTTTTCGAACAGGGAATCATGTTTAATAAAAAAATAGAAATTTATAATAATCTAACTATAAGAAGTATATTTATAATTTTAAATAATTTATGTCCTATTTACCATATGTAATATTTAGATATCATCCTATGAAATGGGATCCTTTTTATTTTTAAATGTACCCTTATGTTACCTCTACTTCAAAGATCATTGTCAATATATTAAATAATAGAATCATAATAGGTTTAATAAATTTCATGATTGTATAACATTTCTACCAATCAACCTAAATCATGGATAAAGGATTTACATCAATTTCTAAAGAAATTAATGATACTGTTTTGAATAATCATAATCATGATTAGAGAATGTCATTCTATAACATTTTTTGTTGTATACATTTTTTATATATCTACATTGAAGTTTAATGGTATTCAAAATACATACCATCTTGTAAGATCTAGTAGTTCTTCATCAGAGTATATTTAAGATTGTTATTTTATAGTATATAATATTTTTAAGTCATAATACATAATAACCCTTTATGGTATGATATATATTGGGATTTGGTACATGTGAATAAATTTCATAACATTGTACCATACCACAAAAAAATAGTGGTCTTACTAATTTAACATTTGGAGTGTAAGATATTGTGTAATTTAAGGACCAAGATTCATGATTGAAATCTGTTGTGAATGATAATAAACTAATTGAGAATTTATTCCACCAAAGTGATCATGATATTTTATAAAATTAGATCATCTATGAATTAAATATTATATATGTATAATCTCATGAAATATTCATGAAAATATATATTGTGGTGATGAAATCCCATGAAGGGTAATAATGATATATTTATCCTAATTTCATAATATTTTCATTAATTTTATTTAATAAATTAAATAGTATAGTATTACATTGATTGAAGGACCTGAATTATATGATTTGTTTAGGTCATGATTAAAGTTTCATGACATGATTTCTGTTATCCAAGGTTTTGAGAATTAATATTATAGTCATCGTGTTGTTTAATGATCCATCTACATAAAACATATTAGTATGATTCCTAGATATTATCATTACTATATAATGATATTGTTAAGGGGATACAGGATTTTGATATGACTTTAAATGATTCTTACTTATAGTTTTGGGACCTCATTAAGAGATAATTTAATGGGAACAACATTACTGTTAAAATTAATGAATTACTATAAGAGGTATGTATGATGAAAATTGAGATATTAATGATGTTTCTATTAAATGATTTTTAGGTGACAAAAAATTAAAATTTTTTGCATGGTAGAAAATATTTCAATTATATAACTATAATATTGGTAACATCCCTAGTTATTTATGTAGTGTATTTTATTTTATTGAATCATTGAATTTTAGTGTTTGATGTAACCGAATGTGTTCAAATGATTCACAATAATGATTCTTCATAAAGGTATAAAGAATGAGGTATTCATTTTTAAATGAATGAAAATATTAGACAAATAGGGAATGAACAATGGTAGGATGGTTACACTATTATCATGAAAAAATATTTATGTTTTTTGTGGATTAACCAAATTATATATTAAAAATTTATTGAATGAGCATCGAAACTGTCCACTCATTGAATAGAGTATTAGTTACATGTAATCAGTTCAAGATTTGATTAATGTGATTTAATATATTTTTTAATATACCCATTTATTTTTTTGTGAGGTATTTGTGATGATAAAGGATATTATATTTCAAATAAAAATTTCAATAATTTTTTATATTTTAAATAACATAATTAGTCATAAAATGAATATTAAAAATATTAATGTTAATTACTATGATAATAACGAAACTAATATTTTTTATAGTACGATTTTCTAAATATATTATAATTTTTATATAAAAATTATATAAATATATCATATAAAATGACTAATATAAAATTATTTTTTCATATACACTAATATATCCATTAACATATAATTTTTTCTTAATGATAAATAATATTGGAAACATTTTATGAACAAGAAATTATTTTGTTGTAAAATCATTTTTTCTGTAATTTTATTTGTATTAATTTCATAGGTAATAATCTAAAATATATGCATTTCATAAAAATTACAAATAAATTTGAATTCATCACATAAAAAATTTTGATTTATGTTTTTATATTTATATTAAAGAATGTTTTATATTGGTGAAATATTTATACCACTTTAAGAACAACAAACAATAAATATAAAACATCAAATATTAAATTTCTTCAAACATATTTAATATATTTTTAAGCTATGTTTTCATATTTGGAGGCCAAAAATAACCCAAAATCCATTATTTAAAAATTATCGGACCATTCACCACTGGATATAATCATTAATATTGTAAAATATTGGATATTCCCAAAAGATACCAGTACTTCACTTACAATGGGGATCACATTAACCCTTTTAATACATGAATTTTCCAAATAAATATTATTTAACAACATTCCAATATTCCACTATTATATTTCCCCTTGTCATCAATAATTTCACGGCTTCGAAAAGTTATCATAATCCCTTCATTTCAAAGGTGTCATTTAAGAGAATGTTGAAGGACCCAATGTGATTACTACTTAATAGCAAGAGCTAATATCATCTTTTCAGGTATTGTTCCTATTTTCCGGTTATTTTTTAGGAAAACGGGAGAATTTATAAATTTTATAAGTACACACTGTGTAGTTGGATTCCTTGTGTTTCTGTGTACAAGCCATGTAACAGCTAAATACATGTCCATTTTGATGACCTAGAAGACCACCTAAAGCGGGGCTCGGCAGAGGCTTGTACATAGTGTGTACATTAAATGAACACATAATGTATTTTTATATTTATTTGATTAATATGATTAGGGTTATGTATCATATCCATAAAACACTCTATCTTCTTGTGTCTCATATAGGAGAGCGACGTACAACAGAAGCTGTTTGAGCTCCACCCATTCCTCTATCCGAGCATTGATTGAGAAGCCACCAAGTTCATTGGATTCCCACCAATGAGTTGTCTCATTATCAAGAGCCTAATTATGTATTTATCCTCTATCTTGTGTTATCCAAGGTTGAATTATTTTGACCATTTTATGGATCAATGTTGTTCTATGGTAATGCAGGGGATGATGTTCAAGAGTGTTTCTCTTATAACATCAAGGTAGTTAGTTTGTTCCTTTACATGGTTTTATTTGAATAATATATGTTAAAAGTTCCCCATACCCATGTTTATGGTATTGAATGTTATGGAATTTAACACTCTTTAATACATGTTATGATTTATTTTTTGAGAAAGGATTATTTTCTTAGGTGTTAGGTTTTATACCTTGATGATAGATGAGTTTTCCATGTTTGATTGATTATGGCCAGTGGGTTTAGAATTCATGTTAGGTAGCCTTCTTTCCATTCCTATAGATATTATTAAAGAGTTTATATTTATATTATATGCATCTGTTTCGTATTATGAATGTAAGACAATGTGGAATTGACTATTAGAGCTTCCTGAGGTAGGTTCTTTTAGAATATAAATTTTCCTTATGTTCCCCCAGAGGTGTTGACTGTGATATTTTTTGAGGGTCATTGACATGAGAGGGTAGACTGTGAGAGCTACCAAGAGGGTGGTTGTAAAGTAAATGTTGGTCCATAGGTCATTGACTATGAGAGAAGCGAGATGGTAATTATTTTTTATAGTTGGTATGAAGACTAATGTGGTATTGACCATAAGAGCTACCTAGGTGGTTGTTTGTAAACAATTTGTACTATGTGGGACTGAAGGGGATATACTATTTGAGTGTTCCCATAGGGTCGTTACCGAATTTGAATTGATGATATATTTAACCATAGTTGATTATATTGTAAGAACATTTTGAAAGGGTTTCTTATGAATGATTGTAGGATTCTGAAGAGTCTGTCAAGCTAAATCACAAGCATGGACACGGCCATACTTGACTGATAGATTATATATGGGACGTCTATTTTTATTGTTGTACTATCGGATAAAAATTTTATTTTGGATCCCATGGTTACATTATTAAATGGTTTGAAAAATTAGTAAATGTAAATAAATGTGAGTGGAAAATGTTGGACTATTTACATTTGAGTATATCTTAGTTTTTTTCTTCATTTTTCACTTTTCAATCTATATATTCACTGAGAGATAGGCATAGATTTTTTGGTCTTTTCAAACTTGGATTTTTCTCACACCCTATTTGCCTCACTTTTTAGCCGCCAAAACAATTATATGGTTGCAGATATAGATATGGGAAACCACCCTTCTCCATTCGGTACTTGATTTATGTTGGAGTGGGAGAGCATGAGGCCAAGCTAAGTCTTGCGATGCAATTGGAGATTACTATATTTGTTAAATTGCGTTTAGTATTGTATTTCCAACATTGTAACTTATTTGGTTTATTTACTAGATGCACGTGACCAACAACATTTATTTGTTTATGTTGTAGTGATATATAATATTAGTCTTCCTCTGTTTATTTCTATTGTATGGTATGGTTGCTTCCACATTTGGTTATTATTGGTTATTCCACTATTCTACTCTTCCTATGAGGGAATACATTCCTCACTCTCTCACCGATGTCCCTTGCTACTAGGTGATATACTCTGGCATTCGGGGAAATGTGCATGAGGCAATGTTACTAACAAGGTACATGTCACCTTTGGGCAACACCTGGAACATGGAAGTTACAATGTTGTACCAGAGCATGTTTTTTCATCTTTTCCATACTATTTAGAGCCTATAAACATGAATAATAAAGAATATGTAGTTGGTAATAAGCTGTTCAAGAGATTAGCTAACCTCTGTCCATGGAAATTCTTAGTTACCTCAAATATTCAAATTTTTCTGCTTTAGCCATTGTTATACTTGATTTGACATCACCTTTGAGTGACACACATGTTTTCTGCTATTATTATTGATATCATTGTAGTTATATTTCTATTTCATCCTGATGATATGGGGGTATTCCATCTCAAGTATCATATAGGAACTTATTAGGGATCACATTTCAAGCATTCTTATTATGCCATTTAGGGTGTATTACTAAGTTCATGTGGTTGTGATAGGTGTTGTGCTAGATATGCATATTTTTGTGATATATACAGTACATAATATGTTCTATTGTGATATGGTAGGGGAAATTTAATTGTTTTAACTGGATGTATGACAATCATTCATCCCTGATGTTTTATGGGCCCACATGAATCGGAATTTGGTGGGTCATGATTGAAAGTTAATTGAATTTAGTGAAGAGGTAATGTATAATAGGATGTGAAACATTTATTTTCAAGAGTATGGGCTATCATGGGTCATAATTTGTCATTCATTAGAAAAAATATTACATTTCAATGGTTTTGGGGAAGTTTTAGAGGCCTTATGTTCAAAAACCCAGACAACATAGCGTGTAGTGTTATGAACACATGGACTGTGTTCTTATATTATAAAATAAACAACTTTTCAGAAGCAGAAACATTCTATAGTATGAACATGTATTGTAACCTTTAACCATGTGACTGACTATGTGATAAGAGACATGGGGTTCGAAAACATGTTGAAAAACACGCGTTGTCTGAGTTCTTCAGACTGTGTTGTATAAACCATGTGTCCTGCTATGTGACTCACGACACGGGAAGTTAAAACATAGGTTGTACAAGTTCTCTTTCATTGTTGCACTCCATGTAGAGTCAACTGTGTCTCTGGCTATTTGACTAATGAAAAAGGATGTAAAAAATTATCTAGTACATGTCGTGTGTATGGTGGACAAGATAGGTATTGTTTCACTAGGAGACCCCAAGTTGTTTATACATGTAGAGAAACCTGGGAAGGAGTGAATATTTAAGTACACACTATGTTCTTGGAGTAATGTAAAATTTGTAATGGTGTTACACAACTAGGTTTGTAAGAGGTACATTCCATGTAAAAAGTGTAAGGAAAAATTTCATGTATCATTTATACATTCCGAGTGACCATGTTTTTTAATATTTTTATGTCTTACTTATCTTGTTCCTTTCCGTCACTTATGAATTTCATTCTTTGATAATCTTGAAATAAAGTGTTCAATTGAGCTAGCAATGTAATGTCATCGAGACATCATCCCATTGTATACTAGGTGCAATGTAGTGAGAAGAAACCAGAAAGGATAGATTAGGGACTAACATCAGATCCTCTCATTGCGTCCATAATTGCACTAATAGTTATAATAGACTGAGGTGCTGACACAAAAATTTGGGAATGATTTTTGAGGATGTTACAAACATTTCAAGGAGCACTGCATCCTGCCCCATCTATGGAAGATTTGACGTGGGTGTTCCTATAGAAATATTGTCCCACTTTTTCCGGGGATGGAGAACCAGAGGCTGTATAGTCATGGCTAGAGGCAATGCTCGCTATCATTGAGAATTTGGAGATGCCTCTAGAAAATAGGTTGAATCTTGTGACATATATACTATAAGATTCCACCAAATGATTGTGTGATATTATCTCACAAGCTCGAATTTATCAGGATATTTTTTGGGAAGAGTTTCAGAGGATCTTCTATGATTATTTAAATCCCGAGACATTGAGAGCCGATTGATACCTAGAGTTCATTCATTTAGAGTAGGGAATTATTTCAGTGATGGACTAATATTCCCATTTTATAGAGTTATAGTGTATTTCACTTACTATGGGGGTGAAAAGTTGTATTTCAGTAGATGATTATTAGGACGGTCTCATGTCTAAAATCTAATATCAACTGAATATGTTCAGGCTGACATCGGTGAAGGCTATAGTGAACCAAAAACTGATTACATTTTGTAATCTATAGGAGTTAGGAGATTTGAGCTATGATAGTTTATCATCAAGGGTCATTACTCCTTCAACTGATAGAAAGAAGCACTATGAGGGGCCTTAATGCGATGTTTCATAATGTAGTCAGGTGGTTTGCTACTTGTGTGGGAAGAGAAGGAATATGATACCACATTTCCCAAAGGACATAATTGAGTGATGGTCTTGAAAAAATATGGTTCATATTCAATGCTTTTTCTGGTTCATCTCACCATCAGCTAGTGATATGGATTTGGCTATGAATCTATGTTCAAGAGTAGGACGAGCTGTTTCTCATCAGTTAGGGAACAAGAGTTCATCAAGCCGTTCAGGTCAAGGAGTATGTCATGTTCCTGGTATCGTGTTGGCAGGATTTCAGTGACAATAGGTTGTATCAGCTTAGGGTTGTTTGGATGGGTCGTCGGACCACGGTATAAGTCTGAGTTTTTTCAGTGGAGCCGACCTAATCATAATAGGATCCAAGAACCTCTACGGTTTATGGTATGATTTTTTATTTCTCTTTTTTAGCTTCTTCAATTATTGATATTGAGGATTCTCATAGTTTTATACCTCTTGTTGTTGTGGAGATCCATGTACTCTATATATTTTCTTATAAGGATGTTATGACACTTGAAATTCTATTGTGTATAAAAATGGCTAGTATACGACCGTATAAGAATTTCCCCCTTAATGTTAGTGGGTGCCACTTCTTGTGGAACCTCTATTTCTCAAGGATAACAATTTTTCAGGTCATTCTTAGAATATATTGGTTAGTCTCTTTCAAGGTCTATTTTTACTGAAATTACCATAGGTTATGTTTTATGTCACCATAGGGATGGTCTTTTCAACCGAAGAGGGAATAGGATGTTTAGACGAGTAGATATAGAGCCAAGCATCTTGGGATGGGCGAAGTTATAACCCAGATTTCTATTTTATAACTGGATGACAATGAGGGCTTCACAGATATAAATTCCACCAGTGGTGGATTATTTCAAAGATGTCATTCTAGGTGATTTTTTTTGGTTTAACTCCATAGTGTGAGGTATATTTCTTTATTATCTTGTACCAGGATCGGCACAAGTGTCCAGTATTCTTTATTGGTTGGCAACACTATAATTACAGGAGCTGAAGAAGTACATGGAAGAGGTAATGGAAAAGGCCTTCATCCAAACCAGTTCTTCTTCATGGGGTACTCATGTCCTGTTAGCAATGAAAGAGGATGATACCCTCATACTTTATGTGTATTGTCGAAAGCGGAAATAGATGATGGTCAAGATCCAATATCCTTTACCAAGGATTGGTGAACTCTTTGATCACCATCGCGGAGCCCATGTGTTCTTGATGATTGACATGATATCTGGTTATTGTCAGTTGCATGTTAGACCATTCGATATGCCACTTATTTCATTTCATAGGAGAAATGTTCTATATATGTATGTATTTATTCCATTTGGTATCATTAATGCTAAAATAGTGTTCATGTAACTAATGAACTGAGTGATCCAACATAATTTGGATTCTTTCGTGGTAGTCATTTTGGATGATATCTTGGTGTACTATGACACTCAACATGAACATACCACCCATCATGAGGTACTTTTGAGTACATGGGTGTGCAATAATTATTCTCCAAGCTCATAGAAATCTACTTTTGGTTAGACTAGATTAACTTCCTTGGTCATTCCATCTCATACACAGGAGTATCAGTAGATAGAGTGAAACTGAGAGAAATAGTTTCTTAGGAGCATCCAAAAAATGACTTTTTGGTATAGATTTTTCTAGGGTTGGTAGGTTACTATATGATATTTTTATAAAAAATTTCATGTTTAGAAGCGCCACGTATGGGCCTGATGAAGAAGGGTGAAAAGAACTTGTGGACAGATTCTTATAATTCAGCCTTTTAGGATCTAAATGGGAGATTGATTTCATCATCGATACTGATTTTTTCATAACTGGTAAAGAGTTACACCATTTAATGTGATTCGTCAGGTATTAGGATGGGATCATTGCTTATGCAAAGTGAAGGAGTCATAGAATATGTGTCTTGGTATTTGGGTCCACATGAGCAGAATTACCCAACACATGCTCCTAAGTTAGTTGTAGTTGTCCACGCTCTATGATGTTGGAGAGATTATCTTTTTTTATATCACTTTGTGTTATTCTATTACTAAAAAATTATAATGTATATCTTTAGTCATTGAGTGATAAATTTGTGATAGCAAAGGTGGGTTGAGTACCTTCAATCTTTTGACATTGAGCATGCATACATGCATAGGAAGGGAAACACAATGGCTAATGGATTATGTAGCAGGAATCTGATACATGTAGTTCAAGAGTGCAGTAGTGAGTGGAAGCATGTGCCTCTGTTATCTAATATTAATTTGGAGGTGATGGAATGATAAGCCCAGTTGTTTGTTTCCTCTGTTGTAATTTCATGCAGTATTCTGTTTCGAGTATGAATAAAGCAACTATCAGATTACAAAGGCACAGTTCTACTGGGGAGTGTGTTAGGTGGGGACCCCACTCCATCATGAACCATTGCGTATGATGAGATATTTCATTTTCATGGATGCTTTTGTGTGTCAGAAGACATACATGGGGAGCTGATGCAATATTTTAATTCCTCAACTTAGGCAGTTCATCCTTGTGTCACCAAGATGTATTGAGATATACACCATCAATATTTGTGGTCAGGTATGAATATATATGTAGCTAGTCATTTTGTGATGTCTTCCACCTGTCAGCAGGTGAATGTCAAGTATCAGCGACTATTTTGGATTTTAAAATAATAACCCATTCATAAATGGAAGTGTAATGATGTTGTGATGTATGTTTGATGGGTTAACCAAGGTCTCCTAGAAAAAATGATGTGGTTTGGATTGTTTTTTATAGAATCAGAAAGGTTTTACAATTATTACCGATTAAGGAATCCTTTAGTGTTGATGATCTTGAAAGGTTGTACATTTGGGAGATTATACATCTTCATGGTCTTTACACTCTATAATTTTATATATGGATTCACATTTTACTTATCCTACATGGTAGAGACTAAAGAGGGATTTGGGATCAGAGGTACTTATGTGTACAACTTACCATCCCCAAACAGATGGCCAGTTCAAGTGCATGATTCAGGTTTTGATGGACATGTTGCAAGAATGTGATTTTCTTTTTCGGGGGGTATTGGGATGGACAAATAACCCTAGTAGTGTTTTCTACAATAATAGTATTCAAGGGGCAATAATGATGGAAGCTGATAAGGATTTGTATGGTAGTCCATGCCGATCACCCCTATGTTGGTTGGAGGTAGTAGAGGAAACTATGTTGGGATATCGTCTAGTCCATGATACCACTGATCTTGAAGAGTAGATATGAAATAGAATGGCTACTGAAAAATCATGAAATAAATCTTATGTTGATCAACGGAGACGACCTCAGGAGTTCGAGGTCAGATATGATTTTTTTCATACATGTCACACTAATGTTGGGACATAAGAAGATTATAAAACAAGGCAAGCGTTCACTAAGATACATTAGGTCTCTTGAGTCTTGCAGAGATTCAGGACAGTTTTCTATTGATTGTAGTTAACTCATAGGTATCAGGCTATGCACAACGTCATTCATGTATCTTAGTTACGCTGTTAATTTTCAACCTTGTACCATGTTTTCCAACCCGAGGATATTTACTTTAAGAATGATAAATCCTTTGAGGAGAACCCTATACTGATTGTGGATCATAGTATGATGTTTCTCTTTGGTCGGTCTGTTCCTTTAGTACAGGTGATACGGCTGCATGAGCGAGTACATGATGAGACTTGGGAGAGGGAGACTGATGTATGATCATATTGGGCAGATTTAGTTGAAGTTTCTTCTTCACTACCCTTTGAGAGGATATATGAAGATGAATTTCATTAAGGGGGGTTGTTCATAAGAACATGAATTTTTTTTATGGTTTGGGTCATTTTATTTTTGATTTTTTTATAAAAAGGGAGAATTTTTAAATATTATAAGTATGCGTTGTGTACTCTTGAGTACATGCCAAGCACTCAGTTGCCGCATATAGAATTATACTTACCATGTAATAGAAGATTACATGGCCATGTGGGTGGCCTATAAGTTTGCATAAAGCCATGGCCAGTGGAGGCTAGTACGAGACATGTACATTAAATGAAAAGATATTGTAATTTTCTTTTTATTTGATTACATAGATCGGTGTCGCGTATCATCTCAACAAAATTCTTCTTATTCTCAGGTATCATACAGAAGAGTGACGTACAACTGAATATCATCGAGCTTCTCTTGTTCCATTATATGATCTCTGATTGATATAATGTTGGGTGTGTTGGATTCCCACTGGTGAGTCCTCTCCAACCGTTGAGACTCTCATCCTTATTTCTCATATCTCTGGAGTTTTTCAAAGTTTATCAATTTTTACCATTTTGTAGATCTACGACAATCTAGGCCGATTCATGTGCTAACATTCAAGTATGTTCCTCATGCTAGGTTATGGTAGGTGGTTAGTGCCTTTCCTTGGATGAATTTGGATTATATATTCTATAAGTTCCCATTACCCATGTTTAGGTTATTACATATTATGGAATTTAACCCTAATTAATAAAAATTATGGTATTTAGAGAAACAATTATTATCTTAGGTGTAAGGTTTAATACCTTGATTATGGATTTATTTAGCATGTTTGATTGATTATGGAATCTGATTCTAGAATGCTTGTTATGATACCTTTTTCAATTCATAGGGTTTTTTAGATGGATTTTGTTTTTATATGACACGAATGTGTTTCACATTATGAATGTATGGCCAAGGGGAATTGACTATGAGTGCATCCCTAGGTATGGTCTTTTAACTTATAAATTGTTATTATGTTTAACCAGAGGTATTGAATGTGATAGCAGTCATTGTTCATTGAACAGAGGGGTTAGATAGTGAGAAGAACCTAGAAGTTCGTTATCAAATAAATATTATAACATAGGTAATTTACTATGACCGATTCCATAGGGTCATTATTTTTTATTGTTTCTATGCAGAACAAGGGGGTATTGACACTAAGAGCTAACTAGGTGGTCATTTTAAAATTATTAGTATTATGAAAGACCAAAGGGGTAAGACAGAGTGAGCTTTCCCATAGGGTCATTACATTATTTAATTGATGATATGATGAACCATAGGTTATTATATTCATGGAACATTTCCAAAGGGATGCTTATGAATTAATGTATGATTGTGAAGAGTCTTCTAATCCAAATAACACGCTTGGAATAATTCTTACATAATTGTTATATGGTATTAGAGAAATTTTTTTCAGATTTTATAAAGGAGGATATAGTTATTTCTCTAGATCCCGTGGATACATAATTCAATGTTTTTGATAATTAATATATTTAAATTAATGTGATTGGAAATTCTAGGCCTGTTTAATTTTGATAACATCCATTTTATTTCTTTATATATTATTTTGACTTCTATATATATTCACTAATAATTAGGAACATCGATTTTAGTGGTTTCCTACTAGGATTCTTCTCACACTCTATTTGGCTATGCTTTTTGACTCAAAAAGATTTTATAGTTGCAGGTATAGATATGGGAAGAACCCTTCTTCATCAGGTAATTGATTGTTGTTGGAGCTAGAGAACACGTGATTAAGCTATGGCATGAGATGCTATTGGAGTTTACTATTTCATGTAAACTGGGTTCATTATATTATCTGCAATATTGTTACTTGGTTGGGTGTTTCTTAGATACATGTGACATGCATCATTTATTTTTGTATGTTATAGTTTTTTGCACTATCAGTTTTCCATTGTTTATTTCTATTTTATGGTATTACTACTTCTAATATTGTTTATTATTGGATATTAAACTCTGTCACTATGCCTAAGAAGGAATCGTTTCCCCCCTATCACATCTATGTCCCTCACTGGTAGTCTTCATCAAATGGAATTTGGGGAAATACGTTTGAGGCCATGTGACCAACTGGGTATGTGGCACCTTTGGGTGGCTCCCAAAATCAGGACGTTAAAAAGTGTTTTCAGAGTAGGTTTATTTTATTCTTTTTATTTCTATTTGGGGCATATAAATTTGGACAATATGAAAAACATAGTTGGTAATAAGTTATTCTTGGGAGTATTTAACCCATGTATAAGTGAAATACATGTAAACTCAAATATTGAAAATTTATATTTTTCTAACTATTACAGTTTATAGGATTTCACAATTAGGTAAAAACCTTGTTTAATGATATTATTATTAATATCATTGGGGTTCATTTTTTTCATCATGATGAGATGAGGGTATTCCATCGAATCCATCATAAATTAACTTTTAGGGATCACATTTCATGCATTCTTGTAATGCCATTTAAGGTGAATTACTGATTGAATTATGTTGTGATAAATGTTTTGATCGATATTATTGTCGTGGTGATAGATCCATGATATAATACCTTTAATTTTGATAAGGTATTGGAAATTGTAACATTTAATTTAGTAGGATGACAAACATTGATTCTTAAGGGGTTACGGTCCCACACGGATCAGAAATTGGTGGGTCATGTTTGAACTTTAATTGAATTTTGTGATGTTGTAATGTGGAATAGGATGCCAAACATTGATTCTAATAAGTATGGTCTCTCACGGGTGAGAAGATTTAACAACATGAGAAAAATACATTGTACGGGTTTTAGAGAAGTCTCAGAGGCCACTCGTCAAAAAACTAGAAAACACGATGTGTGGTGTTATGAACACACGCCATGTGTTCATATCTTATGGAAGAAACAACTTCTCTTATGTAAACTCCATGTATATTATGTACATGAAATATAGTCTTTATCCATGTGAAAAACTATGTTAGCAGAGAGACAAGGTTGGAAAACTTGTGGAAGAACACGCCGTGTCTTGGTTGTACACAATGTGTTGTAGAAACCATTTGTCCAGTCATGTGACCAATGACACAGGTGGTTGAAACATCATTTGTACATGATGTATCCCATTATAGCACTATGTGGAGAGTATAACATGTCTTTGAACATGAGAAAAATGACATGTGGTGTTCGAACATAACTATTACATGTCGTGTGAAGGATGAACATGTCGTGTAATGTTGCGTCGGAAGACCCGATGTGGTTTAGCTGTGTAGAGGAACATGGGTAGGAGGGAAAACTAAAGTACATTCTTTGTATTAGGAGGAACATTCCATGAGTATGGGTGTCACAAAAACGGGTCTAGAAGAGGTAATGTCATGCTAAAATCATAAGGGAATGTGTCATGTAGAGTTTATACACACTGTGTAACTATATTTTGAAAATATTGGATGTTTTAATTATCATATTCCTTTCATGAAAATCATAATTTCATTCCATTATAATCTTTAAATGAGGTGTGTGCTTGAACTTGTAGAGTCATTACACCAAGACTTCATCCTATCATACGGAAGATATAAGGAAATGACCAGACACCAGAATGGATAGGCCAGGGACTACCAGCAGATCCTCTAGTCATGCCTGTTTTTGCACCACATATTTTAATAGATAGAGGTGATGATGCATAGTTTTGTGAAATATTTTTTAGGAAGTTTCAAAAAATTTAGGGAGCAACACATAAATACCATTCTATGGCATAGTTGATGCTGGTGTTCCAAAATCTGTATCCTCTATTTTTTATTGGGGATGGAGGACTACGGGCTGTAGATTCATGGTTAGAGGCCATGTTGGAAATTTTGAGCACTTGGAGGCACCATTTTATAGAAGGGTTGTGATTCTATCATACATGCTATTTGATTACATCAAGAGATGGTGGGGTGTTATCTCATATGTGGGAATTCGTCGGGATAATTTTTCGAAAGAGATTCAGAGTATCTTAAATGAATACTTTTATCCTGAAACATTGAGGGACGATCGATACCTAAATTCCAATCATTTTGACGAGGGTTCTCTTTAATTGATTGAAAAATCTTCTTGTATTAAAGAGTTACAGCGCTACACATCTGTTCTTGGAGTTGAAGAGTTATCTTTGGCTTGGAAATTTGAGGAAATGCTTAGGTATGAAATCTGATCAAATGAGAATGACTTTGGTCTGTCTTCAGTGAAGTTTATAGTGGACTAGGTACTGATTATCGAGATATATATGAGAGAGTTAGAAGCTGTGTGCTATGGAGTTTTAGTATCCCGCACTGTTACTCCTTTTACTGATAAGAAGAAGCACTTTAGGGAGCCTTCGTGCGATGTTTCGTCAGGTAGTAAGGTCGTACACATCCAATGCGGGAAGAGAGGCCATAAAAGACTTCATTTATCAATAGAACCAATTGAGTACCTATGTTGCAGCATGATGGTTCATCTTCAACGTTATTTCCATTTCTTATCACTTGTATCTAGTGATAGGGTTTCTTCTATGACTACATTTTTAGTGGTAGGACCACCAGTTTCTCATCAGTTGGGGAACTAGAGATAGTTAGGTTGTTCAAGTAGAATAGGAGGTTATGGAATTGGAATCTAGTCGGAAGGATTTCAGCTATAACAATGTGGATTATCATAGGGTAGTTATTTAGGGTCACGGGGCCATGCCTAAGGTTATACATTAATAGTAGAGCAGACCCAAGAAGAGTAGGATCTCAGGGCCTCTACAGTTAGATGTACAATTTTAGTTTCCTCAGTTTTATTTCTAATATTTTCAATATAGGGGCTTCTCAATGTTTTATATATATTTCTGTTGTGGATATCCTTGGTCTTTGTTTATTTACTTATAAGGATTTTATGATTCTAGAGACTCTTCTGGAGATTAAAAGAGCTAGTGTACATCAGTGTAAGGGGTTCCCTCTTAAGGTTGGTGGGTGTCACTTATTGTGGGACCTCTATGTCGTAGAGATGACTAGCTTTCTTCTAATTCTATGAATAGACTATTTAGTCTATTTCCTAACCATTTTTGACTGCTATCTCCATTGGGTGAGTTTCACATCACCATAGGGTTTTTCTTTTCAACAAAAAAGAGAATACGTTGTCTAGGAGAGTAGAGCTGGACCCGAACATCAAGGGTTCGGAGGAGTCAATACCAAGATTACTAGTTTATATCTGGATGATTAGGGAACATCATAGATGGACATTCCACAAGTGGTCGATCATTTCAAAAATTTCCTTCCAAATCGTTTGTCATGTTTACCTCTAAATCCTGACGTAGATATCTTTATGGATGTTGTGCCAGAAGCAGTACCAGTGTAAATTCTTCCTTATAGGATTGAAACAACAGAGTTACAGGATCTCATGATGTAGTTGGAGGAGTTGCAAGAAAAAGGGTTTGATACAACCTAGTTTTTACCCATGGGGTTTTCCAGTCATGTTTACAAAGAAGGTGGATGGTACCCTCATAACTTGAGTGGATTATCAGAAGTTGAAACAATTGACGGTCAAGAACTCATATCCCTTAGAAAGGATTGGTGATATCTTTGATCACCTTTGAGGTTCCTGGGTGTTCTTGATGATTGAATTGATATACGGTTATCATCAGTTGTTCATTAGACTATTAGATATACCTCTTACTGTATTCCAGAGTTGTAATAGTCTATTCGAGCATGTGGTTATGTCGTTCGGTCCCACAAATGCTCCAGCAGTTTTCATGGCACTAATGAAGCGAGTGTTCCATCCTTATTTGGATTATTTTATGGTAGTCTTTCTGCATGATATCCTGGTGTACTCTCTCACTCGAGACGATAATGACACATATCATGATATTGTTTTGAGTACATTGAAAGAGTATCAGTTACATGCCAATCCCTCAATATTTCACTTTTTTATGGACCAGATTCACTTCATGGGTCATGTCATCTCAGAAATAGTTTTATCAATAGACCCAAATAATGTGAGAGAAGTGGTTTAATCTGATAATCCAAATCATGTATTTGAGTAACAGAGTTTTATGGGGTTTTCTGGTTACGAAAAGATCATTATAAAGGGCTTCTCATGCTTAGCGGCAGCATTGGCGGGCCTGACTAAGAATAGTAAAAAGTACTTGTGGACATATTCCAATGATACCGCTGTTATGGAGCTAAAAGTGAGATTGACTTTAGCACTGATACTGATTTAGCCAGAACAGGCATGGGTTACACCATTTTAGGTGATGCGTCTGGTAACGGGCTTCGAGCAGTTCTTATGTAAGGGGAAGGAGTCGAAGTGTACATGTCTCGGCAGTTGAGGACACATGAGAGGAATTACCTAATGAAAAATCTTGGTTAAGATGCTGTTTTTTATGCTCTACGACGCTGGAGGAATTATTTTTTGGGATATAAATTTGTGGTATTTACTGACTAAAAAATTCTAGAATATATCTTTACTTAGTGAGATTTAAATTCAAGATAATGAAGGTGGGTGGAGTACCTTCAGTATTTTGACTATGACTTTCCCTATGCACTTGGGATGGGCTATGTGGTGGCAGATGTGTTACAAAGGATGGCTCAGATACATGCATTTTAGTAGGCTAGTAGTGAGTTGCAGTTTGTGGGTCTGTTCTCTAAGAATCATTTGGAGCTGCACGATAGATATGACAAGACGTTTACTTCCTCTATAGCTATCACCCCTACATTTCTAGATCGAGAATGAATGAGGAAGCCAACAGATTCTAAGGGCATAGTCCTATAGAAGTGTGTGTCCGGAAGGGACCCCACACCTTGGTTGACCGTAGGTGACTATGGCATCTTTCCTTTGCATGGACGTGTATGGGATTTATTAGACCTACATGAGAAGACGATGCAATATTTTCATTCCTCATTTTTTGAAGTTCATCCTAGTGTCAACAAGATGTGTCGATATCGAAATTGTTTGTATTGGTGGATAGGTATAAAGAGGGTTGCAGTTGGTTTTGTTACAAGGTGTTCCACCTATCAGGAGGTGAAGGAGGAGCATTAATGACTAGCTTGACTTTAACAACAGTTATGCATTATTGAGTAGTAGTGGAATTATTTTCGATGTATTTCATGAAAGGTTTACCGAGGTTTCATCGAAGGAATTATCTAATTTCTTTTGTTGTTGAGAGACTCACAAAGGATTAACATTTCGTACCGATCCAGGAATCCATTATTGTTATTGAGCATGGATGTTTGTAAATCCGATTGATTGTGCATCTTTATGGTCTTCCAAACTCAATATTTTAAGATAGAGATTTCCATTTTAATTCTCATGTTAGGTTGGTACTAATAAGGGCTTTGGGTTTATAGGTACATCAGAGTACAACTTACTGTCCCCATACACATGGAATGTTTGAGTGCACGATTCAAGTTTTGGAGGACATGCTATGAGCATGCATCCTGGATTTCTGGGGATCTTGTGAGAGTCAAGTACCCCATATATATTTGGCCTACAATAACATTTTTCATTCAATGTTTCAGATAGAACCTTATGAGTCTTCATACGATAGGCCATTCTGATCATCCCTATGTTGGATAGAGGCAAGAGAGGAAAAATTGTTGGGACACCATCTTATCATGAAGACCAGTGTGTAGGTGGAGTTTATTTGGGAGAGTATGGATACTGCAGAGTCTTAGTAGAAATATTATGTTGATCAATGATGATGGCCTCAACAATTTGTGGTTGGAGATCAGGTTTTAATTTGTATCACACTATGGTTGGGACACAGAAGGGTTGTGATATAAGGACATATTTTACTCAGATATGTTGGGTCATTTGAGGTCTTGGATACAGTCGGTTTGATTTCCAATGAGTTTTAGTTACCTCAGAGGTACCCGGATATGCACGACATCATTCATGTTTTTCTGCAACAATGTTTCTTTTTAGTCCCATCTCATTTTTTCAACCATAAGGATTTTGAGTTGGAAGTTTGTGTATTCATTGAGGAGAACCCTATAAGGAATGTGGATCGCAGCACAAAGGTTCTATGTGGATGTTATCTTCTTCTGGTACAGGTTATATGGAAACAATAGCAAGTACAAGACGTGTCATGGGAGAGAGAGTTCGACGCACGATCACAATGGAAAGAGTTGTATTATGTATCATCATTTCCACCCTTGGAAGGGAAATTCATGGATTATTTTCTTTAAGAACATATATTTGTAAAAACTTGTATCTTTTTTTAGGTATGTTTCTTTATTTTGGGTTGTTTTTTATGAAAAAGGGTGGATAATGAAATTTTCTAATTACATGTCGTGTACTCGATTGTCGTATGTAGTAGTGTACTGGTGATGTATGACATAGTACATGGACATGTGAGGGTCCTAGAAGAAGTCATAATGTGGGGGCTCATAGAGGATAAAACAAAACATATACATTTGATGAACCCTGTAGAGACCCGAACCGTGATGTACATGGACAATACATTACTTTTTCGGAATACATGGTACATAAAAAAACAAACACACAAGGACTGTAATAGTTTAGTTTATTTGGAAACTCGGAATATAATCTTCTAATCGTGGTGAAAGATCTTCAACGTCGTCCATAAAGATCTTCCCCTTTTTTTCTTACCTAAAACCTTTCTTTATAACCTGGGTAAAATAAAACATAAATGGGGTGAGCTCAAATGCCCAGTAAAGGTAAATATAGAGAACATAAAACAATCCAAATACATTTGAATGAAAAAACATGAACATAAAATCTAAACATCAAAATCTTGAGAAAAGACATGAATCTTGGAAGTACGTGAGGCATAAATCATAAGGGAACATCAATCATGATAAAATATCATGGGAATAAAACAAGTAATTGTGGAAAAACATTAAGCACGTGATATGATTTCCATGGTAGCCAAGGCATTGCTTCCAAGACCAACTTAGGGGACAAACTCCATTTCTGAATCGAGTTCACTCCACGTTTCAGCCCTATAACACTGAACCCGATTAACTTACCGTTTCGGCCGTGTCTATCTCAAGAGATATAAATCTTTACCCAATGTATTGGAGGGAGATATAGGTCCCACCCATATCATAATGAAATCATTCTTACTTTTTCCCCAAAATAGACGTAAAACATTCATTATAACCCAAAGAATAAAATGGGTTTCATAAACATCATCCCATCATAACATAATCCATACAAAAAAATTGGATATCATTTAATCTTATGAAAAGTGAAACCATGTAAATTATAGGTAAATGATACTTGAAACAAACACATATGAAATAATGTCATCTTAGATGAATAAATGGTATTGTTGAAACACTTAAAATGAATTCTTGAAGAAAATATCCTTTTTTATTCCAAATCATTTTCTTTTCAAAAAATGTCGTGCAATTTTGAAAGAATTTTTTTTGAAATTATTCATGAAATATTTTGGAAGATGATTCTTGAAAATAAGGCTTTATAAAACCGTAAAAATCCTTTCATGATGTATACGTTAAAAAAACATTCTTCTCGTACTTTTGTCGGAAAAGTCAAAAAGTACCTGGTAGGGTAAATAAAAGAATGATTCCTTCCATTCCATGGGGTAAAAGTAAAAATGGGTAAAAAGGAATTTAAACATACATGATTAAACTTTTATAAATCATGGACATGGATGATAGCAATAACCCCAGTAAATACTTACGAATAAGAAATCTCAGATAAAAATGAGATTTGAAAAATTATCCCTTACCTTAGGTCCGATATGCTTCATACGTTTCCGAACCTGCTGTATAATGATTTAAATAATGAAATTGACTTATTACAGAATCATATTCATTGTTATGATATCATATATGGTTCATTTATGACTTTATATTACCCGTTCTTTTGTAAGGTCCATGTTAAAGCAGTGTTTTGGGTAAAATCTTTTTATTTATCATATGTGTTTTGACTTGTTGTTCTTGATATTATTACTTATAACCAGATTTAATTAATTCCAGAATGTAAAAAATGATTTATATATAATATATATTCAGTATATACATCTATATTTGTGATATATCGATTAAATTGAATGAAATACACCGTCCATGGAGATGATAGGCCGTACGTACGCATAAATGCTATTTTCGTTTCCTTATTGAATTGAATGAAATTAAGTAGATGAAATAAATATAAATACACATAAATCCCATATCATTATTATGTAATATATTTTATAATTACTTATTATATATACTTTATAATCATTCATGAATGGTTAACATGGAGAATGAATCCCATCGCGTCGTGAAGACGATAGTCCGTACGTACGCATGAGCGATGATATCATTCCCATGATCGTGAAATTCCATTGAAGTGTATGTATAATATTTCAAAATCAATATCACTTTTTAATAATCTTATATCATTATTTATATACCCCATTATACCCATCCAAGTACGGTGGTGGTCGAAAACAGATTACATCACGGTGTGGAGACGGTATTTCGTACGTACGCACGCGCGGTGATTTCATTTTCCGTAGGATGGATAGATGGCGAAATAGCTTTGTTTCATACATATAATAAAATATCAGTATATGAGTGATACTGATTTTATTACTTCATAATGAAACAACTAACGAAGAAGAAGAAGTAGAAGAAGAAATAAATTTGAAAGAATCTGTAACGGATATTACCTCTTCTTTCAACACGCCTCTTTGAAACATCCTCTTAGGGCACAAATATTGGTCTTTTAAGAAGACCAAAACCTTTAGGATGTTTCTAGGGAAGTGAAGAACAGAAATTGGCAGGGTTTGGCCGGGCATGAAGGCTCAAAGTGATGTGAGGAAGAGATGGAGGAGGTTCCTTTTTATAAGGGAGGAGAGGGGCACCTTTGGAATAACTAAAAAAATTATTTTATTATAAAGTCATATTTGGTTTTTAATAGATAAAAATTGAGTTATTTCGAAGATAAGGTGGGTATGGGTCGAAATACTCTCATCCAATAGAATTTAGATGGGTTTATGTTTTATTTTAACCTTATAATGTAGATTTAACATTAAGTTAAATAATTTTTATTTTACCGTGTCTTCTTGTTTTCTTACACTATAAGGTTAATAAACTTTCTATAACAAGCCAAAAAATCCCATGTTATTTATTATTAATATCTATAACCTTATCTAAGTCATTTGGCCGAACCATAGATTTTTAGGAATAAAATAACAATTAATAATATAATATTTGTTTTAAAAACTATATATGTCAATTTTCACACTATTTGGTAATTGATTTTTGTGAAAATCATAACAAAATTATTAGTTCTAAAGAAGTTAATTAAATCAATACTAACATGTCATATTAACCTATAAAATTAGTTTAATTCATAAAAAGTCTCAAATTACATTTATATGTGTATATTTATAACATCAATTATGTCAATATTTCATTAATAAGATAATTACTACAACATAATTGTGTCATAAATATATTAAATTATATAATGTATAAAAATTATAAATAATAAACCATTGTGTAGGAAATATTTTTATCCTTATAATGAGTATTTATAGTCTAATTTATCTTATGTATAACCCTATATTAAAATTGATTTAGTTATTAAACAATGATTTTAACTATTTTAACCCTTCATTAAATAAATTAATAATAAATGTACTAATCTAATCCAAGTGGGCCTAAATGGTCATATTTTATTCCTAAGGTTTTTTATGGTCGAATTACACTTATAAAATAGAATTAGAACATGTGTTAGGGTAATAATAATATCATTATTACCCTTAATTACCCTATTTACTTTTAATGGTGGTAAAAAAGTAAAAAGCTACTATTTACCAAAAAATATTTTCATCTCATTGAACCAAATTTTAGTCCTTGATATTAACCATGTCTCTCGGATTTTCTAAATTCCACTCACAGAAGCGGTAAAATTATGTTTTATGTGAATTTGCAAATTCTCCTAGGAGGTGGGTAAAAGACCGTGAAAAGTTTAATAAAATTTTTATTTATCTAAAATTATTATAAAATGACTCCAATGAATTAAATTGAACTTATATAGTTATTATGTATCAATTTTGATCTAAAATAAATTTAAATAAAATAAAAAATTAATTAAATAAAAAGTTGGTTTTTGAATAGTAACCTAGTGTTTTCACTATTCATCAAAAATTGAATGTTTTTAAAAAAAATACCAAAAACTAACCCTAGGCTAATTTCAATATTCCAAATCCAAAAATTTAGTCCATTTTGAATGATATAATTTATAAAATTTCAAAAAGTGGGTATTAAAATTCATAACGGCTAGTTTATATTACATATTATTGTTGAGAGAAACTCGGTATTTCGTACAACACACGCCATCGTGGAAGGTCGTGATTGCATGTAATTCAAACCAAGTCAAGGATGTGTGTTGTGCAAGCTCCTTTTGGTGTAGCTTACAACACATAACATTAATGAAATTAAAAATAATATTTTTCATAAAATCTCGGGGTGTTACAAACCCATTGTGTAATTTTCATTTTATATGAATAATCGGCTCGGTGTCATGTCTCATCTTTCAAAAATGCTCCTTCTTCTCATTTCTCATATAGGTGATCGACATATGGTAGAATATCTTCAACATCATCCCATTCATCTATCTGGGCTCCGTTTGAGACTTTTCTGGGAGTTTTGGATTCCAACCATTGATTCCCCTCATTCAATAGAACCTCTCTTCTCGACATCTCCCATCTCTTGAGTTATCCAATGTTGAATGATTTTGACCTTTTTGTAGATCAGTGACGTTCTAGTCTGATTCATGGTCTGGCTTTCATGAGTGTTCCTCATACAACATCAATGTATGAGGATTATGCATTTACTTGTCTTTCTTTGGATTATATATTCTAAAAGTTACCAATACCCATGTTTAGGTTATTACATGTTATGGAATTTATCGGTATTTAATATTGTTTTTTTTGTTGCTTGAGAAAGAGTTATTTTATTAAGAAAAAGGTATAATAACTTAATTATGGATGCATTTACGATGTTGGATGATTAAGAACATTGTGTATAGAACGTGTGTTAGGTTGACTTGTTTCCATTCCAAGTATTTTTATTATGGATCTATTGTTTTGTAGATATGCATGGGTTTCAAATTATGAAAGTACGGCCATGGGGAATTGACTATGAGTTCTTCTCGTGGTAGGGTAACATAAATTATTATTTGATTTTTCTTTTTTCCAAAGGTATTGACTATGAGAGTTGACATGGGTCATTGAACCGAGGGGTCATACTTTGATATATAACCATTAGGTTATTATTAAATAAATATTGGACCACATGGATTTGACTGTGAGAGATTCAAGAGGGTCATTACTTTTTACTGTTGTTATGTAGACCATGGTGGTATTGACCATGATAGGTACTCGGGTGGTCATTTGAAAATGATTGGTACTATCTGTGACCAAAGGGGGTCGACAGTGTGAGCTATTCCATAGGTTAATTACCTTATTGAATTGATGATTTGTTGATCTAGAGGGGAAAAGACTGTGAGTACTTTCCAAAAGGATAGCTTATTAATGATTGTAATATTGTGATGAGTCTTCCAATCCAAATCACAATAATAGACACTGTCTTACTTGATTATTAGATGGTCTTAGAGATGTATTTAGGTTATTGTGGTAAATTGGGATATAGAGCTTAGGCTAGATCCCATGGTAATATAATTAACTGGCTTGAAAAGGTAATAATTATAAATGAACTTAATTTTGAATTGTAGAACTATTTACTTTTTTGTACTTCCTAGTTTATTGCTTCATTTCTATTTTTATCTATTATATATATTCATTGGTAGTTAGGCATATATATTTTCATGGTTTCCTACTATGATTCATCTCACACCCTATTTGGGACATGCTTTTGGAACCAAACAGATTATTTGGTTCCAGGTATAGATATGGAAAAGTACCCTTCTTCATTAGGTACTTGATTATTGTTGGATCTAGAGATCAAGTGACTAGATTGAGGCTTGAAATACTGTTGGAGTTTACTCTTTTATATAGATGGTTTTCTGTATTGTTTTTTCAACATTAGGACTTGTTTGTATGCTTTCTCGTATAAATGTGACATTCACCGTTTCTTATATGGTTCATTTCTTTATACTATCAGTCTTCCGTTGTTTATTTCTATTGTATCGTGTTACTGCTTCTGATTTATGTTATTATTGGTTATTTTGATGTTTTACTCTGCCTATGAGGGTATAGTTTCCCCACTATCACACCCATGTCCCTTGTTTTTAGTCAGACACCTCTATTGTTCGGTGAAATGCACATGAGGCCATGTGACCGACTTTGTATGGGGAACCTTTGGGCGACACCCTAAACCGAGACATTACATTAATACCTAACCTTTTCATCATAAACATTTTCTTCCAAATTTTCCCTAATCATAGTTATAAAATACCAATTTAACATTTATTATACTAATGTTTTATTATATTAATGGGAAAAAAATTATTTATTTTTTCTAATCATCTTATAGAAACTATAAAAGGCTTTGTCATTGTGATGACTATCACCTCTATGAAATGAAAAAATCTAATTTACATCACATAATCTAATTACATAGTTTTTGATAGGTATTTATGAATAAATATGATATATATTTATATAATATATTTATGAATCTAATATAATAATTTAATTTCTTCCTCATTCCCATCACATTTTTTGAGAGATGTTGTTTTTAACTAATCACGCTTGTGGAAAACCTCCATTATGCGGTCAAGATTTCCATTTTGCATCTTAAATTTCATTATATATCCAATAAACCTAAAATAGTGTCCACTAATTTCAAATATCATATATAATTTCTATTTTATTTCAACATATTTATATTTTAGGCTTGCATAACCATACATAATAATTGATTTATATCTTTTTCTTCATTTGATTAGTTTATCCACATTAAAAAACTTCATAGTAAAAATATATCTAGGATGGATATGTGAATATTAATACTAATATAATGATATTTTACCATGAACATAATTTGTAGTAATATTTTTGAAATATTTATTTTACTTATTTATAAGTTATATTAAATATCATATTCATTCAATAAAATTACTTAGTTTGTTGATAGTTATTCCATTTTGATGCAACATAAATAAATGAGTAATAGAATGAGATAATATATTTATAATTAATATATTTTATTTATTCTACTGCAATAAATTATATATTAACGATGAACTTGGTATCACTAAATGTATATCATAATCATTATCAAATATCATATGTGAATAAATAAATTTTACGAATTCCTAATGGTAATAAAATATATATAAATAATATATTCAAAATAAATAATTTTAATAATTTTATGAAATTAAATATTAAGATGGATATAATTTTGTATGGGATGTTATATTGTGTTCTATTAAGTTGGGATATAATTTATGATTTTTCAGCTCTTAATTTTGTTTCATTAATATATGATTCATATTAACCACTTATTTAATTTCTTCAATGTATTTATAATCAATTTATATACTTAAAAATAACGTTTCTAGATATTTATGTAATTTTATAGTATATAAAATGTTTTAATATCCATGGGTTTTCAATACAGAATGCTTCGATGATGTAAGTGTCATTTGTTAATATTTCTATTTCAATTATACATGTTCGATATATCACTAAATAATTTTTTCATACCATAGAATCACTACCATATCACAACTAATTAAAATGAATATAATTTGTTTTTTCTATTTCAATTTATATGTAGCGTTAACCCGATTATGTTAATTAGAAAATTCATTTTCCATTATCATAATTGACATTTGATTCACAATTTCTCTTCACTAAGAGATGACACCTAATCAACACTTGTTTCCAATTTATAATGAATATAATTTCTTTCAATTTTTCATATTGAATATTATGAAGTGTATGGGATATAAAAATCCATGTCATCTTCTATCGTTTATAATTTTTTTACTCAACCTTAATGAATTTAGATTTTTTTAAATTTAAGCTATAATTATTCTGTTGAAATGACTCTGCATAAACTATATTCTTTGATGATTGGTTTCATCCACTAGAAGAATTATTTTCATTCTTCCTTATCTTCCCATTATGATATATATTTCTCTTATGTTCACTATATTCACTATGATGGATTTTTCTATCAAAAAAAATTAATAATTTAAAATAATTTTCATCCACTTTACGGATGGTTTCTCATAATTATATATATTTTACCATCCATCATATTAAAAAAATTATATGGATTCAGAATTATATGTAATAACATGTGGGCTTCACATTTCCATTTTACTATTCAGAAAATGAATTTTTATAAACCATTTTATGATGTTGGTTTCAAAACACCCTAACTAAATAACTGGGCCTTGTCAATGTGTCCTAATTCCACATAGACAACTCTCCATCAACAATAGTCTATAAAATAGACGCGAGGGTAGATACATTGTCAAATAGAAACTATTAACATGGTAAAAGTAGATATACACTATAATCACCACCACATATAAATTAAAATCCCCAAAACACACAACAACCACTAAAATAACATCACCATGATCCCATAAAACGCATATCAGAAAAAAAACACCAAACACCCTATAGTGTTCTAGACTATCCAATGTATCATACATGGTATAAATAAATTAGTTAAAGTAGAAAAATTCTGGAATCCATTTTGGCATGACCCCAATCCCTTATGACCAATCTCTTTATCCTACTGATATAGTGTTATTTCCCTTATCTAGATCTTGACCACGAAATCTACAATCAAATCGAGATAACCATGCATAGTGTGAGTGTTATCCCCACTAGATGATAATAATGTATATTTAACATTAATTGCATATGTATATAAATTTAAATTTGATGATATAGAAAAAATTCATAAGAAAACAACCAATCATTCTTTGGTGATGGTGTGAAAAATAAGATTACCTTAAATATGGTTCTACTTACTATAGTTTCATTCCATATAGGATATCCCATACAACATCGCATATCTGATTAGGGAACAAAGAAAATTGTTTTTGAATCAATACCCATTTCCATTCAATATATAGTTTATGAGGGAATCATTTTATACCCCTCTCATATTTTTAGGTAAGGACATAATGTCACCATTACCCTACCTCAATATGGGCAGGCCATAAGTTTATTATACCGCATAAGCTTCCTCAGGCCATAATATAATGTCTCTGTACACCATCTTTTTCTCAAGTAAATCTATATGGCTTTCAAACCCCTTTTATACCTCTAGGTTATATTATCATCATTGTAACAATGTAACACAACACATGATCCACCTCTATATAAAAACCTAGCCTTCGTCATCAACCTGTCAAATTGTACATTGGGATAAATATATACAAAAAAAATCTAGAAATATTTAAGTGCACAATCATAGAAAATGATGCATTTTTTTCATAGGTACACAATCCCACCAAATAAAAACCCAACCAAATATAACACTTAAAATGTTCTCATGCAACTGGGTGTATGCACACAAATAAAATTATGCTTTATAAAAGGCCCATATATTGTAGGGAATACATAAAAGATGTTCATCGATGATAGTTATCATGATTTGTCACTGATTCATGTCAACACACACACAATCCTTATAAAAAATAATATTAATTTAAATATATTATTGAATAAATATTGATGAATAATGACATAACATGATACACGAGCCTGATGAAAATATGGATAAAATATTTTATTAATGAGATCCAAGAACACCGCCAGTGAATTCAGCAATCTGAATGGCATGAAAATAAACTCATATGATAAATAAATATTCTTAATCATTTTCTTCTATATATTATTTTCACTTATTTGAATATGGTGTCAGGATAACCATTACTCAACATTCGAGAAAACCCATGATTCCCTCAACTTATTAAATTAATAATTTATCTTTTGAAACAAGAATATTTTTGATAAATTTTGATTGATTTTGAACCATGTTTACAGTGTATAGATTAAAGAACACATCCACTGTCTAATATAAGAATACATGAGCACAAAAATAGTGAGTTCTTGGATTGATAAATATCATCCCCACAAAATCACCATTATTCACCTTGAGTTCCTTCAATAAATAAATTGTTATACAATATGGTGGAATCAGTATAGGTTTTTATTAGTGATTATTTATCTAAATTCAATTCCTCTATATATAATGAGATATGATATAATTTCTAGAATTAAATACAGGAAATGGTTCTCACTTATAAGAATAAAGGTTTGAGATACTTCAAGATCATCCTCAAGAATGATTCATGTGACATATTCTGTAATTTATACAAAATAAATCACATATAGTCCTATTTTAAAATATCCAACATCTCATTCATGGTTAAAAATAAAAAAACATTCCCTAATATTTTATGATGAATACTAACATTTTTCAATAGTCAATGGGATCCTATTGATTGGTCAACAAATCAATGATAATAAAAATTATCGATGCTAGTTAATTCTGTTGTCAAAAAATCACATTAATTTATGTAATCACTAACTATTATTGAAAACACTATAAATATATGGATATGGGATATATTATTTCAATCGATGTATAAAGAGAAAAATTTATAAATATAACATAACTTGTATGTTTAACCTAAAAATGAATTGAAATATTATAATGGAAATGGAAGATCTTGTATGTATCAATGCTGTATAACTCTAATAGGTAAACAAAATCATCAAAATTACTATCGATGGTCATTCTGAATCACTAGTTGGATCATAGTCCTGGTCGCAAACTCCTTTAATGTCATTCAAATGACTATATATACTATCCCCATTTTGGGGAAAATATAATAACACCATCAAATAATTGGACCCCTACTAGGATCCCATATAAGACAGATAGATTTCAACCCATGTCTACATAATTTCTCTATGATAACATATCCACATTTCCATTAAACTGAAATATTAACTAATCCTTATTTTCCTATATAAATGAATCATTATATAAGATTTATAGAAAAATTTCATAAATTGTTTACTCTATTTACAATTAACGGATATGGTGAGGAATCAATCCCATTATAGTGCAAGAGGAATAATTTTATTCTCTGAGAACCTATTGAATCCTTTTCAAAAAACTCAACATTACACTTCAATGTATAAGAAAACTGTTTTCACAAAATTCATAATAATCCTTCAAAAATGAGAAACAAGGGTTGATAGAATACCTATGGATCTATCTTCCTCTATATATTTCTTTATGTTCAAGTCTATACATAGAACCTCCTAATATTTCTTCATCTTAAGACTATCAAACATGGGATTTATCTCTATATGAATTTATATCTCATAATTATTGTCAATTTTCACCACATTCCAAGAAAAAGGAGGAGTGATGTGAATTATCCATATATAGAAAAGAATATGAAGACACTAACATTGTAACTTGGGGATGTTCAAAATATTTTTGTGATTGATCCTTCATCAATGATTTTTTTAAAAACATCCCTATAAATAAATTCAATAGGGTATCCCAATTCATACCACAAAAAAACATACTCATTTTATTATGCTGAACTATATAATAATGTGTCCTTGAAGTATGAAATAATTTTTTTCCAATTAATCCCAAGTACAGTTCAATGGATTAAATATTATTTTTATTTTATTAATATAATAATCAGCATCCTTAGGCCCTCTATTATCCTGGATAGACGGGTCATTCTTTAAATGAAATTCCCAATCATAATTGACCATCAGCTAATGAGAACATTCAACTATAATGAAGATTATATGATGGAAACATTGTCAAAGTATATACTATTTTGAAACATATGGGGAGAATATTTAAGAAGACATATCCACACACACTTACATGTCTTGAAGAACTACACATCCATCCTCATATAAAAATAACATCTTTAATAATATCCCTACGGGTTATTATATGACGATACTGAAGAAAGGACATCAAAAATTACAAATTTAAACTAAAAGACACCAATTACAACTAAATTAGGTAAATAAATTATTTTTTATAGAAACAGATAATGAATTTTTATAGTAATTCTAATCATGTGTCTACCCAGAAATATATGTAATAACCCCCTTATCACTAACAAAATACATAGAAATGTCCTTCTCATCTTCACATTATACAGAGTAATAGACACATAACCTTACATAAAAATATCATGTTCAGATAATTTAAATGACAATATAGATATATCAAAGATGAAGTGAATTACCAATAGAAATTATTTAATTAAACTACTGTATATGACTATCAAACACGAATTTGAAAGGTGAACCACTATTCCTAATAATGATTAATGAAAAAAATAAAATACAATAAAATATAATAACATAATAAGATCATGTAGTAGAATATATCCATATAACAACAAATAATTATATAAATATCCTACCATGGAAACATAGAGCTCTATTATAGGATGCATGTTAGGAAAGAGTGAAATTCTCCTACCCAATTTCTAATCATCCTATATCATTTATACGATTCCCTACACCCAACCATGAGGAAAATAGTTGAATAGAATATATCATTTATATAACATTTAAGATCCCTATCATAATCACCGGGTTCAGTTAGTACATCATTTGACCTTATACACATCTCCTCAAATTCTAGATAATGTCAACCAGTGTTGAGAGTCTCGATATGGTAGTGGGTATACTATACCCATAGAAATATTATTTATAGCCTAGAATCACAATAAAACCAAAAACCCTCAATGGAAAATTTGTAAACAAAACAAATATCAGTATGACAAAGTAAAAATCATATGGGGAAGAATATATAAAACAAAAGGAACCTCTTGTCTTGGTCTAGTAAATATATTATAATTGAAGAAAATAAAATAAAAATTGTTTAATAATTCTAAATTCTATCTGGGAATCACTTCTATGATCCATCCTCTATATATTTAGTTCAACAACACATTGACCGTACACATCAATGGACCCCTTAATATGTAATTTTCATGTTCATAATGATTCTAATGTTGGGGGAGTGTATAATCCCAGTAGGATACAATGAATTATTCTTTATCATAATTGTTTGAAATATATAAATTTGATTCCATGATAGAATGAAAATTCACTACTATACAACAAATAATATATCTAGCTATCATGCATTAATCGGGATTCCATGTGCCGCATCCATAACATTAGTAGCTCTCATCCGGAAATAATTTATCATATTTTATCACCTATCAGATCAAGATACATAGAAAAAACATTTATGGGATAAGCCCTCATACCTAATCAAGCATTGGGTTAGAAAAAACTTTTATGACAACCAAGATCATGCTCAGTTTTAAGTATGAGACCATTATTCCCCAATCCCTAATTAGACTAAAAAATATTCAATGACACTCAATTCTATATCCAACATTATTTAATAAGGTAATATTTTCTATCCTCTATCACGAGTTTGGTAACAAGTCTTTAATACCCTTTCCTTATCCCCAAGTCCAATAATTATCATTGAATGCATATACAACTAGCATGTACACCCACTCTATAGGCTATAAAATCAAAAATGATGAAACTTTCATCATTATAATAGGTATGAACAACAGCATGGGAATAATTAACGAAAAATATCATATAATATATATAGGAAGAATCATGGATCATAATACCATTGTCTCACATGGATCACAAACAAACCATATGAAAAACAATATAATACCTTGCAACATAAAATATAACTTATCCACACATATATAAATAATACCACTCAAAATTACACCTTTTCCAATAATTACCTTAAGTGTAAATATGAAAATTTATAATATACATTTGTAAACTATTTCATGCTCTAAAAATTCCTAGTGGTAATTCAAAATCATTAAAATTAGGATTCTAGAACTAGGACTCATAACGATGAATCGCACGTATATCAATAGGTTGATTTACTCACATAATGAGATCTTCTATCATTAGTAGAAATATATCTGTTTAATTAATGAAAATCATTTCTCTAAAAAAAATTTAAATAAAACTATCGACCAAAAATTAACTATTATATAATGATAGAATCGATATATATATCTAACATAATATATATATATATAATTAATCTATTGGAAAGGGTATGATATAGGTTATAACAGGGAATTTTGTTTTCTTTTTGAGTCAACAGATCGATGCAAGAAAAAATGATGTTGGAGAATAGATTGAGGATACAAATCATTAGAATGATATATTATAGTGATAACATGTATGAATGTGGGTTTAATAGGGTATGAAGATGTCCAAATTTTTTATTATATCAATATGATAAATTCACTCATAATGAAGATGCAGTTTCAGAACCATCACCATATTGATAGATGCTAAGTGGTGAAAAGATAACTTGAGGAAACTGACTGGGGTTCAACCTACACTACCAGGGAAATTGTGTGTTTATACCAGCTCAATAGCGGAAGTCCTATTATTTCTAGTATTCTTCCACCTCCTCTGACTAGTCATCCACATTATACTATCTAGATCATAGAACATTGGTAATTTGAATATGGTGGTTATTGTTCCGAAATCATTCACATATGATTCGAGGATCCCATAATAAAAAATATTTCATGAAATGATTTTGAATTTACTGTAAAATATTTAAAACATAACATTTTGTAAAATGAAATATATTATATTTTTATATATTCTATGTTGGTAATTAAAATATTTAAAATTGTATTCCATTAATTGTTATTTTATTTATCATCCAACCTACATTTCCTTGGGAAAATATTTATGAATTTTAATATTGAGAATTTATAAAAAATTTATATAAAATGTAAAAATTTTCATAAAAAAATATATAATCACATAATACTGAAAATATAATTTTAATTCGAATGATATCTTATTATTTTATTGAAATATTAATTATATTTTTTAAAAAATGTTTTGTTTTATAATTCACATTTTCTAATTAGTAAAAATAGTTATGTAATCATTTTTTTCAAAGATTCTACACGAAATTAAGTTATACTATTTTTGGGTATAAATGCCCTAAAAACCAATTAATTAATTTTTGTTTCTATAATAAACCATTAAGAAAATACCTGGTTCACTACCAGAACATTTCATCTATGAAAAATATATAAATATTTCTATTTATTGAAGGGTGGTCACCTATATTGTACATATTGATTTATTTGAGAAAATATTGACTAAAAGTTTAAACTATTATCTATATGGTGGAAGTATTATACACCTCCTCTTAACTATTGAATGATATTAACCAAAAATGTTACTAAATACCATCAGTTACCCATTTATTTTCAATGGAATTATAATAATAATATTATATATTGGATTAGGAATCAATTCCATATATAAATCTATTTTTAAAAGGATAATAATTTTTTCATTACACATGTTCATTATAATATGACGAATTAATTCCATTTTCCTCTGATGGGTTTTTTCTGATATATTGAATGAATAAATTCACAACTAGAAAATGGAGCTACTGCCATAGATCTATTTCCACAATTTTAAAAAAGTGGATATAGGTGGCTATAGACATGGCTCTGTGGCCTATAGACATGGTTTTAAAACTGTGGATATTGGCCTATTTTCTATGGCCTATAGCCACTATTTTGTAGCCTATGACCACAGTTTTCAAAACCGTGGCAGTAGGAAAATGTTTTCATTTCCCAATAGCAATGGTTATCTAAAATCGTGGCTATAAGGTTCTTGCGCTTCCGTGGGAAAAACATTTCCCACAAAAAATTGGTTGGAAGCCCTATCACCAAGTTTTTGAGTCTATTACCACAGTTTTAATTAATATTTATATCATAATATATATATATATAGCCAAATTCTGCGCAGTTTAGTGGAAAATGCACTGGACTTTATAATGGTGGTTTAGAAATCCAAACCCACTGCAGACATTTGTAATTTTGGATATTGCCATGGTTTTTTTAGGCTATTTCCATGGTTAAAATCATGGATATAGTTCAATCGCAAAAGTTTCAAATTTAGAGGCCTATTTCCAGGTTTTTAAAAATGTGGCAATAGGTAGATATTTCCATGGTTTTCAAAATCGTGGAAATAGGTAGATATTTACATGGTTAAAACCGTAGAAATAAGCCGGGACATACTTCCATGGAGATAGCGGCCACAGTTGGCTGTAACGTTGGTCGTATACTTTGGTCATGGTTTTGGGGCCTATTTTTAGGGTTTTGAACCGTGGAAATACCTATTTTTTCTTGTTTTGTTTGAAGTGACACATATATGCAATGATAAATGAGGGGCATGGTCTAATATTATGATTTGATGGATTAGTTAAATGTTTATATCTCATGGGACATGTATATATTGGTCTAATTTAATTATCCACAAGTGTGGGTGAAATTATGGTTCTCGCAAAGGTTGTGTTCCCCTAAGATATTGTTAGTGACACATTTATGAGGATTCTTGATTTCATGCTCTAATAACTCATATTGATTGATTAATTATTCAAAACACTATTTTTTGTAGACAATTTTTATGATAATACGTAAGTAATGACTAGTAATATAACATTAAATTTTTTTTGGGAATGATATTATATATTATATCAATGTAAATTTACGATACAAAAACATACGTAGAAAATTTTTTATTTCCCAAATGTTTTTTGGAAAAAGTGAGAACCCTCATAATTAACTAGACAATGTAGTAAAAGAAACAACATAGTTATTAAATAAATATTTAATCCAATTGTAATTAATATTCATACAAAATTTCATGGGAATATAATTTAAATGGATTTATGGATCATCCCTCAAAATTTAATCATTTTGGTACACAAGATAATCCCATTATTGATTGTATAGATTTTTTCTAATATTCACCATGTTATACTCCTTAGCCAATATGTGATCTTTCTTGTCAATCCACTCATCATGCAACATGGAAATGTACACTTGGATCAGTCATTCCATCATTTAACCAATTTCTTCCTTCATCACCTTAATCTTCAAAATGTCCTCCATCATTTCTTTACCCGAGTGCATAAGCAGTTCCATGTTATGGTGCATAGTCGAGTCTTCCTATCGATCAGGACCATCAGGAGTCACTTTATCTTACTGTTGTGAATAAGGGTATGCAACCTCCTTCATCAATCACACATCCTAAAGATGTCATTGTGTCTCCCCATGATGACCCTCAATGATTGTTTTTGTAACTTCTTGTAGTGAATCGAAAACCTATAGGGTCCCCACAACTTATTGCACTGGGGACCTAGTATCGCATACTTGTTGATCTGCCTTTCCACCTTCTGAGGTGACCTCATCCTAGGTATCCTCCCCAATATCAATTTTCTGAATATTATAATACATTTATTTACCACCTTTTTTACTAACCATATTTCCATCATCATTGGGAGCTATGTGTTGTTTTTTCTGTCCCTTTGATTTAGGCTTCTTGTTAAAAATGAAACTCAACATATCTCTATTTTCATTATTACTCTTCATCCTCATTGTGTGGTACAAGATATTTCCATACCATCCAATATCATCTAAGGGTTATTCCCCATCAGATATTTCTTTTGAGGGACAATTTGTGTTACATTCAACCCCGTTATCAATAGTCATGCAATCAAAGAAGATATTCAAATTCAGACCTAAGAAAGTCATTCTTGGTCCTCATTTTTTATTCAACAGATTTATATCTTGCATTAAAACCTCCCACTCCGAACCAACTATTGATAAACCTAATATTTATGGTTGAGTAACCCCTTTGGGGTTGATACTATTTTCTTCAAGCATAGCCATGGAATTGGTGATGGACTTTGGGACCCCTTATTTTTTGAATCATTAACTCAAAATAAACCCACTGGAGCATGATCAATGTATTTGTGCATTTCCACCCATGCTCAAGCTTGTGAAACTATTGTAGTAAATCCAACTGACTTTCCAAATCACATCCCAATATTTTGAAAATATCAGTTACTCTCGACTTAGGAGGTATCACCCTATAATGATTTTTTCTTAACTACTTTAACCGAGCTCATAATACCAGAAAACATCCCACCACTTTGATAGACTTCTACATTCCCCACTGCTTCCTTGGAAGATCTTGGAGAATATGAATTCCTAACCATCGAAGCGTCCAAGTGAATCTCCCTCTCCCCATGCCTAGCATGATCATAATGAGGAGCATCATTAATGGTATCTCTGTTAACCACATGTGATGGAGAAGTAATAATAGGCCCTATCATCGCACCACTCCCTTGTAGACCCATGCTTCCTTGACAACATAAGTGGGAAAAATACCCAAGATGATAACACACTAAACTGAAGTTATTCCAGCATTCAAACACTATAGTATGATTCCATCAAAATTATTATTTGATTGCAATCTAGACCCATTAAGCTGGAGGGCTTGAAATTTCACCTCTTACAAAAATACATGGATAAATTGGATTACAAACAGAAATGGTTCTAGAGTCAATGAACATAAATATAACATTATATAATGAAAAATAACTTGAATAACTTTTTTATTGGATGCATTAAAGATACCACTATAAAATAAATCAAATGATTATATTTCAATAATCATATAATAATTTAATCAAATTAAATTGATAATTATTTTGGATTTTTGTATTAGAATAGCGAAAATATTATGAAAATGATTCTTTGTATGGTATGTACCAATAAACTCCCAATGATGAATTTTTGGGATAAATCATTTTATACACATACCAGAGAGATGGAGGTGGATAATTCATTTGAAATTATGTCTGGATTCATGTCTAAATTAACATCAGATAATAATAATTGATAGGGTAAACATTTTTTATGTTGGGGAGAATATAACATACAATGATTTCATAAAATAATTTTTCCTAAATCGTCACTTTTTTTAGGCTTGATTCACACACAACACAAAACAAAAATGATCCAAGAAAATACAGATGGTAATTTATAATAAAATATTAGAATAATATGTATAAGACATTATAATAATTTTAATATATTACAAATTAAATAAAATAATATTAATAACACTTAATGTATTTAAACGGTAAAATTTATTAAAAGTAGTATTTATTTATATATTATATTTTTTATAAAGATAACATTGAAAATTTTCAGATTTTAAATTTTAAAAAATGGCCCAAATTACAGAATTAAATATATCAAAATTTTCCAAAAAATTTTAGTTCATTTATTTTTTAAAAATGACATTTTAAATTAATAATTAAAATATATATTCAGAAAAAAAATTCAATGAAATTTTTTGATTGTATATATATTTAAAAATTTATGAAAAAATAGATTAATATATTTATATTTATGAAGTCGTAGAAAAATTTTAAACTAATGTGTTTCAGTTATAAAACTTATGCTTAACATTTGAAAACCTTTTTTGTCATTCACACTTTAATCTATTTTATGGTCCTACATTAATATTTTATTTTATCCCATTTTTTAATTAATCTAAAACAATTTATTCAATATGTGACAAAAATATTTCTATAATAGTTAGTAATATGAATTTAATTTTTTTGTATAAATAAAATATTACTATTATTAATGTCAATTAATGTAATAATTATCAATCTCATATGATTTCAATTATAGTTGGAAGAATATTGAATTATTTTTATCTAATAGATTAAATAAATTTCCCTTAAAAATGGATCTTATATGATTTAATAAAAAATATTTATATTAGAATTATAATATCGATGAACCTACAAAGCCAAATCTACTGAAAAAACATCAATTTTACATTCTTATCATTGATATAGATATACATGATCAGATTTTTTCCATCCAAACATTACAACATCATAAGGAAATATTGGTTCTCTTATAATCCTAAGGACAGTCTAGGTTTTGTGTTTCAATGAATAATGTATAACCCTAAACAATATGAATTCATAAAAATGATCATTATCTATCACTATATGTAGGTTTTTATATTTCTCTTTATGTATTCATCATATCCCACAATCTTCATCATGTAGGAATCCAATATTGAAAAAACTATTTAAATCATAATTATTCATAAGTGTAGGAAAAGTATATATAAAAAAGGAAAGCTAAAATGCTCTGTGATTTGTAAACATATGTATTTGAAATTGAACAACAAGATTTTCAAAATTATTTGAATAATGGTATGATAATATAATTAAAGTGTATGATGATAACATAATAATATTAATACCCAATAATAGCTAGATATTTAATGGAGAAATATGGATAAAGACTATCAAGGGAAAACAATCATACACATAAATTATCATAAGCAATGTGTTATTGAACATGACTAATGGAAACATCAAACTACGTAGAAAGAATAAAAAAATATTGTTATCTTGGAACAACTTCTTACAAGAACCCTTACAGAACCCTTATAAATGAAATAACTTTGATTCTTCCTTTCATAGACAGTACATTTGACTGTTATCTAGGCGAACCTATTGTATTGTCTATATCAGGGTCACCAAACACTATCTTGTCTCAATAATCATATAAGTTATATTAGGTTATCCCTTAAATTATAATGGGGATCAACCCTCCAAAAATGTTATAAATGAACTATAAAATAATCAATTTACATTGAACATTCATCACATTATAAAAATCATATGAAAATAACTATACCTTTCAAAAATAGATCAATACATAGAAATGAAATAGGTTCTCTAAAAATCACTTTGAAACATGATTAGCCCATGGAAAGTAAATGGATTCCCTAATAATTTCATTGTAAGATGATTACTATATATGAAACAAATGGGATCTATGAAAATCTCAATCAATCATGATTAACTAATGAAAAGAAAAAGTACCCACAAAATCAATTTCAAACATGATTAAACCATATAAATGAAATGGATTCTGTGAATATATCATTAATAGAGTGATAAATAACACATTAAATTAATGAGTATGTTATAATATGAAAAATACCCCTAATAGAGAATATGTAACATCATGGCCTATCAAATATGTTGAATATAAATATAATTAAAATATTATTAAAAATAATATTTATAAAAAATCACTTTTTCTAGTGAAAATCACTTTTGAAATGATATGTGGTTAATGAATGTAAGATCACATGGTTTCCGAGAAAATAAAACAAGAATAGAAATAACCATAAAAACAATGGAGATTATAACATTCAACATTTGTCAACTTGGTAACTTTTTTATTGTCACACCTATAAAATAATGAATTCAAATGATATATTATTATTCACAAAAATAACTAGATTATTGATATACATCTCAGAGTTGGTGTTGATACACCTCCTAAATTAATATGGGTTCATATCATAGATATGTGTCCCAATGAAATAGAATTTGATATAAATAACCATTAAAATAATGATATCATTTAATTTAGAGTTAAACCATGTAGATATTATTTTTTCAATTTTAAATCTACAGAATAAATTTAGAATTATTTAATAAGTCAATTTATAGTCGAATTTAAAAATTAATAAGCAATACAAAACTCTTTAATAAAGACTTAAAACCCAAAAAATTGAAAATTACTTATGAAAGCTTTTTCCAATTTGTATCATTCAATTTAGATCACATTGGATGAAATTTTAAAATTTTCAATTAATAATGCCAGAAAGTATAAATTATTCATGATGAATTATTTATCATTTGTATTATATAGTCCATATAAAACAAATATGTTGATAAACACTAAAATATGCCTCAAGGAAGGAATATTGAGCTGTTGTACCTTAACATGAATATGTAAGTTCATAATATGTATTTTAATGCTTCTTCTTCAAATAAACACCTTATTTTATAATGAAAAACATTATTGGGATTTATTTCTTATAAAACAATCATTACAAAATAAGATGAGGGATGTATGGAAGAATTTTGGTTAGTAATTTTCTAAATAAAATAGATTATATTATTTGAGGTAAATATTCATGCAGTATAAAGTTATATATGTGATGAGTTTAACATTTATATTATCTCCAATGAAAAATTGATATCCAAATTTTTCACAAAAAATAATGTTACACCCCAAAATTTTAAAATAATAACATTATATTAAATAATTTGTGGCACATAGAACATTAAATTAAACATAATATGACACCCTAAGAAATTAAAACATATTTCATTTGGATTAAATTTAATTTATATTATATATTATTATACGAGAAATAATAATTTTCTTCGATAGTATGTGCTATATGGGAGACTATGTTTTACTGGACAACATTGCATGATTAATATTTTAATTTAATATGATAGTTATCACATAGTTGTTGGAATAGAGGGAATGAATTTGAATAAATAAATTATGAAAATATATAGTTTCCACATTTCAATTTACTATTTATTGATTAGTAAAAAAATATGTTACATTTAAAAGATGAAAAAGTTTCTTTAGAAAAATTGTGTTTTTTATGAAAGACGAATCAGTAGCGCTCTAGGAACATAATATAAAAATAATTATTAAAACATATAAAATAAATAATTTTAAATAATGATCTCATTTTTTAAATAGTATTTTATAAATTATCTTTGGGAGAATTTTTGGCATTTTACTAATGTTAATATACTCAATGAATGGTAGAAAATAATGAATTTAAGCTGAAAACTCCATTTTCGATCAAATTATATATGATTTTAAATCATATTTTTATTTTTAAGGTATAATTTGTTAGAATATATATAAAATAATCCAATTTTGTTCAATTAAATTATTTTCATGTTAAATTTTGATATAAAACCTCTGTAATCATTTGAACATTTTCACTTTAAAAACCTTGTTCTCTCTATACATCTTTCAGATACAATTAAAATTAGTTTTTCTTGATAATATGATTTTAATTTTCTGAAATGGATTCAATATTTTGAATCATAATAATTTATAATTTATAACATTTTAACTTTAACAGTTTAATAAAATTAATATTTATTTTCCATAAAAATAAATTACCACAGTTAAGGTATGAATTGATTTAATAATGGTTAAACTAAAACGTTACTGGTTTAAATGAAGAATACACAGGATAATAAAAATATAGAATGATATATTAATACCATTATAAATCTTTTATATTCTATAATGCAACATTTTCATCCATTTGGAAGATGAAAAACATTGGATAGATCAATTACATTCAAAAATATCAAGTGTGTAATCTCCTCGACTTATAAATTGCCATCAACTAGATAGAATTATTCAAACATTAAAACCACATTAGTTTAGAAAAATATATACCAAAATAAATTCCCAAATTCCCAACACTCTTCCTAGAATACTTATTTGGTCATAATTATTAACATTTTTTTCTTTAGTGACAAAGTAATGGGAATATCCACTGAAGAGGTAGTGTTCTTCAACAAGCGTCTTTATTTTATCCCATCCTAAACCTCCTTAATGGTTTATTTAACTAATATTAAATATTAACTTCAGTATCAATGATATTTGGAGGTATTTCAAAATATTTGAATGATCTAGATTAGTATCCTCATCCATCAAATGGGTTACCAAATAAATTTTCATGTATAGAATGTACCAATTCCTCATGAGCTGATATCGTTATGTTTTTCAATTACCACCATTCAAGGCTATGAATGATAATGGATATAAAGTATTTTTATATATACATATGATATTTATAGTGTATTTGTACCAATTTATTAAAATATATCACATATATATATATATTAGTGAATTACATTCCAGAAGAGTTTTAATAAGGTCGCTCATGTATATGGCGGACTGCCGCCTCGAGGAGCGGTGCAATTCGTCATTCACTAACACTTCACATGGAAGGTATAAAGAAAAACTAATAATTATATGTGATATAAAATAAAAATTTACGATACTAATGGCATACTAATCGTTATCTAATGATAGTATTTATACATTTTATTATTTTTTTTCATCATGTATATATGATAACATCCTTCATGTATGTGTGGACGATCTCCTTCACGAATCTATGTGACCCAATTTTAATCACCACACCACCACACCAACACACCACCTAGATGATATATATAATTATATAGTATAGTATATATGGTTTTTATATCTTTTATAAAATAAAAAATATTACTTTCCCCATTTCAAAAATTATCCATAGAAATTTGAAATGTTCCTCGTGATTATATGTAATTTATTGTCTCCATGATCCTAAAATGATTCATTTTTCATATATATAATTCATGATTAGTTTTAAAATTAAAAAATTAATAAAAAATAATATATTTATCAAATTTATAATTATATATATTATGTCACTATATAATATTACCATGAATCATATCGTTCATGATGAATCATGCATGATAAAAAGGAAATTAATACACGAAAAATTAAAAATAATGAAAAATGATTATTTAACATGTAATAATATATTATAAAAAGATAATATATGATATTTTATATATACATACAGTTCATTTATATGTTAAAAACATGTTTAAAACTAATATAGAGTCAGTTAATTAACAGCAAAAAAATGTGAGAATGTGGTAAGAGATTTTATCTCCATTTCATTTCATTGAAGAATATTGTAATGTTATGTTCCTAATTTCATTTATATGGTATAAATACTCCCGGAATGAAATAAAATATACATATAATTTCATAATTAATTTTAGGTTTAGATTATATTTAAATTAGTATATTTAAAATGTTTTTATATGAGAGTTTCCAATTTATAAAGAATTTCATAACTCAATTGATTTTTTTGGGTTATATTAGTTCTTCATTATAATTGATAATATAAGGAAATGTATATAATGAATTTAGAATATCATATTTTCTATTTCAAATTTTTTATGTGTATTTATATTTGATTCACACAATAAATTCATTGGTAGATTCTAAATTCAACATTATGAACTTTGCAATACTTTACATCACAGTATCACAATAATCCAGGTTGTTCATACATAAAAATAAAATAATGATTTTTTAAAAAAAATTCATAAAATACAAATATCCTCTTATTCTAATTTGGTTATTCTTTATATTTTCACATAAGTTAACGAATTTGAAACTTTTTTACATAAATTAATTTAGAAGATGTTTTTAAGAAATTCAAACTTCATATCTCTCTTCGGACGAGGATCTGCATTATTCCAAAACACTATATGGTAAAATTGATTTCAAAAATGTTTTTAAAATTTTAAAAAATATTTATCAAAAGTGTTATCACAAATTTTTTTCCTGGAAATATATTTTAAATAAAATATTATTTTATTTTTTAAAGAATTTCGTATTTTTATTTTACTGGAAATTTGAATAGAATATTCTTGTTATTTTATTAACAAATCACATTCCTAAAAATTTTAAAGTGAAAAGTTATGTTTTTACGTTTAATGTTATCTAATGTACATAATTACCATAATTAGTGACCATGATTTTGTTGATTTATCCATTTAATGTTTTTGAGTATATTTTCAATAGAAATTAGTTTGAATGTAAATTTCAATGAAATGGATTTTCAACGTGTTTTTTAATATAAAATTGATATATTCCATATGAAATTGTTTTAAATTTTTTTGTGGTATTTTATTAATAAATGAAAAATACCATTAAATCTATCTCCAATTAGTGTATATTTATACCATCCTTATTCATCCCCATATGTTTTATTATCATTTTGAAAAAGGATATTTTAGATAATTTACATCCATGATTTATTATTATAGCCAATAAGATTACATTCAAATTTTCACTTTCCTATTATCGTTTGACATATTATTTCCAAAAAATATCATGTAAATTTTTTATTGAAAAAAAATATCTCTTTTTTCAAGATGGGGTTTTAATTTGAAGGTTGTATGTTTGACAAGGGATTTATAGATAAATTCTCATCCTTGATATAATATTGATATTTTTTATTGATAAATATTGATTCATGAATTAATTTTATTATTTGATATAAGATGAATTATTT